>OY744516.1:23580379-23615379 GCA_963556195.1 Sepiola atlantica | reverse complement strand
AGGATGCTCGATTTGAAGAAATTAAATGCAAGTACAATATTTAAAAGATAGTTGGTGTGTATGTGATGGTAAAAGAATGTTTTTGTTCTGTATTTGAACGAAAAATAGTCGTTAGAATTTAAAATGTGTAATTCTTTTGTTTGGGAATATTTTCTTTTTTTAAAAGTGGGTTGAATTAAAAAAATGTGGCGCGATTTTGACGTGAAAAGAATGTTTTTAGTCTTTTTTTCGAACGAAACATAACCGCTAGAATTTAAAATGTGTAATGCCTTTGTTTGGGAAGTCTTGAAATAAAGGCGGAACGTTTATGAATATATAAGTAATTTTAGTTTTTCCTTCATTTTCCATCAGTTGGAATATTATTTCCATATTTTCATCATATTTCTCTCTCTCTCTATATATATATATATATATACATCTCTATATATATATCTCTCTCTCTATCTCTCTCTCTCTCTCTCTCTCTCTCTCTCTCTCTCTCTCTCTATATATATATATATATATATATATATATATATATATATTATACATATATATCGCAGAATGGTTCTTTGGTGTAGTGTTTAGATAGTATTATTATTATTATTATTATTATTATTATTATTATTATTATTATAAATTTTATTTGATATGCAAATTACCATATCACACGGTAGTCTTAAGGGTAATATATTATTATTATTATTATTATTATTATTATTATTATTATTATTATTATAATTTATTTATTTATTTATTTATTTATTTATTTATTTATATAGGTGAAATTTAAGCAGAATTATTTCTACACTTGATTATTGGAGAAATGGTCGTTTGATCAGTACCATTGGAGAGCCATGAATATTATAACTGTCCTGTTTTTAAATTTCCGAAACAGTTACATGGTAAACAGCTGGTGATCCCCGTTTTAATATTTTACGCTTAAGTTAAGGTCCCTTGTTTTTGTTTCACTGTTAGATACTTCAATTTATTTTTTTATTTTTTATTTATGAATTTTCCAACGAATGCTAAGTCTGCGATATCTTGGATTTAGTTAGTTTCTCTGGGAATTTAAACTGTATTTTCCCTTTTTTTATTTGTTTAAAATGACTGAAAGATTCTTTAGACTATATATATATATATATATATATATATATATATATATATATATATATATATATATATATATATATATATATACATACATATATACATACATATATATATAAATATATATATATACATATATATACATATATGTATGTGTGTGTATGTGTGGAAAATGAAAAAAACAAAATTATTCATCAACGTTTCATCTTTATTTTAAGAATTCCTCAGGATGCTCGATTTGAAGAAATTAAATGCAAGTACAATATTTAAAAGATAGTTGGTGTGTATGTGATGGTAAAAGAATGTTTTTGTTCTGTATTTGAACGAAAAATAGTCGTTAGAATTTAAAATGTGTAATTCTTTTGTTTGGGAATATTTTCTTTTTTTAAAAGTGGGTTGAATTAAAAAAATGTGGCGCGATTTTGACGTGAAAAGAATGTTTTTAGTCTTTTTTTCGAACGAAACATAACCGCTAGAATTTAAAATGTGTAATGCCTTTGTTTGGGAATTCTTGAAATAAAGGCGGAACGTTTATGAATATATAAGTAATTTTAGTTTTTCCTTCATTTTCCATCAATTGGAATATTATTTCCATATTTTCATCATATTTCTCTCTCTCTCTCTCTCTATATATATATATATACATCTCTATATATATATCTCTCTCTCTATCTCTCTCTCTCTCTCTCTCTCTCTCTCTCTCTCTCTATATATATATATATATATATATATATATATATATATATATATATTATACATATATATCGCAGAATGGTTCTTTGGTGTAGTGTTTAGATAGTATTATTATTATTATTATTATTATTATTATTATTATTATTATTATTATTATAAATTTTATTTGATATGCAAATTACCATATCACACGGTAGTCTTAAGGGTAATATATTATTATTATTATTATTATTATTATTATTATTATTATAATTTATTTATTTATTTATTTATTTATTTATTTATATAGGTGAAATTTAAGCAGAATTATTTCTACACTTGATTATTGGAGAAATGGTCGTTTGATCAGTACCATTGGAGAGCCATGAATATTATAACTGTCCTGTTTTTAAATTTCCGAAACAGTTACATGGTAAACAGCTGGTGATCCCCGTTTTAATATTTTACGCTTAAGTTAAGGTCCCTTGTTTTTGTTTCACTGTTAGATACTTCAATTTATTTTTTTATTTTTTATTTATGAATTTTCCAACGAATGCTAAGTCTGCGATATCTTGGATTTAGTTAGTTTCTCTGGGAATTTAAACTGTATTTTCCCTTTTTTTATTTGTTTAAAATGACTGAAAGATTCTTTAGACTATATATATATATATATATATATATATATATATATATATATATATATATATATATATATATATATACATACATATATACATACATATATATATAAATATATATATATACATATATATACATATATGTATGTGTGTGTATGTGTGGAAAATGAAAAAAACAAAATTATTCATCAACGTTTCATCTTTATTTTAAGAATTCCTCAGGATGCTCGATTTGAAGAAATTAAATGCAAGTACAATATTTAAAAGATAGTTGGTGTGTATGTGATGGTAAAAGAATGTTTTTGTTCTGTATTTGAACGAAAAATAGTCGTTAGAATTTAAAATGTGTAATTCTTTTGTTTGGGAATATTTTCTTTTTTTAAAAGTGGGTTGAATTAAAAAAATGTGGCGCGATTTTGACGTGAAAAGAATGTTTTTAGTCTTTTTATCGAACGAAACATAACCGCTAGAATTTAAAATGTGTAATGCCTTTGTTTGGGAAGTCTTGAAATAAAGGCGGAACGTTTATGAATATATAAGTAATTTTAGTTTTTCCTTCATTTTCCATCAATTGGAATATTATTTCCATATTTTCATCATATTTCTCTCTCTCTCTCTCTATATATATATATATATACATCTCTATCTCTCTCTCTCTCTCTCTCTCTCTCTCTCTCTCTCTCTATATATATATATATATATATATATATATATACTTTAAATTCAATTTAAAATAATAAACATTTAATTCATAACTTTATTCTAAACATGAGACAAAATCTTTCGCATTTATCCATATAGAGGTATAAACATTTTGGTAATTTTGCTACAAATGTATTTACTTTCAAGTTTTTAGAATAAATAAATAATCTATTTAAAAAAAAACTAAAAAAGAAATGTTGTTCTTGGTTTTTCAAAATATTCTACTTATTGTCTTCCATCAACATTTTTAGTGTGGACTTCTACATTGTATTCAACAACACATAAACAACGTAATACACACACCAGGTATTCAAACACCAACCGTCATAACATCAAGACGAATTTTATCTTGGCTACGACAAGGGGGATTAAAAAGAAAAGTAAATGGAAGAAAAGAAGAAAAAAATGCCTATAATTTTGACAAAGGCGTATATCGCTGAAAGATCTCAAGTTTTTAGAATAAATGAATAATTTATTTAAAAAAACAAAAAAAAAATTACGTTGTTCAGGTTTTTCAAAATATTCTTACTTATTACCTTCCATCAACGTTTCCAGTGTGGACTTCTTCATTGTAAATGTATTTATCTTTTAAATGTGACCATAAGAAAAAAAAGAAAGAAAAAATAAATTTGTCTTTTACTTGCAATTTAGAAATAGATCACAACTTGTTGAAAATCAAGTCTGTCCCTCTAAAGAAAGGAACATTTGAACACAAATGCTAAATATTTGTCCAGGAAATAAAACAATATTGCAAAATAGAAGTATTTGTTGTATTAAAATCAAAATATTTAATTTAAAAAAAATAACTAATCAATAAATAATTTTTTTTCAAAAACAATATGTAAATTAGTTAACCTTACGACTTATATTGTGCATATATAAGCAGTATATAAAATAGATGGTGCGTCTATTTTGTGAAGTTGAATTAATTTTAAAAAGGTCGTTTTAACTTTACGGTTAGTGCAAGAAATTGGCACAACTTTCGCAGTTATTCATTTAACGCTATGTTGCTCATGCTGCATGGTCATTCCTTCGATGATTAAAATAAAAACGTTTTCAACCGTTATTACTATTTAACAGCATAAGAAAACGGTATGTTGCTCCTGTTGGGTCTTCAAGAATTTTGTTTAACCTTCCATTACTATTGAACAAGAAAACGGTATGTGCTCCTGCTGTTTCTCCAACGATTACAAAATAAATTCAACCTTACATTCTGATGATGGTGTCGCGATAAGAACACCAGTGTCTGGTCATCCATATAACTAGTTTAAAGGTAGACATTTTTTATAAGCCAGCCTTGTAACATCTTCCTTCCCTATTGGGCTTTTGAAGAATTTACTTTTTGGCTAACCTTTTGGAGTCCAAGAGATTGGACGCTGGTAGTGGGATTTCTTTCAGACTTTGTTGGCCTTGAACTGATTCTACCTTCCTCTCCCTTTTTATTATTATGATTATCTCTTTACATCAAGTTGTCTGGGTCGACTTCTATAACACACACACACACACACACACACACACACACACACACACACACACACACACACATATATATATATATATATATATATATATATATATCCCTCTTAGACAAGGTCCAAAAAAAAGTCGCTAACTTGATAGGTCCTTCACTATCCACCAAGCTCCAGCCCCTGCCCCATCGCCGCAATGTTGCTTCCTTGTGCCTGTTTTACAAGTACTTCAATGGATTGTGCTCTGATGAGCTTGCTGCTCTGATACCCCCACGACGTAAATTCACTAGACCAACCCGACAATCTGCCAAATCCCATCCATTCACCGTGGATGCCCCCAGATGCCGAAGCGCTTTCTACTCCAAAAGCTTATTTCCTCGTGCTGCTGGACTCTGGAACTCCTTCCCTGCTCCCTGCTTTCCTGACGTTACTGACATGCAGAAATTTAAAACTAATGTAAACAGACATCTCGCTGCGAAGCTCCTAATTTAGGTTGACCTCCCAAACTTTCACCCTTTTTTCTCAGTAGCCCGTTACGTCTACAGTGGCGGCCTGCCTTGTTTGGGGGTGAACTATGTTAAAAAAAATAATATTAAATTATTTAAAAAAAATATATTTAACCTACGTACCACGTCGTTTCGAGCTTACGGCTATCATCAGCGCAGGGAAATAATAATCTCAGACTGTCACGTAGGATTGTCACGTGATAACGGAGAAATAAGTGATATTTATACTGAAAGCGACGAGTATAAATACTTAGACATCTGATATAACTCAACGATAGAGTTGGAGTATTGCACTGAGGCTTCAGGGGAATGTCTATTTTTAATCTCTCTAAAAGTGCTCTACTTTTAATTTTTCTTAAAAAGGGGCTTCTAATAATATTGAATTATATATATATATATATATATATATATATATATATATATATATATATATATATATATATATATATATATAAAGTAATCCAACAAAAGATATAAGCGTCAACTAATATCTTATAATTAGTGAAACATCCGGATAAAAACTGAAGCTCAATATACAGAATACATAACATCATCATGTTTTGATGTTTTGATGTTATGTATTTTTGTGTATTTGTGTATATAATTTTATATATTTTCAAAGCGTAATTTTATTACCTGTAGTAGTATAACTGCGGTAATGGTCCTCTGAAGAGAAGAATTATCTTTGAAAACTCATGAGCTAAGGACTTAAGAATACTTTGCTTGAACTTTGAATTCTAATAAAATTTGATTGACACCTTATTTTATTACCTCATTTTATATTATATTATAATTATATATATATATATATATATATATATATATATATATATATATATATAAATTCCCGAAACAGTTTTTCATGGTAAACAACTGATGATCCCTTAAAATAGTGTTAGAAACTAACTAATATAATAACTGTAAAAAATAAATTGACTTACATGAGTGATTTTCCACTGGAAGACTTGAGACTATAAGTTTTTTTTGTTTGTTTTTTTTTTTTTTTTTAATTTTTTTTTTTTATATAGTTTTAATGGTTGAGAAACTTCCGAGACTATATATATATATATATATATATATATATATATATATTACATATAAAGAATGTGAAATCTTGGAATGCTTATGACTCATCTGAAATTCACAGAAATGTTGTCGCGAGGAATCATACACTCATCGCTTGTTATTTTCGCCCGGACTTGATTGCTTCTAAAATGAAGGCGATTATCGATTTCCGGAAATCGTCGATCCAATTTGCTTATTGATACTAGCTAACTAGATTCTAAGTGATGGGAGAAAGATGCGATGAGCCGTCCTATCGTTGAAGCCGTTCCTGCGTTACCTCCACAGCCAGTCTAAAATACCTGCTTGTGGATGCAAGGAAATGACCAATCAGAATTATATCATACGAACTGATTATACATTTATCGCCCCATTTTCACGCCTCGATGGAACTGCTTAAGACGCTTTTTCAAGTGTATCTCTCTTTATTTCTCAGCGAAGTTCGATTTTTCTTCGACGAAACCAAAATGTTAAAAGGGTCAGTTCTGATACGTGAAGCTATTAGAGCAGTTCCTAAATAGAAAATGATTATCATTTACCAATCGTTATATATATATATATATATATATATATATATATATATATATATATATATATATATATATATATATATATATATATATATATATATATATATATATATATATATATATATATATGTGTGTGTGTGTTATGCTCTTTCCTAGTCTAAATTGACGGTGATAATGGAAAGATACGCTAATATACCCTAAAGTAATTGTCACTTTCGACAGTCACACACTTACTTCTACCCCCTTCATGTAAGCAGATGTACAGATCAGAAATGTCTACCGATATACATACACAGATATGCATATGATGAATTCACCAACAGATAAGTACGCGCCCACACGTTAAAAAAGATAGAAAAATATAGTTTTATACATAAGTCCGCATCGCATCGAGAGACAATGAATACTACCTGTGTGACGACGAATACATGGTGAAACAAAGGTTACACAATCTCTATGAGCGTAAAATGAACGATATGTTATCGAAATGAAATGTCCTGAAAGACAAGATGTGTGAAAAAAAAAATTTAAATACAGGAAAAAATCATCAAAGAAACGAAAGATTTTACCGGTTTAGTTCGGATCAAAGACGTTGGTTGATCCGAACGAAACCGGTAAAATATCTCGTTGCTTTGATTTTTCGTGTATTTTAAATTTGTGTCTTCTGTTGGTCTATTTCACACACACACACACACATATATATATATATATATATATATATATATATATATATATGTGCGTGTGTGTGAAAAATGAGTATCTCCGTGCCATCAGAGAGCTTACCCAAAACAAGGACATACACACCCAACATGCTGATAAAGGTGGTGGTGTTGTAATCATGGACGCAGATGAATACCAACACAAAATCATGCTCTTATTAAATGATGACAACATCTACGCAAAAGTATACCTGTGTGACGACGAATACATGGTGAAACAAAGGTTACGCAATCCCTAGACGTACTTAAACAATCTAGAGAAGAATTGCTGGAATAAGCAGAGAAGACCACTGGTGTATTTTCGGAGTCTTCCCTCATATACCCTAGTTGCAATAACAAAGCTTGTAAGTCCAGACTACCCTACTATTCTATTCCTTGGGATGGTGAAGGAAACATTTCCTAATGTTATTAGAGAAAGTGACGTAACAGGCATTTTCAGCTTCCAACCTGATGACACGTTGTATTCACAAATTGTCACCCATCAAAATATTAATAAGATTCAACGTTGCTTAACTTCGGTGATCCGACCAAAACTAGTGTTTAACGTTACACAACTATAACAAATATATACATATCAGGAGACTAAGTACTTTTATAGATACACTACACCACCTGTGACCCGTTTGATCAGTAGTTTATATATATTATAAACTATGTCTTTTCCCGTTCTTTCTCACTTTTTTCTCTCATCGTCTCCCACTTTCAGTCTTTCGAATATTATTTATCTGCCTTCCCACCAGGTCGAGTTTGATGCTGGGTATGAAGTTATGGGTATTACTGAGACCCGCGAAGGTGCTCATGGCTCTGTTGTGTTCAGTAATGGCCACTAGCTGAACCAACAAGCTCTCAATGTGAAGTCACCCGTTCGAATAATATCCATCAAAGTTACTAAATTAGCCTAGCTCGAGCTAGGCTAATTTAGTAACTTTGATATTTAGTAACGTCGATATTTTTCGGTAGGGGCGTCTCAAGCGGCCAGGAATATACAAACCCTCCCTCTCGTAGGTAATTATTATTATCAACAGATAAATATATTTGTGATATCTTGTATATCATCAAAATATATATTCTCGAAATGGGCAGAAACAATTGTTTGTTACTAAAGTGTTTTTGAAAATTAATCTTTATGAATTAAATTTAACGTACATAAAAGAAAGTCATGGACCCATGTTTCTGACTATGAATCGTCATCAGCAAGCCTACCCTGCAATATCCTGCATATTCTTAAACGCTCAGGGAAACGAAAAGTATTAATAATAAAATCACACCGGTGTTCTATCGTTAGTAAAAACAATAACAAACAAAAAGCTTCGTATATATAAAATGGGCCACCCTATAGAAAACAGAACAATAGAATAGGAAATAGGAAGTAAAATCAGCCGAAACTTTAGGCAAAAAAAATCGTGCATGAATCGAGACAGGGTGTTCTGGTCTCGGGGTAAAATACTAGACTATGGACATATACATCGACAGTTCGATCTCTGCCAGGGTAGTCATGCTCATGACGGCTCGTAGCCAAAAAACACGTGTCCATGACTTTCTTTAATTTATAAACAATTAATTAATAAATATCTATAAAATTGATGACACGCCAGATTAAAGGGGCGATTGAATGCAATATTCTGCATATTCTTAAACGCCCAGAGAGCGAAAAAAAATAATAATAAAAACACACCAGTGTTCTATCGCGAGTAAAAACAATAACAAACAAAAAACTTCCTATATATATAGCCACCCTATAGAAAACAAAACAATAAAATAGGAAATAAGTAGTAAAATCAACCGAACCTTTGTTTGTGAGAAGCGCAACGATTGGCTAAGAGCATAACAAATAATCTGATTGGTTAATTAGGTAGACTAAACACCACGTGTATATATAAAACAAACACCCGGCAACACAAACTTCATGCATTTTAGTCTGGCGATTCCCTACGGGGATAGAAACGCGGAAGCCTCTGTGTAGCTTAATTACCATAAATATATTTTCATAACTTACTCTCTCTCTCTCTCTCTCTCTCTCTCTCTCTCTCTCTCTCTCTATATATATATATATATATATATATATATATATATATATATATATATATATATAAAACGTTTCTTCTGGAATTTCATCAATTTGTTCCTTTGGTGTCTGACTTCACATGCGCGTTCTCGGCTGTTTTTCGAAATTCTCTTCTTTTATTCAGCTTTTTTGTTCATTTGTTTTTGTTACCTGAAGATTATTCGATGAAGAAATTAATGTGTTAGTGATACATATGTAATTTTTTTAAATTTTGACACCTAAATATTATTAGAGAAAGAAAACATTTAAAAATGTATAATCAATTAGATTAATTCTGTCATGTTTAACAAAATTTGCTTAAATATATATATATATATATATATATATATATATATATATATATATATATTAATTGATCTAGTTCAAATATGTTCACAAAGTTTAGATTAAACTAATTTTTTGCAAGAGTGCTCAATACTAAGTAGAGCATTTATGAAATTACATAGACAATATTATGGCCTTAAGTCAATCAACCAACGTTATATATATATATATATATATATATATATATATATATATATATATATATATATATATATATATATATATAAACTTTAGATACACTGGATTTAATGTTTATATAATTTTATATATAAACTCTCTACTTTGTATTAGCACTTTTGAGAAAATATTGGTTTTAAGTTAATGTTATCAATATTTTTTAACTAAATTGTGTAATATATATATATATATATATATATATATATATATATATACTTTAAAATGGATGCCGTCATAAACGATAAATTGTAGACTTATAGCGGTATTAACCTCCCTTTGTACGTCATCCGCTGTGCACGGTGACAAGATCCACAGAGTGTTACCAAATTCATTTAGATAATGTTATATGCTCATATACACATGTGTGCGTACGTGCGTGTGGTTATCTTGCGTGCGCGCGTGTGAGTTCATGTATTTCTTCGTAATCGAATTTCGTTAGCAGATATATATATTTTGATTGGAATAACATCGATGTATTTTCATGGTACGATTGAACAATAATATTTTTGGATGACTGATTTTATTTGTTGCCTTATTGGCACATCCATTAGTGATCTTTCGAGAATATTTCTTTGTACAGCTACACTTTCTTCAGAACGTATTGAATTAGACATATGAAAATGGCTTATATCAACATTTTGTAAATGTCTTTTTTTATTTTCAACATGTCTTCAAGCACCCTGAATTATAATGTTTGATTTGTCCTTTGTTTTATATTCTAGGTATTATCTGTGCAGAGTGCCCCTTATTCCCCCCCCAAAAAAAAATTGCCATCCATGGAATAATTAATAAAATCCACAATCCCTTCTGCAATACAACTATGTATGGTACAAATAAAATTCAGTTTATGCCTGACTTGCCCATCAAGTTTCAGCCATGAATGTCCATCTGACTTGTTGATTTCTCTCTATTAATGATAGCACATCTAGATATGACGTGAAAAATTCTAAAGAAAACCCTGACACACCCTTCCCTTGGCACTGCCCTAATTTTGGCAGTGAATGGTCTGGGGGATGGTTTTGATAAACATTATCTTTCAGATGACCCTCCAGATAATAATCTGGACGGTTAAAGTCCGGTGAGTGTGAAGCCCATTCAGAATCACACCTCTTACTGATGAGACGATCACCAAAGTGTCCACACAGTCACCCCAAAAAGTAATTCGAGTTGCTGTTGAACCTACTGTTTATCCTTCACAGCACTTATTTGTCTGTCCAAGACCTGTCACAAATATTTTAATGACCACTATGCTCAGTGTTGATCATTACTGACCATTCATTCTCACTTTCGAACCAGTAATAATGACCAATGACCCCATGTTTTGATATTGCAACCCATGCACTTGATGGAGTGCAGTTGCTATTGATGAACATTTTCTCGTTGGGTTGTCCACTTCAGAAGGTGCTATTCTGTAAGTTCACATGTCAAGACAATAAAAAATAACTTCAACCCAGAAGTGCACAATTAAAGGCATATTTTTGAATGGCGATAAAACAAAGACTGTTGGACTTTTATGATTGAAACTTGGTGGACAAATCAGGCAAAGGCTGAAGTATATTTGTACCAAATACGGTTGGATTTGCAGAAAAGATTGTTTGTTTTTATTAACGATGTGGATCGCATTGTTTTGGGGTGAGGGTAAGGGTGAGAGTGTCTTCTGATAAAGCTGTGTCTATGCTTCAATATCTACACTGATATCTATTCAATGTTTATTTATATTTTTATTCAATTGAGTGTAACACTAAGGGAAGTATTTCAGTATATATTCAAGCGAAATACACATCAGCAGCAGTTCCCACCTAAATTACAGCCTTTTCATCACTATAGCAGGGGCAATGGCAACGTGATAACGACAGAACTATGCCGTTTGAAACTCCGGTTACTGGCAGGGTCACGCATGGCGAACAGGTGTGACACCCAGCAGGATTAGGGTTGGAAAATGGCGAACAGACTCTGGTGAAAATTTCAGGAGGAATCAACATTAAATTTTTTTTTTTTAACATAGTTCACCCCCAAACAAGGCAGGCCGCCACTGTAGACGTAAGGGGCTACTGAGAAAAAAGAAGAGGGGAGAAGGTAGGGGGGCAGCTAACCTAGATTGGGATCTGTGCAGCGAGATGTATGTTTACATTAGTTTTAAACTTCTGCATGTCTGTACTGTCGGGGAAACAGGGGGCAGGAAGGGAGTTCCAGAGTCCAGTAACACAAGGAAAGAAACTATTTGAGTAGAAGGCTCTCCGACATCTGGGGACCTCCACAGTGAATGAATGAGATTTAGTTGATTGTCGAGTTAGTCTAGTGAATTTACGTCGCCCTCTGGTTGTTTCTGCCTCTGAGTATGTGCCAAACAATAACGTGTCAGGCGCGGAACCGCAAATCCGTGGTGTAATGCGCATGCACAATTAGCATACCTTTGTGTGTTATTGGCAAAACCTTCCTCGACTTCGTAAGCAAATGCTCATCTTTTTCTGATCTTGGTGTTGAAGGTAAACACCTACAATCTATCAGATCTAACAAATAGCTACGGCCAGCGCAGAGGACTTCGTGCAGACCAGACAATCCTGAGGCACGATATTCGCTAAACAGCTACAAAAATCAGAAACACTTAATTTTGTAAAGTTTAAAACAAGACGATAACTGTTTTTTTCCAAGTAAATTGTAGATAAATTGGGAATGAAGATTTAAAAAGGAAACTGTTGGCCGAACCACATCATACCAAGCATCAGCAGCAGATTACTTGAAGTATTAGTGAAGTTTAAAACAAGACGATAACTGTTTTTTTCCAAGTAAATTGTAGATAAATTGGGAATGAAGATTTAAAAAGGAAACTGTTGGCCGAACCACATCATACCAAGCATCAGCAGCAGATTACTTGAAGTATTAGTGAAGTTTAAAACAAGACGATAACTTTTTTTCCAAGTAAATTGTAGATAAATTGGGAATGAAGATTTAAAAAGGAAACTGTTGGTCGAACCACATGATGCCAAGCATCAGCAGCAGATTACTTGAAGTATTAGTAAAGTTTAAAACAAGACGATAACTGTTTTTTTTTTCTAATTGACTTTAATTATAAAAATTGTACTTAAGTTGAGAGGAAAAAAGTGGGCCATAATTTTTGACGTGACGGGCATTGTGTTATTATGATTATATTTGTTCGTTCGTTATTACGCAAGTTATAGTTTTGCACCTGATGACATTAGATGCGGCATGTCTGAAAATTAATGGAACTAGTGCCACAAACAATTTATTTAAATTCTAAAATTATTTTTATATACATATCGTTTACTCTTGAAATTCATCCCCCTCCCGAGTTTAATGCACGTTTCAACCTTTGCCTGTCTGCTTCTACGCACTGAGGTATGGATTCTTTAGAGGTTGTTCATCAGCTCCGTCGTTACAACCCTCTTGATGGTATAACATACGTATATTTGATGTGTGTATGTCAACGTTTTTAGTGACACATGTGTTCGAGTATGTTTTCCATGACATATGCCGCCATGCTGTTGTCGTAGATAATACATACGAAGTTGGAAAACAGGGAAAAACAATCAAAAGGAAACGATTGAATTTACAGCCACACACACACACACACACACACACACACACATATATATATATATATATATATATAATTACCTACAGACATCGATGTTTCATGCTAACGCAATCTTCAGTGAAGGAAGTTAATTCTCAACGGTCGGCGGGCCCGAACTCCGATCACAAATCGTCACTGATTCGTAGTCAAGAGCGTTAATCCGTCGGCCATAGGGAATTAGCTAATAATTAAGGAGGAATTTAACTTTGTAAATACCGAGTCGGTGGGTATTTTCAACGAGCAGTTGAAAGTGATTTTACAACAACAAACTGTGTTGGATATATATATATATATATATATATATATATATATATATATATATATATATATATATATATATATATATATATATATATATATATATATATATATGTGTGTGTGTGTTAAATATAACAGACAACTTATGTCTGGATATCCTTTCGTAGATCCTTTCCATTGTCCGAAGCACAATCTCTTAACAAACGACCATTCCTGCCCCCGATCGGAATTCAGAAAACTCTTAGTAGAAAACACCACAATATTAGAATATAGTACTAACAAACAAAAACTCTATATATAAGAAGCCTTATATATATAAAAACGTAAAAAAACGTAATACACAGAATTAACTTCAATACCCGCAATAATGTACTAAAATGTCTATAATGCTAACTATAGTTTCGTACTTATTACATAATTTCCACCAGAACCATCTATAATACGAACACATGGTCTTCACCTAATTATCCTCATTCCCCTGAAGATGGACCCGGATGGGTCTGAAAGTAATTGGGACAGAAATGAAAACTATTGAAGATTCATCGGCCAATTACCCCCCCCCCCGAAAATAAGATTCTAAGAGCGCGTAAGAAAAAGCCTATTAGAATCTGCAGTCCTCAATATATAGATGACGAAATCAAACACATCATTAATTCCTTAAAAACATTGCAATACCCCACACATTTCATACTAAATGCTAAGAAGAAAGCCTTTCAAATATTCTCAAAAGACAATACACAAAAACATCGAATACCAAACACCTCTCTCATAGACAGACCTTTTCTCTTACCCACACATTCCAATAATACATCCATCTGCAACACGCTTAAGAAACTAGGCATTCCAACAGTACAAATCACATCACAAACCATAAAACAAACATTAAACACAGCAAAACATTTCCGAAAAAAAAAAACCCACATCCCATGCCGGTTTATATACCGTCCCATGTAACAACTGCCATCAAATTGACGTGGGGGAAACGCAACGTGAATTGAAAAAATGATTGAGCGAAAGGAGCATAACAAACAATAACTCTCTCAGTGCACTTTTTTCTAATAATTTTGCTCGATATTACGAGCCTCATCAGAGAATTAAACAAATAAAAGGTATTAATCTTATTTTTTCCGTAAGAATCTTTTCTGGTCTTGTAGAAGTGACGCCCGATGTTGTGTAGACTTAACGGTGTAAATGTCTCTTTTAAATTTGAACTTAAATCGCGCATGGTCGCTGGTAGGTATAAATTTAAGAAAAGTTCATTTTGTTACTCTTCTTTAAAATTTAAAACTTAAAAAAAGTGGAAAATGCCTTTAAAAACCATGCTATGAGAGTTACAGCGAGGGAAAATCAAATAGAAACTACATTAAGTCCAAGAAGGTTTTCTCTTTGCTTGCAAAGAGAATGTTGCAAAGACTTAATATAAATAGTTTCTAGAATCTTAAGGTGAATGGGACTGTGATTTACTTAGAATAAAAAATAATTCCACACTAAAACTGGAGGCACAGGTGCGGCTATTTATTTGATGCTCATCGATCGAAGACCCGTATGTATTGTTCAGAATTTCCGACGGTAAATTACATTCTCTCTCTCTCTCTTTCTCTTTCTCTCTCACCCTCTCTCTCTCTCTCTCTTTCTCTCTCTCTCTCTCTCTCTCTCTCTCTCTCTATATATATATATATATATATATATATAGAGAGAGAGAGTTGTTTCGCAATCAACAACCCATCAGTGCGGCCAGACGCATCCAACGTGTCCAAGCCGAAATTAAAAATCTGAATTGTGATGATTGTAGCCAGGTATCTTATTTATGAGAGAATGAGAGACAAAAATAGATAGATAGATAGATAGAGAGCGATTAAGAGAGAGAGAGAGAGCGATTAAGAGAGAGAGAGAGAGAGAGAGAGAGAGAGAGAGAGAGAGAGAGAGAGAGATATGAGCTGATTCAAATAGATAAAGTTGTAGGTTGATTTGAAAATTGTATGTAATAATTTAAGAATGATTGTCTTTAAAAGATTTATCTAAACCAGCGTTACAGTGAAGTTAAGGTTTCGCGGATTGAAGGCAACGTGAAAGCGATGAAGGAATCACAGGCAAAAGAAATCAAAGATTTTGACACGCTCTTCAATGACAGAAGATCACAGGGTCTGCAACTTCCAACTTCAAATAGACTCAGAGGGGAGACTGGCCTTGTCGACAAAGCCCAATCTGTCGTCATCACTTAAAAAGGGTCATACACAGGCGATTTCGATAATATGCGATCGTACAAGCACACCGTCCTAAATCTGCAGGGCGGAAGGTCGATTGCTTCGCCGTATCAGATGCGTAAAAAGCACACGGACGACGTATCTTTGACGTTATTAGCGTCATTGTGTACCGTAAAGGTCGTAAAGTTACGACAGGTTCTAAAATGGCAGGTGGTAGAAGAGCACGGCCGTAGAATCGGTTGTGAGGGTTTTGTATCGAATGTTGTTCCGTAAGTGGGCCAAGACGTGGGTAGATAAAAATGGCGACAATGATAATAATGTAATTGACGGGTAAGTATATTTCGATATAACTGTCAGTCAGATATAAAGAGAGCAATATAGATAGATAGGTAGGTAGGTAGGTAGGTAGGTAGGTAGTGGGTAAGATGCTGACAGTAAAACAGGTTGAAACAAATAAGAATGTATCGACTGGCATTTCTATTCAAAACACACACGCAACTTTCGAGAGATAATCTATATATATAAAGAGCATTCGTCTTTTTGTCTGCATGTGTGTGTCAAAAACTCCAAAAGGGGAATATTTAATACACAAATATATATATATATATATATATATATATATATATATATATATATATATATATATATATACGAAGAGACAAAATGGTGCCACACCGCAAAATAAATAATAAATTGTATGGGGAACATACTATATAAAATGAATGTATATATATATATATATATATATATATATATATATATATATATATATATATATATATATATATATATATAGATTTAGATTTTTCACTTATGAAATAGATCATTCAGTGAAGACCGGGGTTGTTCCAATAAAAAACAAGCTCGATGATACTCGATTACAGAGTACAGAGCATTTATATGTGATTTTGTGAAGGCTTACCAAAGCATTCCTTTCATGACACCAATGATCACCATTAAAGATATTTTTTCTTACAAATACTATTTATTCAAATTAAATGTTTTTTCCTACACGTGTTTCACTACCAAGTAGTTACTTGCTTGGCAGATCATCAGGGAAATTAAATGTCTGGAATACTGTTTTCAACTGCCGACCAAACACAATGTGGCGTTGTAATAGTTGAGGTCACTTAAGAAGAGAAGAGGAAAAAAATAAAAATAAAAATAAAAGTCAAACTTAAAAAGCAAGGAAGAACAACGATAAAAAAAGAAAGTCCTAGAAAAGTCTTAGAAAAGTAGCTCGTGCATTATTTCTTCCACCAAGCCAACAAGCAAATAATTGGTCCCAAATACATTCAATAAAACCATAAAACCGGAACAATGTGCGATAATACACTTTCACGTCGGCCGGTACAATGATGAATAAATCCCCCCCCACAAGAAAACAAAAGAACTAAATCAATCAAGTTACCGCTCACAAGTTACCATTCCAATCCAATGATAGTATGGGAATTCTAAATCCAACTTCTCACAAAGAAAAATCAACACAAATGTTCGTCCGAGTTCAAAGAGTCTTATTTCAATTGTTGATTTATTACCCTTCGAAACAAACACACGACGAGTTGAATGTCAATCCCGCAGAAAACTCCCTTACATTAAGAAAAAATCTTAATATAGAAACTATTTATTCAAAATACTGTTTCTAAAAATATTTATTATTAAACCTATTCCTTATAGAAATTAATTATCTAGTGTCTGGGACGTCATTTTACATTTTGGGAAAATATCCTTCATTTAATTAACTGCCGAATTATTATCGTTTTGTTGTTTAACGAAGCGAAAAAAGCCTATCCCGCAGAATTTGTTTTTAAAAGATTATTCATATATCAAAAATAAACTGTTATTATAAAAAGGCCTTCTACAAAAATCTAGTTATTATTTCAAATCATTTAAAATATTTCCTTAACGGCTGTGTCTGTTTGCAACTCTCTGTGGAGAATATTATTCTATATTCCATAAATAAATGTTACTACGGAATATCGTTATCAGAAATCTATTTTCTATTTTGAAAAAAAAAACAAAACTTTTTTTAATGGACCGGTTTATTTTTTTGTCAACTTTACGGGAAAATATCACTCTTACTCGTTAAATGACAGGAGACTTTATTATTACTAATTTAAAATCCCGTACAAAATACTTTTTATAAAAATCCAATTGTTTCTATTTTTAGAAATTAAGTCCGTGTCGGCATGCATGTTTTTAAAATTATTTTTTCCTTAATTATTTTTCCCCATTCCTGCCACCAAATTGTTTTATTTATTTTAATCTAATTAAAAACTAATTTAATTTAACCTAATAGTGATAGCATCCAGGTTGCTATTTCTTATTTTTCACTTAAAATTACTTGAAATTCCCAATGCATTTCGTATAATATATCTATTTCTGAGAATAAATTGTGATTTATTATTTATTATTCCACTATCTTTTTATATGTAACAAAATTTCCCCCCTCTATTCCGCCGAATAAGTATTTACTATAGTTGACTATCACTGGGCCTTATTCCGATAGAATATTCCTACCTTATCACCCCCAACCTAAGTCTCGAGTATCCGCTAATAATTGAATCAAGACATATCTTAGCATAAGTACGTGTTACTAATTCTCATCCTCCATATTATACACTAATTATTGCCCCAGATTGCCTCAGGAAGTGTCCATCCTGCCTATCTCTGCTGTAAGTTTATACTTCCCCCAATTCCCCTCCTATCCAGGTTTTAGGCTTGATAACAGGTAACGGTTTCTATGCAGACAGCATTGTAGTATTTCCTGCCTAGCGTTCAGTAAATTATCTCTAGATGTCATGATGTGGTACGACTCCAATGCACATAGGTTGCATCTCTTCTTTTTGTTCGGTTTATATTTGTTAGCCCTCCCTAAAATTGACCATTTCAGTTCGAAAGGGTCTTGCCTAGCAATGAGGTTTCTCACAAAACGGCCAACAGAAGTGTTAGGCCTATCTATGTCTTCCCTTTGGCCTCCCCTGAAGGAACTCATGTGGTTTCTGAATCTATCTTTGAACTCACCCCCGGTTGAACCGATATATGATTTCCTACTACTCTCTGTTATCACATCGCATTTGTAGACAATGCTTGAAACTCTACAGTTCCCCCCCAGTGGACAGATGTTAGAAGCTCTGCAGTTACAGCTGTGTGCTGGGCCGTTGCTAGATGTTCTACTACTATGGTTATTTATAATGGAGGTTCTCACTGAACTGGTGTTACTGGGATCAACACCAGAAGAGAACATGGCTTCCCTTGTTTTAGTTATCTTAGAATTATTATATCCTATGATGGATGTGGCTATATTTCTACAGGTTGAATAAGACAGTTTTACAGTATTTTTGTTAATGATTCTTGCTTGATTACCTTGTGATTACCTTGTGCCTCCTTCGTAAAACTGTCTTATTCAACCTGTAGAAATATAGCCACATCCATCATAGGATATAATAATTCTAAGATAACTAAAACAAGGGAAGCCATGTTCTCTTCTGGTGTTGATCCCAGTAACACCAGTTCAGTGAGAACCTCCATTATAAATAACCATAGTAGTAGAACATCTAGCAACGGCCCAGCACACAACTGTAACTGCAGAGCTTCTAACATCTGTCCACTGGGGGGGAACTGTAGAGTTTCAAGCATTGTCTACAAATGCGATGTGATAACAGAGAGTAGTAGGAAATCATATATCGGTTCAACCGGGGGTGAGTTCAAAGATAGATTCAGAAACCACATGAGTTCCTTCAGGGGAGGCCAAAGGGAAGACATAGATAGGCCTAACACTTCTGTTGGCCGTTTTGTGAGAAACCTCATTGCTAGGCAAGACCCTTTCGAACTGAAATGGTCAATTTTAGGGAGGGCTAACAAATATAAACCGAACAAAAAGAAGAGATGCAACCTATGTGCATTGGAGTCGTACCACATCATGACATCTAGAGATAATTTACTGAACGCTAGGCAGGAAATACTACAATGCTATCTGCATAGAAACCGTTACCTGTTATCAAGCCTAAAACCTGGATAGGAGGGGAATTGGGGGAAGTATAAACTTACAGCAGAGATAGGCAGGATGGACACTTCCTGAGGCAATCTGGGGCAATAATTAGTGTATAATATGGAGGATGAGAATTAGTAACACGTACTTATGCTAAGATATGTCTTGATTCAATTATTAGCGGATACTCGAGACTTAGGTTGGGGGTGATAAGGTAGGAATATTCTATCGGAATAAGGCCCAGTGATAGTCAACTATAGTAAATACTTATTCGGCGGAATAGAGGGGGGAAATTTTGTTACATATAAAAAGATAGTGGAATAATAAATAATAAATCACAATTTATTCTCAGAAATAGATATATTATACGAAATGCATTGGGAATTTCAAGTAATTTTAAGTGAAAAATAAGAAATAGCAACCTGGATGCTATCACTATTTAATTAAATTAGGTTAAATTAAATTAGTTTTTAATTAGATTAAAATAAATAAAACAATTTGGTGGCAGGAATGGGGAAAAATAATTAAGGAAAAAATAATTTTAAAAACATGCATGCCGACACGGACTTAATTTCTAAAAATAGAAACAATTGGATTTTTATAAAAAGTATTTTGTACGGGATTTTAAATTAGTAATAATAAAGTCTCCTGTCATTTAACGAGTAAGAGTGATATTTTCCCGTAAAGTTGACAAAAAAATAAACCGGTCCATTAAAAAAAGTTTTGTTTTTTTTTTCAAAATAGAAAATAGATTTCTGATAACGATATTCCGTAGTAACATTTATTTATGGAATATAGAATAATATTCTCCACAGAGAGTTGCAAACAGACACAGCCGTTAAGGAAATATTTTAAATGATTTAAAATAATAACTAGATTTTTGTAGAAGGCCTTTTTATAATAACAGTTTATTTTTGATATATGAATAATCTTTTAAAAACAAATTCTGCGGGATAGGCTTTTTTCGCTTCGTTAAACAACAAAACGATAATAATTCGGCAGTTAATTAAATGAAGGATATTTTCCCAAAATGTAAAATGACGTCCCAGACACTAGATAATTAATTTCTATAAGGAATAGGTTTAATAATAAATATTTTTAGAAACAGTATTTTGAATAAATAGTTTCTATATTAAGATTTTTTCTTAATGTAAGGGAGTTTTCTGCGGGATTGACATTCAACTCGTCGTGTGTTTGTTTCGAAGGGTAATAAATCAACAATTGAAATAAGACTCTTTGAACTCGGACGAACATTTGTGTTGATTTTTCTTTGTGAGAAGTTGGATTTAGAATTCCCATACTATCATTGGATTGGAATGGTAACTTGTGAGCGGTAACTTGATTGATTTAGTTTTTTTGTTTTCTTGTGGGGGGGGGGGGATTTATTCATCATTGTACCGGCCGACGTGAAAGTGTATTATCGCACATTGTTCCGGTTTTATGGTTTTATTGAATGTATTTGGGACCAATTATTTGCTTGTTGGCTTGGTGGAAGAAATAATGCACGAGCTACTTTTCTAAGACTTTTCTAGGACTTTCTTTTTTTATCGTTGTTCTTCCTTGCTTTTTAAGTTTGACTTTTATTTTTATTTTTATTTTTTTCTTCTTCTCTTCTTAAGTTACCTCAACTATTACAACGCCACATTGTGTTTTGTCGGCAGTTTAAAACAGTATTCCAGACATTTAATTTCCCTGATGATCTGCCAAGCAAGTAACTACTTGGTAGTGAAACACGTGTAGGAAAAAACATTTAATTTGAATAAATAGTATTTGTAAGAAAAAATATCTTTAATGGTGATCATTGGTGTCATGAAAGGAATGCTTTAGTAAGCCTTCATAAAATCACACATATATATATATATATATATATATATATATATATATATATATATATATATATATATATATATATATATATATATAACCGTTATGTATGATGTCAGAATTCACGAATAAAAACTAAAGTTCACACATTCGCAATTTTAAAAAAAAAAACCCCAAAAAACCCAAAACAAGCTTAAAGTTCCCAAGACGCCTTTCAACCGTTTTTTTTAAATTGCGAATGTGTGAACTTTAGTTTTTATTCGTGAATTCCGACATCATACATAACGGTTTTTTTATATATATATATTTTTTCTATTTCATTTTATATAGTATGTTACCCAAACAATTGATTGTTTACATATATATATATATATATATATATATATATATATATATATATATGTATATATATATATAAATATATATGTATATATATATATAAATATATATATATGTATATATATATAAATATATATATATATGTATAAATATATATGTATATATATATATATATATATATGTATATATATAAATATATATATATGTATATATATATGTATATATATATATAAATATATATATGTATGTATATATATAAATATATATATAAATATATATATATATATGTTTATATATATAAATATATATATATAAATATATATATCTATATATATATAAATATATATGTATATATATATAAATATATATATATAAATATCATTTTAATTTGTCTGATTAGCCATAATTTGCAATTAACTGATCAAGTGACCTATTTTGTTTACCTCGTTTGTGTCTGTCTATTGTTTCACCTGCCATCCCTTATTTTATGCCCTTGACTGTATTGTATGAGACAACAGAACGCAAGTTAAGTCCAGTTAAACTATTCTGTCAAACATTTGTAGTGAAGAATACACGATCGCGCCATAAAATGCGATAAGCAATAGTCAGGCAGAACGGTTCGTGAATACGTTCAAAAGGGCGCTTAATAAAGCGAGGGGTACACCTACCGAAAAGGCGATTCAATAATTTTTACAGGTACATGGGATGACCTCAAATAACAATGTTTCATATTCTATGACGCCATCATAACCAATGTTTGTATGGAAGATTAAAATAGTGTTTTATAGATTATTGCAAACCCATACGAAACCAGGACGTGAAAAAAAAAATTCACGAATTAACGCTTTGAAGTTGGAGAAAAAGTTTTCCTTTAGATGATTTAAAACAATAAATCCTCATGGGAAACAGGGATAAATGGATTGGGAACATGATTTACATGGTAAAGAGATCCAAGTTTACCCACAAAAGACACATGACCAGACGAGGAAACGATATTCATATGCTCTCAACAATAATACTCCGGATGACGAACTAATGGATCTTGTGTACGACACATTTAAGATAGCAATCCCGCAAATTGGTTCTGAACGGCAAAGATCAAATAAATAAACGTATTATTACGAACTTGTTGTGATAAACCCTAAAAGGAAAAAATATTGACTCCATACGGAGCAAAGCTAAAAAGGGGGTGTTATGGTGTGATGGTGATCTACCCTATTTCGGGACTATATGGACTCTTCTAGACATTATGTATAGAGGAGCCTACGACGAAGCGCGAGCAGTCTTTCTGTAACATACTGTTTTGTTGTTCTGTATACACACACTTGTAAATATACCACTGTGTTGTCTTATCTATTATCGGTTAGTCAAGTTCACAACAGTGTCTTTTTCTTAGCCATGCCCAACTATTTTCGTTGGTTTCTTCTCTTGTCAGTTTTATGAAACGTCAATGTAGTTGTTTTTCTTTAACACTTTTCTTTTTTTTGTCTGTTCGTTTCTGGTTTCTGTGCTTCCTGATTAGTTTGTTGGGACGGTGTCTCTTGCTGTGGCGAATAGCTTTTCAGTATTCTGGGTTATGTATTTCTCCACCCCATTTTTGTGTCTTCCACAGAGTCTTCTATACTTACCAGTCCTGTTCCCTCTTCGTATCTTTTACTGTAGAGTCTGTCCGTATCGTCTTTTGAATGCAGTGCGTTGTGCATCGTCATTCATTTTCTAGTCTTCTGGTCAAGGTGCCTGTGTTCTTCCTTTGTCCAGCCTACGAATGGTCCGGAGTATCTTATTAGTTATACTGCTCAGGTATTTATTCATTTCACTAGATTTCTGCTATATAATTTCGTTTCTAAAAGTTTTCTTGTTCTTCGCAAATATTCTTTCCCAATCTTTTCTTTCATTTCTGTAGATTTGATGGTGTCTGCTTCCAAGAACCCCTAAATATTTATAACTAAATATTCATAATAAATATTTATTATTATTATTATTATTATTATTATTATTATTATTATTATTATTATTATTATTATTATTATTATTATTATTATTATTATTATTATTATTATTATTATTATTATTATTATTAACACTTATAGCATGAGTATCATTATTGATAAATTTATTTAAAATGGGTCTATATAATATCATTATTTGTGAATGTACGAATAGTGAGTGCATGTGTGTGTGCTTGATGCGATTTCCGCTTGTGTGAATATCCGTTCGTATAAGATTGTACAACAGTCAGTTTTTATTCCGTCAGAAATGGCGCCTACTTCTATCTATCACTTGGCGACATTTCGACTGTCGTTGGATGTGTCACCTGTCTGATATCCACTTTAATGTCCGCTGACACCGTCGAAACGACAGCAGACAGATCGGCACATCTCTTAGTCTCATCTGACCGCCGACTGGACCTTGTATGAGTTAAGCTTGCTAAAAATACGCCCAGATCATCGTCTTCAAGAGATGATAACCGATGAATTTAAGAGGAGAGTTATACTGTACAAAGGATCAAGTTTGGCAAAATTGAACGCTACGATAAACACAATTAGCTTTCTCTATGCGTATATGTCGAATTATATATCAATTAGAAGCATCCCTTTACATCAGGGGCGGGCAACCTTTTCAGAGTGAGGGCCAGATGAGACTTTTGGAAGATCGCGGGCCAGAGTGAAAAACGAAATCTCCGAATTACTATATTTTGTTTACATGAATAAATTGTACAAAAATTGCATTGAACACTCTACAAATCTGATATGTTTTTCTCAAGAGACTTCTGTATGTGATGTTTTAAAAGGCGTCGACGAAGAGCCATTTTGGAATCATAAAAAATAATGACGGGGGAAGTAGCAAGTTGATCCAGCATTCGTTTTGACACACCTCACATAGGTTCTCTGTTTTATGCCCTTTTCTCGTCTCACGTTTCCTCTTTGCCTCTTTCTTTTTCTTTTTCTATTTTTTTCTCAGACCAGTGATTTGAAATTAATAGTTAAAGAAAAAATGAAATATACATGCATCATCGCTCGCTGATATTTATACATTTTTATCCCACTGTAAATCTTAATTGAAACCTACTTTTACGTCTATGTCACAAAATGATATGAGTTTTACTGGGTGGTCCGCGGACCGGATGGCAATAATAAAGCATAGAAGGGTGGCGGACCGGACGCTAAGCCTTCGCGGGCCGGATGTGGCCTGCGTGCGGACCGGAGGTTGTCCGCCCCTGCTTTACATAGTCTAACTAATCCCATTTTAGATCTTAATATTTATTTATATTTTAATGTTCTTTCTCCTGTACTTTAGTATCGAAGGGGCAGGCTACATCAATGATTAACAAACTTCTCTTAGTTTTGTTTAGAAAAATTAAGTCGGATTTGGAATGTTCAAGAACCTTATCAGTTTGTATGTCAAAAAGTCTGACATTGTCGTTCAGTGTATTACTTCTGGCTTATGCGCATACCACTTTCCATTCTGGTCCAATTCATAGAGTTTGCATATATTTAAGTGTAGTACTTAAGCGAATTTGTCGTGTCTACATTTTTATATTAATGTTATGCTAGCATAGGACATTCAGATACAATATGCGCTAATGTTTCTTCCCTTTCATTACACAATCTGCACATCGGTGATTCTGCAGGTTTTTCAATGTAGTGTTTGAATTATTATTAGTAGTAATAATAATTATAGCAATTGTGATAATGATTATAATAATAATAACAATAATCCCAACCATGGGTCAAGGGGTATAGACGTAGAGACTCTTTAATAAGCCATAGCGAAAGCAAACATCTTTAAGGATAGCCAATACCCGATGGAAAGCAACGGCAGTTGTAAATATCAAGTTGACATTTGGAGGGGGTTAATTGCGTTTCATGACCAGGATTGGGTCATAAGCTTTGGTTAGCAACTCTCCTCTATGTAGTATCTCAATAAAAACACTAAGGAAGGAAAACCTTACACAAACCTAACCCTTGTTAGCATACTACCGTAATAAAAGCAAATTTATGCGTCTGTTCAGACGAGCTTCAAACACATACCCCTTGATTATCTATTATAATATGTGACAACTTTGACTTATTATTCTCTCTGTTTCTTTCTTCTTCTACGCACTATCTCCTTAATACTTCCCTATTTATATAAAGTTAGGTATGTGTATATATTTAGATATACAGGATTCATCCTTAAACTGATTAACCGATCATTATGAATATGCGAACACAGCTGCTCGGCGTAAAGGGTCATAATATGGGTTATATTTAGTTTAATTTAGTTTCATGCAAATGAGGTCAAAAAGAGGTAGAAGCACTTCGGAAAAATTCTGATAATCTGATTTTTGTGAAATTTTTACAATAGGTATTAGGCATCAATAAATACATATTCACTAAATTTCAGTTTCTTTGGAGTATTTTAAAGGATTTGTAGGGTGCATAGTATAGGCACAACCTACCATTTGACAATTCGAACATTTCAGATTTGCATTGAATTTGATCCATAGTCACTAGACGTTAATTAAGCAAGATTCTCTGAATTTCAATTCTTTATTAAGACCTCCTAAGCTTAAGCCTTAATATTTATACATTTTCTAGAATCAAGATCATGTAATGGATTTTGATCAAAATTGAAATAAAAATTCTAGACATAAGTATTAATTTCATTATATCTCGATTTTAATTACTGTAATGGGACATAAAAGTGGTGCAAAACTGTTCTGTTCGGATATTCTTCTCGTATATATATATATATATATATATATATTGAAAGACAGCTGTTTCGTCGTTGTTTCACGACTCATCAGTGTGCCTAGACGTAGCGTGCGCATCGACACCGAGATTTGGAACCAAGACGTGAGCCACTACCAACCGTTACCACTGGTATCCGAAATGCTGCTATATGGGCTAACGAATCTAATATTGGAAATAGAATAAATTATTCCATTTTTAAATTATTGTTCAATTATTTTCATTTTTAAAACAATAATAACCGAGAGAACTCGATTCTTTTTACGGAAGTGTATTACGTTACGCGAAGTGGAAGCTATCATTTTTTCCACCAGGTTTCTCCACGCATAGGGAAGTGTATTTAAAATATAGTCATCTACAGACATAATTCAACTGACAATATATACATCTCATTAACCTTTATCCTCGAGTAACTTTTAGCTTTGAAAAGTGGCGACTTATTATTAAAATGGAACGCCCGCATTTTCTTTTAGTATTCATAATTACACAATTTTTCATAAACAGTAGAGAGTAATGAATTAATCTATCTATATAAAATAGAGTTGATTTTCCCCCTTCCAGATCAGTTAGAGAAGGCAAGAAAACTAATGCATCAACCATATAGAAAATCAACACTGCCTTACACCCTTATCTCTCCCGTGTTTCCAGCAACTTACACATATTTTTAGCATATAAAATTTAATTCTTATTATTTACCCCATACGACTAACTCTTCTACCTGCATGCTTCAAAGAGAGAGTAGCACGCTAATTTCTGTCTATGAATTATTAACTCTTACATTCCTCAAACACCGTTTTGCGATTATTTCACGAGGAAAAGCAATTCACTTTTACCGCTTAAGGATTTGTAAAACAGCCAATCAGCGTTCAGCTTACATAGGCATGAGACATATTTCATTCCGACCGCGTCGTGCATTGCCCGAAATGAGTCATTTACAGACATCCCGTGTTTCCAGCAACTTACACATATTTTTAGCATATAAAATTTAATTCCTATTATTTACCCCATACGACTAACTCTTCTACCTGCATGCTTCAAAGAGAGAGTAGCACGCTAATTTCTGTCTATGAATTATTAACTCTTACATTCCTCAAACACCGTTTTGCGATTATTTCACGAGGAAAAGCAATTCACTTTTACCGCTTAAGGATTTGTAAAACAGCCAATCAGCGTTCAGCTTACATAGGCATGAGACATATTTCATCCCGACCGCGTCGTGCATTGCCCGAAGTGAGTCATTTACAGACATCCCCATAAAACTTTCTCAATAAATAAATCGTTTCATTAATAACATTCAATACACACTTCACAACCAAAATAAAACTTCGATAAACGAACGATTTAATACCAATTCAACAGTAATTCAACAGTAAGTATTTATTTTCTTTTTAAAACCATGCTCGATCGTAGTATATCATAAAATATTACTGTTTCAATGTTTTCCCCGTAATTTTAACTTTTTTACGAGAAGAACCCCGTAAAGACATATTAATAATCCTTCCTCTACGAACGAAGAGGACAACAATGTGTAATGAGATGCGTGATGTGCAGCTTTCGTTTAGGGACATTTTCTTTTTTACTGTCCTTATTTACTTTCTTCCCCATGAGGGCAGAGTTAGACACGAAGTCGATTACTAATGTGGGGAAAATCCATCCTAATAAATACGGTCACTGGATTAAGACAGAAATGAAAATTGCATCAGTCTAGATGGACAAATTAGATAAAGCGTAGAGCACATTAACTAAAAATATTTCTTTCAGATTAGGCAGAAATACATTTTCATTTACATTTCCTTCAAAATACAGTGCCTCAAAATATGTCTTTATCGAACCAAACTCCATAAAAAAGTGTTTCTACATTTTTGAACCCGAAAAAGCCCAGATCAAAACAAAACAACCAGTGCTTCTACAAAATCTGAACCAGCACCGTGACATAACAGACTTTGGACGAACTAAACCATAGGTTATGCTTAGTATATGGTTAGGGTAATAGAAAACGCCGGAATTAAAACTCGAACACACAAATATTGTAGACATATAAAGGAAACTGGGGCAATTTCTATTTTTTCTTTCTTTATTTTTTTTAAAACATAGTTCACCCCAAACAAGGCAGGCCGCCACTCTAGATGTAAGGGGCTACTGAGAAAAAAGGGTGAATGTTTAGGGTGGTCAACCGTATTTAGGAGCTGCGCAGCGAGATGTCTGTTTACATTAGTTTTAAATTTCTGCATGTCAGTATCGTCAGGAAAGCAGGGAGGAGGGAGGTGAGTTCCAGAATTCAGCAGCACGAGGAAAGAAGCGTTTGGAGTAGAAAGCTCTTCGAACCTGAGGACCTCTACAGTGAGTGGATGGGATTTGGTAGATTGTCGGGTTGGTCTAGTGAATTTACGTCGTGGGGGTACGAGAGCAGC
The DNA here is from genome assembly GCA_963556195.1 of Sepiola atlantica. NCBI lineage: Eukaryota > Metazoa > Mollusca > Cephalopoda > Sepiida > Sepiolidae > Sepiola > Sepiola atlantica. The sequence continues at coordinate 23,586,071 of OY744516.1, read as the reverse complement.
AAGCTCATCAGAGCACAATCCAGTGAAGTACTTGTAAAACAAGCACAAGGAAGCAACATTGTGGCGATGGGGCAGGGGCTGGAGCTTGGTGGATAGTGAAGGACATATCAAGTTGGCGACTCTTTTTTGGACCTTGTCAAGGAGGTAGAGACTAGCGGATTATGCACCAGCCTAGATGTGACAAAAATACTCCATGCTTGGGCGGATGGTGGCTTTGTAGAGATATAAGATAATGTCAGGTGTGAGAAGTTTACTGTCACGGTAGAGGGAGCCAACCTTCTTTGCAACAGCCCTGCCAATGTTTTCAATGTATTTATTCCAATTCATTTTATCTGTGAAAGTTAGGCCGAGGAGATTGAATGATGAACTCTCAGGCAGGAATCTATTTGCCATGACAATCGGTGGTTGAAGAAGTTTCTTATAGTTATTGAAGGAAAATAGCTTTGTCTTTGCGGCATTAAAAGTTACCATCCATTATTGACCCCATTCCACTACAGACTGGAGGTCATTTTCTAAAGATTCAGTCATTTAATCAGATATGTGTGCATCTGTTTTGCCCACATGACGAGAGTAGAGCGTGGTGTCGTCAGTAAAAATTCCTATCTCAGTCGCAATGGCATCAGGGAGGTCATTTATGAAAATCAGGAACAGTAGAGGCCCAAGAATAGATCCCTGGGGTACACCAGCATTTATTTCATGTTGCTTAGAAGAACGGGAATCGAGTACAACCTGGATCTTTCGTTTTGGTAGGAAGGATCTAATTATATAAAATATTTGTCCAGTAATACTATATGAGTGCAGTTTTAGGAGAAGCCCTTCATGGCAGACCCTGTCAAAGGCCTTGGATATATCGAGCGCTACCGTCCTAGCTTCACCTACCTTGTCCAGTGTAGAGTATATGCGTTCAGAGATAACCGTTAGGATATCTGCAGTAGATCGTGCTTGTCTAAATCCGTATTGATGATCAGAAAGAAGTTTAGCATTAACTAGGTGTCTGACTATTGCTAGATTGATTAATGATTCAAAGATTTTAGCAAAGATCGGGAATAGACTGATTGGGCAGTAGTTTAAAGGATCAGTTCTATATCCAGAATTCTTGAACACGGGTACCACAGAGGCAATTTTCAAACTATCAGGGAAAGAAGATTCAGTAAGGCATTTTTTGTATAGTTTGGAGAGGACAGGGACCAGCTCAGCAAAGTATTTCTTTATTACTATTACTGGTATGAGATCAGGCCCACAGCCGTTGGAGGTGTAAAGATTTTTAATGATGTCTCTCACTTCAGACGGGGTGCTGACCAGGTTCTCAAGTGTGGCTTCAGTCCACAATGGGAATTTAGGAAGGGGGTTGTTTGCCGAGTCCAAAGTGGAGTTAAGGCGAAATGCTGGGCAAGTAGTTTAGCCTTATCAGTTGCCGTGCAAACAACATCGTTGTGATTTGATAGCAGGGAAATTGTCGATTCTCCATTGTTCATCACACTATTGTAGATTTTCCAGAAATAAAGAGTACCTAGTTTCTGTGACTGAATGCGTTTTTTGGTTATCTCTTTCTCTTTGCTTCATCTATCACTACTTTGTAATCATTTCTTGCCTCTATAAATTTCTGTCTATTCGCAGTTGACTTATGGCAGCCGGATTTTTGGAATGCCTTCTGCATCTCAGCAATAGCAGCTGCACATTCTGAGGTGAACCATTGAGGAGAGTGGGGTTTCCTTAAGAATTTTTGTGTGGAGACATAAGCATCAATGCCTGCTTTGACCCATTCGGTTAGCTCATTCGCACACTGATCAGCAGGGGAAGGCTGAGGGATTCAAAATCAGTCTGCTCATAGTTTTTCGTCGTTTTGAGCAACGGCTCTTAAGCTTTTGGACGAGTTTTTAAGGTGATAAATATCATTACCACAACATGATCAGAGTTTCTGAGCGGGCTATGAGCATTCACCACACAAGCCTCGGTTAGTAAGGTCAGCAACAGGTCGAGAAGTGAGGCTTGCTGGTCCGCACGATCACGATTTGATTGTCCATTGTTCACCACACTATTGTAGATTTTCCAGAAATCGCGAGTTTCTGTGACTGAATGCGTTTTTTGGTTATCTTTGTATACCTCCTCTTTGCTTCATCTATCACTACTTTTCAATCATTTCTTGCCTCTACATATTTTGTCTGACTTATGGCGGCCGAATTTTTGGAATATCTTCTGCCTCTCAGCAATAGCAGCTGCACATTCTGAGGTTAACCATTGAGGATAGTGGGGTTTTCTGAAGAATTTTCGCGTTGGGACATAAGCCTGCTTTGACCCATTCGGTTAGCTCATTTTCACACTAATCAGCATGGTGTGAGATGTTTACACCCCATGGGGAGTCGCTGATTTGATACATGAGGGATTCAAAATAAGCCTGCTCATAGTTTCTCGTCGTTTTAAGCAACGGCTCTTCAGCTTTTGGATGAGTTTTTAAGGTGATAAGTATCATTATCACAACGTGCTCAGAGTTTCCGAGCGGGCTATGGGCATTCGCTACACAAGTCTGAGGTATTGAGGTAAAAAACAGGTCGAGAAGTGAGGATTGCTGGTCAGTGGGATCCGGAAGGCGGGTCGAAAAAGTGACAGCCTGTGAGAGGTCGTGAGCTGAGGAGAAATTAAAGGTAGAGTTCCCAGCTGCATAAGTAACGCTGGAGAACCCCAACCAGTCACGGTGGTGTGCATTAAAATCCCCAAATACATGTATTTGGACATTCGCATCGAGTGAGAGTGCTCTATCTAAGCTTTCAGAAACAGAGTCAAGTAGTGAACAGTCCTGGGTCGAAGGAGAACGATATAAGAAATATAAGTAACTAACTCTGTGATGTAAGGCCAATCTAAAGCGCATGTAGGCTTGGCCATCTGATTCTAACCTATGCTCTCTAGTCAAGGGGTGGGTGTTGTTGTTTCAGATGTGACCTATTTGCGTCTGTCGGCTGTTTAATTCATTCTTTTATATTACTCCAGGGCAGCGCCGGCAACGGGCCCTGCTAGTTTAAAATAAATCTGATTGAAAATTGATTTAGGTGCTACTCGTGACCCCCTTTTTTTTAACACATCTCTTATTTTCACTCCCATCCTCTCTCGGCTCCCCTCTTGCGTCCCTCTCACATCCCGTCTCGCACCCCTTTCAACATCCCGGTTCGCCATATTAATCCAGACAAAGTAAGAAAAAAGAAAAGAAAGAACGGCTGACATAACCCTACGAACGAACCTACGGTCGATACATATACTTTCTACCCGAACTAAGTGACGCTGCGTTCTGTAAGTCTTAGATCATCATAATTAAAATATAAAACAAAAACAAACAAAAACAAATAAAATTAAAAAAATTGTCATAAGTAAGCATGAAAGGATTACGATTAAAACAGGACCGAGAGATCTCTGAGCTAATATTTTCTATCAACCGTTTCGGTTTTGTGTGTAAACATTGATGACACAAACACGAGCGAAGAAAAAGACCTCTGACAATGTTAAAGTTCTCCATCATTAATCACAGCGGTAACAGCGGCCTACTTTCTGACCCGATGTTAGCCTAAGATCTCTCTATTCCCCTCGCCCTCCCCTAAAACCCTTTCTCAAGTGTTTGTGGTTTGTGATAATGATACACACAATGTAAAGATGACTCGTATTACTGTGAGCTAGGGTTCTCAAACGATGTGCCGGGGCCACTGATACGTCATAAAAAACTGTATAAAAACTGCATAAAAAAACACAAACTGTGTCTGTTTGTTCCCTACTTTTAGATTAATAGAACTTGAATTGGAGAGTTCTATGCCTTAAACAATAACATTTGGGATATTTTCGAATTCAACCGATTTTGCGTTGTCTTGCTGAGAGAAAAAAAGCCGTAGTCTCGTTGACACGCTGTAGGTAGTCGCTTCAATGAGAAAGATGTTGCTATCTTCTTCACCACATGACGTTTTATCTTGACACGTTACTCTAATTCTAATTTTTAACTCTAATGGAATTTTCTGTTTTATTGCTTAATCTAATCTTATGTGGAAAATTCTGTTTTAACACTATTTGAACATTATGTTTCGGAATTTTTGAGATGAGGGTTGATAATTTGTAGAATTTGGTATATTCCGACTACTGTTCTCATCTTGAGTGTTTTTATCAAAACGTTTCGGCCGATGTAACCTCCGACCTTCTTCAGGTGTTTACCGCGTCGAACCCGGGAATCTTCCTGTCGAATTTTGAACGGAACCCGTTATTAAATCCACGGGGGCAGCATACTCTCGTTCCATCTGCCATGACTGGGAAGACGTCTTCAGTAATTCGCAATTCTTCGTATCGCCCGATGACTGAATTTTACTTAGTACTATATCCACTGCGTCACGGGTCCTTGTTCGGTTACATCGGCCGAAACGTTGTGATAAAAACACCCACGATGAGAACAGTAGTTCGAATATACCAAATTCTATTATTTTAACATATCCAATATTGCTACATATCTCCCTTTTTGTCAGTAGTTTCAGATACTCCATATACACGAGGTGATTTATTTTTACTTTGTTCATGTTAATTTGTATACCTTATTGCATCTCCTGAGTATGTTGATGAGTGAGATCATAACTATGATCAAAAATAGTGGAGATAAAGAGTCTCCCTGGAAAATGCCGTCAGCTGTCAATTGTAGTCTCCATTTTATATTGCATTTTCCATAAAGTTTACAATTTTCTCTGACATGTTAAACATCTTTAAGCATTCAATTATCGATGTTTTAGAATTGTGTTGTATGCTTTCTTGTAGCATTACGATCGATAATTCTTCGTCAGCAACAAATATTTGTGTTAATACGTTGTAACAACAGTAGTAGTAGTAGTAGTAGTAGCGGCAACGGTGTGTAGAGTTGATCTGTCGCTCTCTTTCTTTTCTTCGTGATGTGTGTCAGTTGTAGTAGGAGCAGACATAGATGCGTCTAGTCGTAGTAATTAAAACGGAAACACTGTATTTTAACATTCTTTTTGTGTAGTATTCATACGCAGACTTTTCTTTGCAGATTAGTCTTAATGCAAAATAGTTCCTTTACATATTATTATTAGTCTTATACACAGTATTACGTCTACAACCTCAGTCCATCCCGCTGAAGGAAAGTTTTCGAACCTCCAAGAGAACGTCTCTGAGTTACTTGCCACGCTCAGCTTTCTGTTCATGGCGTCATTTTCTTGATCACGTTGACTTTATTTATAAATTAAATTTCAAGTGGAAATTTTCTCTTTCCACCTTATCTAATTTCGAAATGGAAATCACCTTTCTACTTACTCACATACACGACATACCATATTACTACACCATGCCATTGCTATGTTCTATTTTCTGGTTTTTATTTCCTTTAATATTTTCTGGTTGATGTACAGAAGGTCATTTGTCTCTCTTCGTGACATATGTTCTGCCCCTTTTATAGAAATAAGTTACTATTCAGAGAGTGGTAGATCGTTAAGTTGTGCCGTTAAGATTTTCCTTATGGTTTGTAGGCAGGCTATCGGTCTGTAGTTTTTATTATTACATCTTTAACTTAGTATGGTTCTGCCTTGAGTCAGCCACTCCGATATGTTCGTTTTGGGTATACATCTACTTAGATTTTTCATGTAGCGTAGTGGATTTCTTGAACCAGAATCCATATATTACATCGTGGTAAGGTACATTCCTGTTTGTTATTTTTATTAAG
>OY744516.1:23542879-23575379 GCA_963556195.1 Sepiola atlantica | reverse complement strand
TAAGACGTTTTCCTATATATTATAATTACACAAAATACAAGCTAAAATATTCCTTAATTTGGGGATTGAGTTATGTTTAAAAACAAATTCAATTTTAATAGTTCTAATAAGCTTCATTTCGGAGGAGGTAATGCCTGTTAGGGTTTCCTCCTGAGAACCGAACATGACATATACTATATTCTTATGCTAGCCTGAAGACGGTATTCGTTTTAGAGTTACATAGACAGAACATATATTATCTTTTCTGCAAGAAAGAAGCCCTCAGAGATATTTGGAAAAGGCTGTCGTAAATATATACAAGATGAAAGACCGCAATGAAAGGCTATAACATGAGATTAGATTTATATAGATGAGCTTGGAAGGAAAGTATATTATCACAACTTATGGGTCAGTATTAAAACACAATTACTTTTATTTAAATTGTTTTATGCGTAGGAAAAAGATATACGCACACAACGAAAGGCCACAGTGTTGTTAAAGACTAACTCGTTTTGCTAAACTATACAAATAAGTACTTTAATCTCTCATCATTAGTTCTTAAATTGTTGGTGGGTGCTCCAAACTTAGCATGACACCCTAAACCTACTCCCTAATTCTCAGTAGCCCCTTACGTCTACAGTGGCGCCCTCCTTGTTTGGGGTGAAATATCATTAAAATAAAATCCTGGTTTAAATATGGCATAATTTCAATTTCAAACAATTACATTTATTCAACAGTCAGAAACTTCCTAGAGATACTGAAATACATATCATCTCCATCCATCGCCACGGTCAAATATGACATTATGTTGTATGTCGGACGGGGAGAGTGTTTAACTGTTCAATGACAACTTCAGAAAGTGTCTCTCTGTCGAGGTCAGATCACAAGATGTGAACGGAGAAAGCGGAGGTAAGAAACACGTGAATCTTGACGTCATCATAGAAGTCAATGAAGATTTGGGAAGTAAGATATCGACTGAAACCGCGTCGAGCACAGCGTTTAAAATAGGGAGCTTAAAATGATTATTTAAAGCCAACTCTATTCCATGAAAAATGCCAGTCGGGTTAGGGTTAGGGTTATATAAGTCCATGATAAATGCCAGTATACTGAAATCATATGCCCTTAATAGGGTTAAGATGAAAATTCATATACACTAAATGTACAAAGGCAAGGAAATTCCCAAATTTTTACACTTTTATTGTCATTAATTAAGGGTATGACTACATATCAACCAAACCATTTCATTATCACATCACTACAGTATAAATCTCTATGCATGAGTGGATGAAGTGTGTGAGGTGCGCTGAAGAAAAAATCCTACCAGTAAAATACATAGCCATGGTGTTCTCGCATACCCTTAATGACAATAAAAGTGTAAAAATTTGGGAATTTCCTTGTCTTTGTACATTTAGTGTATATGAATTTTCATCTTAACCCTATTAAGGACATATGATTTCAGTATACTGGCATTTATCATGGAATGTCACTACTTTTGTAAAGGCTATGCCTCAATACAATGGTCATTTTAAAGGTATTTTGTAATTTTCTGGAAACTAAGGTATATGATAAACTGAAATTAAAATGCCATCAACTAGACCCTAGAACCTCTATCTCTGCCAAAAATCAGCTGAATCCAGCAAATAGTTGATGAGATACAGGGTGGCCCACACGTACGTACGTACACACGGATAACACAAAATCATGCGTGACCTTTCTGGATCTCTGGGTTGCCTTGACTAATGATGCTGAAATTCTACACACCTATAGAACTTATCAAATAAAAATGTTGTGCAAAGTTTTAACTAATTTGGTTCATTGGTTTTTGAGTTATGATTGATCAAAGAAATGAGATTTCTAGCATAGGCCGTTTTTGAAGTCTATTAAGGGATAGAGCGTTCTCGCGCCTCCCTTGGTCCTCTCTATCATGCGGTAGGGTGGAAAGCGCAGAATGACAATGACTATGTTCGAATAAACATACTAGTTATCGATATCATTCGTCTGAGTTAACCAATTTAACCGCAACTGGGGAGTTTTTTTTTTTATTTCAGCCAGCAAGGAAGAGTCATAATTGCTTCAAAGTCTAGCTTTAAGAAATCTTCAACCGTCACAACGTGAAGACAGAGCCACCAGACGATCAGCCATTCCATCATCATTATGTATGACAATCAGGATCACTGGTTGAATAAAACACTTATTATTCTTTATTTTGCATGTCCAGTCTGTGAAAAGAGTTCATTCATCCTTAATGCAGGCGGTATAGTATCGAATATTTTTGTAGCATTGTTAAAATTATCCACACCCAGTCAGGTTAAATGTAAAGAATGCGTTGAATATGTCGACGTGCACACGTGCAAGGGACTCAGCCCATTAGAGACAAATTGAGCTGACCAACATCCACAACGAATTTCTACCCCCCCTAAAAAAATGATTAAAAATTAACCAAACGTGAAACCCAGCAAAAATCAGGACCAGAACCAAGTCTGTTAGAAAACTACGGAGGCACATACGTTCCACATTCACTCTATTTTTAAAACTTTTTTTTAATTAAAAAATAAATTCAATTAGAAAATGATTACAGAATTTAACCAAAGAAGAAAAAATTGAAACATAAGTAAAAACAAAAGAACAGTTGCTAATATATGTAATTGAGAAACAAAACTGTTTGATTTAAAAAAAAAAAAAACTTTCTGTATTTTTTCTTTAGAAATTAAAAAAAAAAATACTTGTCAATTTTTACAATCGAATAATACATACTTTAAACAAATTTATGGATATAACGGTCTAATCTCATTCAATAGAAATGCTTAATATAAGCGATAAACAATTATATTTACCAGAACTGAAAAAATTAAAAAAAACATCCCGTTCTACTGACCAGAGTTATCTCGTTTTGGGGAGAAATTACATTCAAGGCAAGAGTTTTGTCCGTTGACAATATAGTGAAAGAAGGGAGTTTTAGCAGTGGTCGATGAAAATAGAATGTTCTCTTAATATGTTATTGGCAATAGGAGGATGGATTTGCAAAAGAAGTCGAGACGTTGCTTGATGCGATTTTTAGAAGGTGAAATAAATGAAGTTTCTATGAGTCGTCTGTAGTGGATAGCATGTGCGAATTTGATTATTAAAGTCAAATTTTGATTTAAAACTAGCATGTGAGAAACAAGTGTTTTTTGCATCGCCTAATTTCACCGCTATGTTATGTTGACAAATCATTTCACTAAGGTGGCGTTAGGTTTTACCAATGTAGAAGCTGTTACGATTGCTATACAATATGCTATATATACCCACTAGTATAGCAGGGGTGGTGCTACTGATTTTATGCTTATTGAAAGGCTTTTAATAGTGAAAGACGGAGTTTACACGGCTCCAGGCCACATAATTCGTAAAAAATTAAAATTTCGGGTAATATTATACGAAACATATGGATAAACTAGAAATCATCAAAAACATTCCTAAGTCAAGAGAAACACAGTAGATCATTTTCCAACGTATTCGTTTTAAACATTATAGATTCGCACATGAGTTCAAAGCGAAATATTTTTGTATTGTACTTTCAAATTAAAAGTGTTGAATATATTTTTCCGTCAATAAAACAGGATCAGCAAAATAAAATGAGTTCAACTCAACATTTGGATGGGGTTAGAACCTGAAAACTGACCGACAACAGCCACTTTTTGTTTTATCAATTTTTCTTTTAAAAAATTATTTTTTAAAAAGAAATCATATCTATGAGCATTCACATGGATAGATTTATCAATGATGAATTGCATTCTGTTGAGGGTGTTCTGATTGTCACCGTTAAAAGCGCTTGAAATGTGTAAAATCTACCTTTGTTTAGATAACTATCTCTAAATTATTTGTTGAAATCAAAACACCCAGACTGGGATAGGTCTCCAAGGGCGATAATCAAGTGTAATTCAAGTTTAATTAAAATATTTATTGAACAAAGCTAATTTAAAGGGAGACTATTCAACACCTATTTAGATGTTTCATCAATGTAATAGATGCGACATTAATGCATTTATTACAATAATTAAGTCCTTGTATATTTATTTATCAATTATTATACACATTTTTAATGTGGCAAGACAGTTTTTTGATGCAGAGATACGAACCCCGATCGCCCTTTCATATACATCTCTGATCAATTGTCTGGTATTTTATCTCTACGTTATTATGACCACCCCGACAGCAAGGGCAATTATAGCAGTTATTCTTTGTTTACATTCGTGCTAATGGTTACCATGAACTCTAATTTTATGACTCATCAGGATGGCTAGATACAGCCATCGTATACACGCCAAGATTCGAAACCGCAACTATGACCATCGGAGTCAGAAATGCCACTTCCGCGCTAACAAGCATTTTATGTATTTTCTTCTGTTTACATTCTACGTTTCGGGGCACCTAATAGAACTCAATTCGTTTCATAGAAACACATTGCTTTACGCTAAGTAGAAAACAGTTATTTCAACTACCAAAATGCTCCACCTGCAATTATATACTTATAATATATTTATTTCAAATCTATACGTTACATATTCCAGAGACGTACCAAGGTTTCATTGACATGGATAGACCTTTACTTTTTAGAAAATGCCGTTATAATCCATCTAAAATCTTCGGTGACTCACAAAATCAAGACAGTTCGAAAGATGGAATTCAACGATCACCGGTTTAATCGTCCGGTGAATTCGATCAAGTATCTCTTTTGAGGTAAGTACCGAGTTTATAGAGGCGGTCTATACGTCACTCTATGGGCCTTAACCATAACTGAGTATTATTATAACATAATTTAATTGTTGATTACAGATGCTGTATGTGTGCCAGTTTCAATGGCATATTTATATTTAGATGGTGTGTAGTTTAATTTGTTGGTCGGCGAGTAGGTTAAATTCTGGTGTGGCCAACTGTTATTAATTTACAAGGTGACGGTCTATTGTTGTTATTAAATGGTATAATATAAATTATATATATATATATATATATATATATATATATATATATATATATATATATATATATAAATTTTCTGGGAGAGGGACTTATATTTGGGTGTAAAACTGTTATTATAATTGTAGTTAATTAATTGAGGGGGTTGGAGTTTAATGGAGAGGGTATCCTTATTAGTAAAAAGATTGCTGGCCTAAGGAGTATCAACTCCAGCGGATGGGCCATCATAGGCTAGCTATCTCAGTAATATATGTGGTGGTACCTGTATGAGATTATGTGGGGGTTATTGTATTTTAATTAATTCAGTTAACTTTTACCTAATTACGTTTATGAGTTTATCAGAGAGCCTGTGTGTATCGGTTAGGTGTGAATCTTGGTCATATATATCTTTTTATTTAATTTAAGGTTACTCGATAAATATATTTCTAGGTATTTAACTAGTAAGATTTTTTTACTATATTTAAATACCTAAAAATTGAATTTGATGAGGTATGTATTAATTCATGTTATTTGTAAAATGTAGAGGTTATGGGATGTGAGTGTATGTTATATTTTAGTTTGTAGGGGGAATGTGGATGTGACATGTATAATATATCTAGGAGGAAGGGGGTTGTTGAATTAATTTAGATAATAAGGGAGGTATAATTGGAGAGGTCTTGGAGCGGGTGGATAGGTGTTGTATTTTCATATAGTATGGTGTTTTTTAGACTTATATACGGATAGGTGCTGGGTGAAGTGAGTTATGTGTTTTTTTATTAGTTCATTTGGTTAGTCGAAATTTTCTTCTGTGGGGGTATAGTTTGAAGACCTCAATTTTGATATTCTATACAGTTTATAGAAGAATTTATAAATGCCTATAGAATTCTGAATTTTCCAGTCGTTCATAGTGGGCAATCCTGGAGGTAGGGCTATAACGGTTTTGTCAACATAACATAGCCGTGAAATTTCATAGAGAGTACTAGACTCCTTGAGTTTCAATATTGTGGCTACTAGGAAGGTGATGCCTCTTTTCCCCGGAGAATATGAAAGTGCAATTGCGCGCGTAAAGTTTCTGCATGAGAAATGGTGGTTATGAGGATTGATTGGAGTTGTGGATTTTTTTTAGGCTAGTAGGGATTTTATGGCGGTACAGCAATAATAACTTGGTTTGATCGCAATTTTATTAAAGAGTTTGTGACGCTTATGAGATGGTGAAAATGTTTTTCTATTAATTGGAGGAATTGTTTACCTATATTATATTTAACAGAGAATAGGGGTGAACCAGATTATGTTTCTTTTCCCATGATGGCTGTGATAAGTTGGGTGGGTATGTCGGAGATTGTGTCTCTATAGCCGCTTTCATCGACGGATTTGTTGTAATATGTGGCTGCTTGTTGGGAAATCTCCCGCTTATATTGGTATAACGTTTTTAAAGACTAAGGGTTAGGGTTAGGGTTAGGATTAGAGTTGGGGTTAGGGTTAGGGTTAGAGTTGGAGTTAGGGTTAGAGTTAGGATTAGGATTAAAGTTAGGGTTAGGGTTAGGGTTAGAGTTAGGGTTATGGTTAAGGTTAGGGTTAGGATTAGAGTTAGGGTTAGGGTTAGGGTTTAGGTTGGGGTTAGGGTTAGGGTTAGGGTTAGGATTAGGGTTAGGGTTAGAGTTAGAGTTAGAGTTAGAGTTAGAGTTAGAGTTAGAGTTAGGGCTTGATGAAAGGTTGAAGATTCTCCCGCTTATATTGGTATAGGGTTAGTGTTAGTATTAGGGTTAGGGGTTAGGGTAAGGGTAAGGGTAAGGGTAAGGGTAAGGGTTAGGGTTAGGGTTAGGGCTTGATGAAACGTTGAAGATCCTCCCGCTTATATTGGTATAAGGTTTTAAAAGACTAAGGATTAGGGTTAGGGATAGTGTTAGGGTTAGGGGTAGGGCTTGATGAAAGGTTGACGATTCTCCCGCTTATATTGGTATAAGGTTTTTAAAGACTAAGGGGGGTGGTTGGATTAGGTGTTGACATACCTAAGCTGTTCGGTGTTGTTAGTTAGGTTCAGGATTGCGTCTCAGAAGTCTACGCTAGTGAAATTGATATTAATGGTGATTTTAGAATTCCAGCTCTTTAAGAAATGCTGTCAGTTGCTTTCTAAATCTGTCGAATTCTTTCCTGTTTTTGTTGTTAGATAGACATAGTCCGTCGTCCCGGTAGAGGCCGAATTCTTTGTTAGAGAACTTGGTTTGTAAGGAATATGAGATGAAAAGCCCTATCGGCACATCAAAGTGGTCTTCAGAGTTGGATTTTTTAAATCCTTATTCTATTATCAAAAAGATGAGATGAGTTCATTGCCGGTAAGTGCAAACTGAACGGGTGAGCTGACTTTGTCTTAACCAAAATAGAATCTGTCCGACTTCCCCACACCTATAGCACACATCTTGGCCTCCTTCCTTCTCTCTTACAATCTGGCTTCAGTTGGGGTTTCTCAATGCGAGGCTATGAATTCTCCCTTTGGATTTTATTTTCATTCTGCCTTTGACAAGATGCGGTGACGCGTAAAAACGTTGGTTGATTGACGTAAGGTTATAATATTGTTTATGTAATTTTGTATATATATATATAGTTATATATATATATATATATATATATATATATTGCTTATATATATATATATATTACTTATATATATATATATATTGCTTGCATATATATATATATATATATTGCTTATATATATATATATATATATATTGCTTATATATATATATATATATATATATATATTGCTTATATATATATATATATATATTGCTTATATATATATATATATATATAGATATTGCTTATATATATATATATATATATATATATATATATATATATATATATTCTTGCAGAATAACCGTCCTAGGACGTATGAAATGTATTCCTCGAGCAGAACAATTTTGCACCACTTTTATGCCCCTTTATGAAGATTAAAATCAATATATAATGTTACTATGCCGTATGCCTAGAATCTTTATTCAAATTTTGACTCAAAGAAATTGAAATTCAAGGTATATTGCTTAATTGGTGTCTAATGACTATATATAAAACAGTGCAAATCTGAAATATTTGAGTTTTCAAGTTAGAGGTTGTGCTCATATTATGCCTTTTAAATAAACTTTAAAATACCCCAAAGACACTGAAATTGTAGGAATATTTATTAATTGAAGTCTAATACATGTTGTACAAATTTTAAAAAGCAGACGTGTCTAAACTTTGCATAAAACTTAATTGAAATAAATATAGCACACATAACCGACCGTTATGCCTAGCAGGTGTGTTCGAAAAGTCACGATGATCAAGATTTGTTTTGGAGTGAATTCTGTACATAGAAATATATAAAACTGTATCTCTCTTTCTCTCTCTTTCTCACCCCCCTCTCTCTCTCTCTCTCTATATATATATATATATATATATATTAAGAGAGAGAGAGGGAGAGAGAGAGGGATATATATATATATGTGTGTGTGTGTCTGTATATATATATATATATAGAGAGAGAGAGAGAGAGAGAAATAGAGAGAGAGAGAGAGAGAGAGAGAGAGATAAATAGATGGATAGATAGATAGATACATACGGTTAACACACATGCGCGAAAACACACACACGCATATATATATATATATATATATATATATATATATATATATATATATATATATATATATATGTATATATATATATATATATGCGTGTGCGTATGCACAAATGTTAACCATGTCGATTACGAACCAATTAGTTAATGAATATTTTGACGGAAGTGAAGTGATTTATTTTCAAAATTACTTGACAGTTAGTCAAGGAGTTTGTTTAGCAACGACTTCCTCTCCCGTCCAACAACTGACTCATTTATTAATAGGAGGTATTTTTTATTTATTTTTTATTCATCTTGAAAAAAAAATTGCATACATTTTTTAAAAAGAAAAATCTTCATCGGGGTGAAGGCGCGACTTGTCTCAACCCTTTTTATTTTCTTTAATCTCAGGTAGAATGAGGCGATGCCGGCGCTTGGCAAACCCATACATATCTGGGCGTTCTGGAACATAGATAAAAGAGGAGATTGAAAAAAGAATACTCGAGAAAAACAAGAAAACTTTTTGAAACAAGAAAATATAGTAGAAACATGATAAAAGGAACAACTGCATTCACAGCATCCCTGGTAAGATATTCTTGAGCCGTCATAGGCTTGACAAAAGAAGAACACTAATGACCATGCACAATACAATGCACCCGAAAAGTTATACCGATTGGCTCTGTGTAAAAGGGAGAGAAGTATTAAGCGGAATGGTAGACGAATGGAAGTCTGCATGAAACGGAACACATAAATAATCCAAAGTATTAAAAAGATGATTAGCGCTGCAAAAGGCACCGACAAAATAAACAAAACAAAAATCAGTGAAACTGGAAACAAAAAAGCGAGAAAAGCAGAATAGGAAGAGAAGCGGCTACATGGACAATTTATAAGACTGTCCAAAGAAATAACCCACGAAAACACATGGACATGGATATGAAAATGGCATTTGAACACAGAAAAGGAACCACTACTTACACAAAATCAACGCGATCAGAACAAACTATATTAAAGCCAAGATAGAGGATCACAGGAAAACAGTAAATGTAGAAGCTGTGGGCAAAGAGACGAAACGCTAAATCAGATAATTAGCAAAATCGTCGAAAACGGATGCAAAAACGAACACGGCTGTGTGTGGAAGGCAGTCCACTGGGAACTATGCAAACGTCTAAATGTAAATATGTGAGGAAATGACAGACACGAAACAGAGTCAGTAATGGAAAATGAAAATAATTAAATCCTCTGAGACATAGGAGTATAAATGGTAAACTCATCCTAGCACGAACACCTGACAAGATAATAATTAACAAGAAAGAAAACACCTGCCAACTCATAGATTTTGCCGTCCCAGCTCGTCACAAAGTAGGAATAAAAAAACACAGAAAAACGAAGCAAATACATGTAAGTTGCCAGAGAGATAAATGCAATTTGAAACATGACGAAAACTACTGTAATATACATAATTGCAGGAGCACTAGGAAGAGTTGTGAAAAAAACCCTGAAAAACAAACTAGGAGAAATTTGAATCAAAGGGAGGATTGACATCAGAAAACGCGCGACACTGATGAAAACAGCTTAAATATTAAGGTAAAACCTAGAGTGCCGAGACCAACCCACATAATCAAGTAACGCCGACTAACCACGGGTAAGTCGCAATAGAAATAGAATAAAGACTATAAGAAGAATATTACACGAATCCAAACTGAATCTGCAAAGAAACCCCATAAACTGACCACGCCAAATAAAAATCAAATAGTGGCACTAGCCTCGGCCGGTATCACAAAAAATTATTTGGAGTATCAAGAAGAAGCCCGAAATGGGAGAATGTCATCCATATCTCAATTTAAAGGGCGCAGAGGGTACTGGAAGCTTACGATGGAGATATATGCCGCTCAAATTCCAGAGAAAGCCAACCGTCGTTATCAGAAATAAATCAATGGTAAACAGCTGTTGAAAGAACACTATTATTTGTAACGGTTATCGAAAGAAGAAAGGAATATTAGAAATCCGGGGAGACTTGTTGTTATTCAGATTTAAGGTAACACTAAGTATTGCTGCCAATGAGCGATCGCTGGTGAAGAAAGTTGGATAGTGCCAAATGTGGCGAGTATGGTTGATGGGAAGGAATTTAAATCCTCAGTCATGGATTGATGCCATCGACAACACTGATGACTGCTTGATACTCAAGTTTCAATATTTTCTAGAAATGCACCGGTTCCGTCACTTTAGCAAGATGAAAAAAAATGCAAAACAGACAATGTTAGAATTTGGTATTTAAGCATATAAATTGTGGCATGATATGAAAGCGATTTGTTTTTACTTGTTTATCTCACGAATGTCTTTAGATTACGGTTAGGGTTAGGGTTAGGGTTAAGGTTAGGGTTAGGGTTAAGGTTAAGGTTAGGGTTAAGGTTAAGGTTAAGATTAGGGTTAGAGTTAGGACTGTCTGTTTGATTCTCGGTACTTTTCATTCAACCTTCGTATTCTCAAGCTATTCAACATTCTTTTACTGGCTTCCATAAAGAAAGGTTCTATATTCAAATTATGAAACCAAGAACGTGTTTACCATCCCACCAAAATACCGTTTTACCAGCATAGATTCACAATGTCTGGTTCGCCGACCGGTTTCATACAAGCCGGAGATACGTCTTTGGCATCATTTTTGGCAAAGAGAGACTGCCTCGTTGATGAGCAGATCTTTCTTTGCCGGATTGAGGTATAGTTCGGCCTGGTCCTAAGAAGTTCCCACTTCTAGGTATTACCTACGCCTTCGAGAGAAGACGGTTTATTGCTAATCGCCTGATGCGTTCTTATCGAGGAATGTCGACATGGCCGTTCTAGTCTATTTTGCACTCGACCATAGCGCCCTTTTTTTTACACTTTGCGGCCTTGTGACATATTTTGTTGCATGAGGAAGAATGCTATCTTTTGGGGTTGCTTCGATCAACAAGTAAAATGCCCTTTTAATCCACACGAACCATGATGTTTTTAAGAACTATATAAGTGGATAAAATGTACACAAAAGAGTGTGTGTGTTGATGTGTGTGTGTGAGATAAAGAGAAAGAGAGGGGGAAGGGCGGTGCATGTGGATAATAAGGACAATAAAAACAATAGGCTGTCGGTTGCACCGGGTCGGCGAGGGTCAGTTACAATAAAGGGGTAGAAGAGTCCAAGCATGTAGAAGCTAGCAGGCAGAGCGAAGTTGGCCCCCGTCTTCAGAAAGGAAATAATTACGATGTTCGCTCAAGATCAGAACGCCATTGCAAGCCCGACAGGAAGGATGTAGCGAGAGCGAGCGAGCGAGCGAGCGAGAGAGAGAGAGAGAGAGAGAGAGAGAGAGAGAGGGAAAGAAAGAGAGAGGAGGATAGAGAGAGAGAGAGAGAGAGAAAGAGAGAAGGGGGAGCAATCCGACGTTATTTACGTAGAGAACAACGGACGGTCACTGTCTCGAGGGGTTGGAGCTGGAGGGGGTAGGGGCAATATTATTAGTCGTCCAGTCTACTTCCGCGAAGAGAGGTCAGCCGTTGACTGAGACAGGCACTCAGTTTCGGTATTGGAGAGAGTCCTCTTTACGGGCTGGTCGGGTCGGAGGATGCGGATGGTCAACAGGAATGTCGGGGGTTCTTGCTCTACTACGCCAAAAAGAAAAAAGAAAAAGATGAAGAAGAATTCCCGCATTTTGAATAAATATCTCATTTCTTCGTATGTATTTTTATGAAGTAACTGCGTATGCAGTGACTGTATGCGCAAGGATAACGTTGCGTGTACAGCGACTACTATTGCCGACTATAAGCGAACATGATTGCATACGGTGCAGATTAATATCCATTATCACAACAAGACAAATATTTAAAAGTAAAAATATGCATAATTACACACAAGCAAGCAGATGATGACTGCAACTCGTGCCATTGAAAATTACTTATATGTCATTGAAAATTACTTATATGTCATTGAAAATTACTTATATGTCATTGAAAATTACTTATATGTCATTGAAAATTAATTATATGTCATTGAAAATTACTTATATGTCATTGAAAATTAATTATATGTCATTGAAAATTACTTATATGTCATTGAAAATTACTTATATGTCATTGAAAATTACTTATATGTCATTGAAAATTACTTATATGTCATTGAAAATTACTTATATGTCATTGAAAATTAATTATATGTCATTCAAAATTACTTATATGCCATTGAAAATTACTTATATGTCATTGAAAATTACTTATATTTCATTGAAAATTACTTATATGTCATTGAAAATTACTTATATGTCATTGAAAATTACTTATATGCCATTGAAAATTACTTATATGTCATTGAAAATTACTTATATGTCATTGAAAATTACTTATATGTCATTGAAAATTACTTATTTGTCATTGAAAATTACTTATATGCCATTGAAAATTACTTATATGTCATTGAAAATTACTTATATGTCATTGAAAATTACTCATATGTCATTGAAAATTACTTATATGCAATGGGAAAGTACTTATATGTTATGGAAAAGTTCTTATATGCTATGGAAAAGACCATGAGTCCGTTTCTCACCATTGGTTTACTGCGCTCTTGAACACTAATCCGACTATTTATACGCCATATTGATGATGTGAGACAGATTTTGGTTGGCTCCTTGTCAATTCGTTTAGTTTGTCAAAGAATAAGTATTTGGTTATAATAAATTATCACACAATAGCATCATATTTTGTTTTCGTCAATAGACTAAAATTTGTCTTAATTGCTGTTTTGCAAATTCTTGGCATTATTTCCAACAGTTTTTGAAGAAAAGTAGATGGCAGACCATCCCAAGAGTAGATAGCCGACAATCACAAGAGTATATGGCAGACCACCCCAAGAGTATATGGCAGACCATCCCAAGAGTAGATGGCAGACCAACCCAAGAGTATATTGCAGACCATCCCAAGCATTGTGCAAGCATTGAAAAAACCCAGTCTTATTCGTTGGCCATTCTTTTCGAATTCTCATCTAGTACTCACTTTCACATAGTATGCAAACATTTCGATTCAATATTGTTTCATGATTCCATTGAACCGAATCTAATCAGCTATGCACACTCTCCGCAAACACATCACACCATAGCAGACCCACCAATATGATTTACTGTTGCAACTGTTAGATATTTATTTGTATGTTTGCTAGTTTAAATATTAGCTAAGTATATTTGCCTAGTTAAATCTAAGAATATTGAAAAATAGGAAATGTTTCAGATAAAGGTCACGAAGGGGTCAAATGTTTATCCCGTCTTGTATGGGCAAGGAATCGTGAGAAAAGTAGTCAATAATATTTATTCAGATATGACGTTAAACATACAACAGATGCAGGAACAGGAGCAACCCTAGACAGTTTTGACGGAGTGGCTGAACTAAGAAGACGTGTTCAAGATGGATTAACAAAACGATTATAAGTAATCTAGTCTTGGAGACTTGATGTGAGCTTGCATCGGACAAGACATATTAATGATGCTATCAATCCAAAGAGAGTATACTTAAACAATGGGATTAGAAGTTAAGTAATTCAACTTCTTTCTTACTCTCATTCATTTTGACCTTTCAGCCTACTGGACGATCATGATAGAATAAATCATTCATCTCCTAAGATAGTATTGTTGAATTAAATGAATGCTGGCGACTTTTATTACAGCTAACAACCTGGATTCAGTCCTCGCAGGAGACAACACACACATATGGGAACCCGGCGATCAGCAATGTAAGGTATGATTCTAACATGATTAAGATATAAATAACAAGCCGCGCGTGCGTGGTCCCCCTCTGTATGTGACTCGATGTGGCGAGTGTGCAATGAATTTGGGCAATTTGGGGCATTTTTTACCCCCATTGTTCCCCCTGGGGGCGCGAACCAGAATTTTTCTGAGGTCAAGGAAGCTCATTTTATATCCAGAACAATTGCCTCTACATTTTGGCCAACTTTCAGAAAAATTGAATGGATGGATCAAACGTTATGGGAGAAAAGAGTCATTTTTTGCCATTTTGGGGGCTTTTGACCCCTGGGGGCGCGAACCAGATTTTTTCCAAGGTCAGCGATACTTATTTTCTATTAGGAACAATTGCCTCCATATTTTGGCCAAGTTTCAGAGAAATTGAATGGATGGATGAAAAGTTATTGGGAAAAAATGTCATTTTCGGCCATTTTGGGGCCTTTTGACCCCCTGGGGGGGGGGGGCTAACCGGATTTTTTTTCAGAAATCGGAGAATGTCACTTTCTAACCTGACCAAAGTTACAACTTCATGCAAAATTTCAGAGAAATTTAATGGCTGGTTGCGGAGAAAAATCCGGACGGACGGACGGACGGACGGACGGAAATGCCTCAAACATAGGTCTCCCGATTTTATAAATCAGGGGACCAATTAAACTAATAATAGAATTAAATGATAACATAGGGGCATTGCAATGGCCACCCTGTGCTATCAAGCAGTAACCATGCATTCATCATCCGCTACAGTCTTCTCAGATACACTTTTTTCTTACTACCTAAAAAGTTCAAATTTGGACTTATGTGTCTAAAATACATTTATCCTTTTAATGTCCAGTTCTCATACCTTTTGCCTATTACAGTAATTTTCTTTTAATTATGGGTCACCACTTATCAAGGCCCGATTGCCACTCGAGGATAAGGGTGAAAGACATCGCCAGTTGGACGATGATTGCCGCCACGAGAGAACTAGAAACAAGGGATGGAAAGGGCAAATTACTAAGAGGAATTGCTTATCCAATAAAACTGACCAACGAGTAATTGTTTACATTAGACTTGAAAACAACCATGCTATAGCCGATTGGGAAGTAGACTCATGGTATCTTGTTTCACAGATGGCATGTTCTTGGAAAGAAACTTTGTTCATGGAGGTTCCGTTTGTTTTTTTGACCTGCTATAACAGAAAATTCTTGATAGCTACGTACCCCCCCCCCCCCACGAGCCCATATCTTGATTTAAGTCGATTTTTAAAGGTTGAGAGCGACACTGGTTAGTGTCAAGGGGACTATAGTGCAGTCGTCATGTTTATGCGTGTGGCAAGCAAGATCGTATCAGGCGCAAAACCGCAAACCCATAGAGCGAAATGAAAGCGTTGCTTCTGTGCGTCTGCAACCGCTTTTCCTTTGTGTTCTAGAGGCAACCCTTCCCAGGTTTGATAAATGTAAAAAGATATTCAAGAAAGTAAAAAATAGACAGAAACCTAAATTTATGAGACACACTGACGGCTTCTGGTTTTAAAAAGTTCCCAAGCCTACATGAGACTAACACAAAACCGAAAAAGAGGTATACGCGAAACGGGCATATCGAAGTGGATGACTAAAGAACCGCATCAATCTAAAAAGACAGCGAAAAGAGAACGATCCTTACCAACCACAGACCGATAACCTGCTTACCAATCATGTAGCAAATATTTAACGCTACAACTGAGTGAAGTTATCAACGACTTAAGATGTGGACTACTACCATAGGAACAGAAAGAATGCCAGAAAGCGACAACAGGAACAAATTACCTGCTATACATCAACTAATCATTGTGCTCCGACGAACTTGTTGTTCTAGTGCCCCCTCGACGTAAATACACTAGACCAACCCGACAATCAGCTAAATCCCATCTATTCACTGTGGAGGTCTTCAGATGTCGGAAAGCCTTCTACTCAAATAGCTTCTTTCCTCACTATCTGCACTCTGTTTCCCCGACTGTACCGACATGCAGAAATTTAAAACTAATGTGAACAAGCATCTCGCTGCACAGCTCCCAACTTAGGATGTCACCCAAAACTTTCACTCTAATTCCCAGTAGCCCCTTACGTCTACAGTGACGTCCTACCTTGTTTGGGGGTGAACTATGTTAAAAAACAAAAAAAACAAAAAACAGACGACAATGAAAAAAGTAAAAAAACAAAAGAAAGAACATAGCCATGGCATGTGTCGACTACAAAAAAGTTGTCGAAACGATCCCTCAAGCGTAAAAAATAAATTTGAATTTATGTAAACGCGTTTCGATAGGAAAATCAACATAATTTAATGAACAAATGGTAATAATTAAACTTAAGTTTTAAAATCTTATTTAAAGATTAAAATAAATAATTCTACTAAATTTTATTTTTAATAATTTGCTTAAAAAACAAGCAGACATATTAGTTTACTAAAAACGTAGAAAAATAAAAATAAAAATAATCCCGGGCAACGTCGGATCAGGGCAGCTAGTAGAGAATAAAATGGTAGATACAAAACTAAATGATGTATAAACAAACTTAGGGAACAAAAATATATCCAGCCTTAAAAAAAAACAAAACAAAAAAAAACGTACACACAAAATAGAGATTTAATAAGAAAATCGAACGGAAGTAAGCAAGAACATTAGATAATTGTGTTTCAGTCCCGAATGGCTTGTCATCCTCATTCAGTCTTTGAATGTTGATTTTTCTCTTCCCTTCCGAATAACAGTCAACACCCTCTCTATCATTCCCCAAACCATCGCATTCTTTCCTCTTCTTCGTTAAGTGACACACAATAAAATCTTTGGCACAATTCAGCGAATTCTTTAGAACAAGGAAATATTCCTGAGGCGGAAATTAAAATATGTATGTATCGGCTGGTGGAGATTTCCATCGGCAATGGTTTCGAAGCAATGTTTTTTTCCGGCAGATGGATAACGCCGATGGAATGCAAATGGCGACTGTCTTGATAAGGTTCAAATTGCTTTGCAATAAAAATAACAAAACTTTCTCTCTATTCAAAAAGTTCCGTTTTTTTTTTCAATATATTTTCACCATTTCTTTTCTTTTCTTTTCTCTACAGCAGCTTTTGTTTCTTGAACGTGTTTGTCTCTTGTTTTCCCGTTGTCGATCGGAATAATTATTTGTTGTTTAAAAGAAATTGTATTTTTGTTTTCAACTTAGTTTCTTTAGAGAAACTGCTTTGTTTGTGTTACTTTTAGTTTCGTATTTCGTTCGGTGTCGATCGTTCATTTTGCATTTTTATCTCTGTTTTCAATTTTTGCTTTTGTTTAATTAATTTATTTATTTATATTTTCTTTAAAAAATCTTCATTGAAATATTTCGATTTCCTTTTTCTATCTATCTATCTATCTATCTATCTATCTATCTATCTATCTATCTAGTTATATATCTATCATTAAAAATAATGGCGAGATGTGTGTGTGTGTGTCTATGATTGACTTGTCCACCATGTTCCAGTGATAAATGTTCAACAGTCTCTGTTTTATTGCCATCAAACTATAGACCTTTGTGTTGCAAGAACATCTGAGTATTACGTGCAAAACTGTCAATAACTCTCAAACATTCTTCTTTTGATAACCCTTATTTTTTAGTGAACCCCGCAGTTACAAATCTGGGAGGTTATGGTCTGGTCAGTATGAAATCCATTCAGGATCACACCTTCAACTGATGAAACGATAACCAAAGTGTCCACACATATTATTGAACGGCAATAAAACCAGAACTATTTGATATTCATAACTGAAATGGAACATTTATCATTTTTTTAAATTTTAATACAAAATAGAACATCAGAAAAATTGAAAAAATTAAAAAAGGTATAATTAAACAGACGATTTCTGTTTTTGTAACAACGTTTGCATAAATGGGAAAATACTGCCTAAATACACACACACACAATATATATATATATATATATATATATATATATATATATATATATATATATATATATATATATATATATATACATGTTTCTATATCTAAATAAAATATACTTCCCAAAGTATTTTGCATAATGTAGTTTAATAATGATCGAATAAAGAGATAGCCAGGAACTACAATTACACCCCCCCCCACACACACATATATATATATATATATATATATACATATATATATATATATATACAAGAGATTGCCACGTAATAACGGAGAAATTAAGTGACATTTATACTGAAATCGGCGAGTATAGACACCTAAATATATATATATATATGTACATATATATATATACATATATATACATATACATATATATACATATATATATATATATATATATATATATATATATACATATATACATATATACATATATATATATTTTTATATATATATATATATATATATATATATATTTCTCTCAATCAGATAGGTCTTTAAAAGTAGCCGTTTATTGGCAGTAGTCTGAACATATAGTATAAATGCCGGCGTGCCTCAAGGATCTATTTTGGGCCCAACCATTCTACTGATATTCTTAAGATAATGTGTTGACATTTCTTCTCATGACACAACAATCTATGCCAACATTTAGAAGAGCATTTCACATCAGGATCTTTCTGATTCGTTCTCTTCCAACCGGTGTGCAATGGAGAAAATGTTTCTAGTTACTTTTGATACGTCTAAAACTAAACTTGTCATCACCACACGCGCTCATATCCTCACTTTGCATTAACTGAAATGAACGGCCCTCTCTCCTTAAATAAACCCCCTGCTTTAATACGCTTCTAGCATTGGTCTTCACTCCAGACCTGAAATGGAAGACTTACGTCAAATCCGTTGATAAGGTAGTTGGGAAATCATTCCACCGGCCCAGAAAGTATTTTATACCTGACGCAATCCTCTACATGTATAAGAGTACAAATACGTCTTACATGTATAAGAGTACAAATACGTCTTACATGTATAAGAGTACAGATACGTCTTACATGTATAAGAGTACAAATACGTCTTACATGTATAAGAGTACAAATACGTCTTACATGTATAAGAGTACAAATACGTCTTACATGTATAAGAGTACAAATACGTCTTACATGTATAAGAGTACAAATACGTCTTACATGTATAAGAGTACAAATACGTCTTACATGTATAAGAGTACAAATACGTCTTACATGTATAAGAGTACAAATACGTCTCAAGATAGAGTACTGTTGCCACATCTGGGAAGATGCCACTCAGAGCACCATTTCCTGCCTTGGCACAGTACATAAGCGATTTCGAAATATAATGTCTTCTTCTCTTCCCTACAGCCTCTTTCTCACGGAAGAGAGGTTGCTAGTCTTTCTCTGCTCTATCGTTATTTTCATGGCAGGTGCTTGACTGAGCTCCCATCTATGGTTGCCCCGTACAACATTCACAGAAAAACGCGTATAGCTACAATCACTGTGAATAATTTTCCTTTCTTCCTCTATGTATCAAAAACTGAACTAAACTTCCATGAGTAAAGTTTCTTTCGAAAAAACTACCCGTCTGTGGAACACAATACCACGGGGCTGCTTTTCGTCTTACTACAACATGGTCGTTTTCAAGCCAATGTTGACGAATTTTTGTTGAGCCGTCGTCTTTAATAATCAAATTCTGTCCAGTTTCAACAATCGTTACCAATCCTTACAGTGTTGTTTAGCCATCTATCTGATGCTCATTAACCCTTGTCCTCGAGTGGCCTTTAGACCTTGATAAACGGAGATTGTTAGTACATAAAAAATATTCATCTACAGATAGCTTATTCTGTCGTATCACGTTTCTTCAGTATGCATAGATAAGAATTGTGCTTCAAGCTGAGATTGGGAAACGCTGCTAAGGACTCCCGCAACAATCAATCACCTGGTCTGTTCCATTATTTTACGAATAGCTGTGCATTTTCGTTAATTATATATATATATATATATATATATATATATATATATATATATATATATATATATATATATATATATATATGTACAATGCAAAGTTCCGAATATGTTCGTCGAACACTCTCGACAAGTCTCCCATCTGTGCCCGTTTCTACCTAGGTACATATAGATCTTTATTTCCTTTAACTACGTTATAGTTTCCGTTAGCCGAGTGGATATGGCGACTGCTTGCAGATTCTAGGCTGTCTGAAATTGTTACTTTCTTGAGTTAATGATAGCAATAAGCTTGAAACGCTCGCGTCTGTAATTATATATATATATATATATATATATATATATATATATATATATATATATATATATATTCAAAACGTAAGACAGAAAAATATGAAAATGGTTAATAATCGAACTTTTGCTTTTGTTCATAATGAAAAGAATGTGATAATGTAAGTGTTAGTAAAATTTACACCCTTTAGCAGTTTTTCTCTGTTTAGGTGATTATTTAAGAATGTCTCCATGTTACCAAACTGCTGGTACTGATTAACTATAGTTTTTAATAAATTGAAGTACGTTAATTCATTGTATATAACAATAATAGATTAATATTACTTAATAAGAATAAAAGTTTGATCTTTCAGCTTAACATACTATTTAGATTTAACTTTTAAAATCCAGCAAAAAAATTTATATATATATATATATACATACAAATAAACATATATATATATATAGTTTAGTTATGTAGCCGTTACTTATTCATATTAAAAACATACATACACATGCAGGCACTACTTGTTTTCATATACCCGTATATATATATATATATATATATATATATATATATATATATATATATATATATATATATATATATATATATATATATATATATCCAGACATACACATATATATACACCTACTTATAGAGAAATACATATAAAACACTTAATATCTAAAAAAAATAAGTAAAAAATATAAACAAATAATAAAAACTAAAAAAACAAAACAAGAGAACCACCAAATGTTTCACTATAATGCTTTAATATATTATACATAAAAAAATCGGTACATACACACATACATCTGTCTGTCTGTCTGTCTGTCTGTCTGTCTGTCTGTCTCTCTCTCTATCTCTCTCTCTCTCTATATATATATATATATATATATATATACAGACCTACACATTAATATATATCTACCCACAGAGAAGTATATATATAAGAACCCTAAATATTAAAAAAATATCTAAAAATATAAACAAATGTAAAAACTTCAAAAACAAAACACAAGCACCCCAAATACCGGTATTGTCCGGGCCTTTGGGTCTGGATTTACGCCGGTCTATTGGAGGTTGTCTGGTCCTGTGCAGTTCTAGGAGGTGCACCCTCTCAGGCTTCGCCTCCCCTCTTTGGGGAGGAGTAAGTTTATTGCTTACTGTCTGAGGCGCCTCTACCGGGGAATGCCGACGGGGCTGCCCAGGCAATTTTTAAATGGCCAGAGTGCTCTCCTCTCGAACGCTGGCTTTTCAAACCCCACTTTCCCGACCCGATATTGGGTCACATCTTACTTGTGGGAGTAAGATAAAACTGGCCTTGTGCCTAACTCCTGGGGAGGAGTAAATAAAACCCCAAATACGTTTTAATATATCATACATAACAAAACCGTACATATATATACATGCATACATACGTACATACATACATACATATCTATCTATCTATCTATCTATCTATCTATCTATCTATCTATCTATCTATCTATCTATCTATATATGTATGTACACACGTACAACTCACATCTTAACCCACACATTTGTACGAACATATAGACACGTCTATTGTTCGCATACATATACACATATATGCAACTATAATATACATGTGCATATAATCTATTCGCTATACTCGGTTTCATATACCGCACTTGAAATTGTAGCTCAGATGAGGTAGAATTTTACAGATAAAACAAATAAAGAGAAACAAACAATGGATGAAGGAAAAGAAATGGAGTTTCTTAATGTGTATGTTTATTGTTGAAATAAATATTCCTGAAATTTTAGGTTCTTTTTAGTATTTTACATTTTTTAGAGGGTATAATATTTTTAGGGGGCATAATATTTTTAGGGGGCATAATATTTTTAGGGGGTATAATATTTTTAGGGGGCATAATATTTTTAGGGGGTATAATATTTTTAGGGGGTATAATATTTTTAGGGGCATAATATTTTTAGGGGGTATAATATTTTTAGGGTGTATAATATTTTTAGGGGCGATATTTTTAGGGGGTATAATATTTTTAGGGGGTATAATATTTTTAGGAGGCATAATATTTTTAGGGGGCAAAATATTTTTAGGGGGCATAATATTTTTTAGGGGGCATAATACAGGCAAAACCAAATGCATGCAATTTGATTCATAGTCAATATACACAAACTAAACAAATGTTTAGCCTTAAATTTTAGACATTTTCTAGACTCAAAATCATGTAATGGTTTCTCATAAAAATGTGAATGAGGATTCTAGAAATAAGGTTTAATATAATTACATATGCATTTTAATGATAGAAAATTGTGGAAAAAACTGTTCTGTTCAGAAAATTAATTGTTCCTGTCCTGAGATGCGTATTTTTCTAGTTTATATATATATAAACTATATAATTTCCCGAAACAGTTTTTCATGGTAAACTACTGATGATCCCTTAAAATAGTGTTAGAAACAAACTAATATAATTACTGTAAAAAATGAATTGACTTACATCAGTGATTTTCCACTGGAAGACTTGGGACTATAAGTTTTTTTGTTTTTTTTAAATATAGTTTTAATGGTTGAGAAACTTCCGAGACTATATATATATATATATATATATATATATATATATATATATATATATATATATATATATATATATATATATATATATATATAGTGTGTTAGAGTGGAATAACTTCCAGAAGGAAATCCGGGTATGAGAGCTCAATGTAATAAACAGAGCAAGAATAAAATAAAGTAAAGTAACATGGAATCACATAATCACCGGTGCAATAATTTATTTCGATCCCACGGCCTTATTTAAGCATCCAAGCAAGGCGATTACCTTTTTGTTTTTCAAAGATGTAATTGCCTCGCTTAGATGCTTGAAAAGGCCGTAGGGTCGAAATAAATTATTGCACCGGTGATTATGTGATTCTGTGTTACTTTATTATATATTAAAGAAGATTAATATTTATTTGAGGGTGACAACAACGGGGAGATGGACAACAAAGTAGGACGAGGGAGAAAAGGAGGAACTAAAGGTATATATATGTATGTGTGTATGTATATATATATATATATATATATATATATACATATTTATTTATTTATCTTTTATTTTTTGATGTGTTGATGTTTTTTATATTTATAATATAAAACTAAAAATAATACATTAATCACTTAAATAATAGTGTCATGGATTCGTCCAAACACTTTAAAATGCAGCAACATTTTTGTGAGTAACGGATAAATTTTATTAGACAGACGAACAGCACAGGTAAAGAATTTTTTTTTTTTTTGCGTCTTAAATAACTAATATAAGTTAGCAAAACATTTATATGGAACAAAACGTAGATTTAGTATAAGGAACGTTTATGTTTTTGTCTTTTAAGGGAAGTGGGGTCTGATCAACTCTGCTGGGAAGCCATGAAATTAAATACTGTCTTGTTTTTAAATTCCCGAAATAGTTTTTCATGGTAAACAACTGATGATCCCTTAAAATAGTGTTAGAAACTAACTAATATAATAACTGTAAAACATAAATTGACTTACATGAGTGATTTTCCACTGGAAGACTTGAGACTATAAGTTTTTTATTTCTTTATTTCTTTTTTTATTTTTATATAGTTTTAATGGTTGAGAAACTTCCGAGACTATATATATATATATTGAAATTAAACTTTGCACTTAGAAATGATCGCTTTAAATGTGAATTCAGTATCGAATGTAACAAGTCAAATGTGTTGTTTTTTTTTCTCTAAAATAAACAAATTTATTTACCTTAAACAAGTTTTCGGCTTTTAAATATTGATTATCAAGTTAGAAACATTTTTTTACTATAAATCATCGTTTCCGTTGGAGATAAGATCTCTCTTTCGATTTGGAATCCGCCGAAATGTTATGTGCATTCGTTTAAATGTCTTGTCCTGTGTTACACGTGACTCGTGTTATGGTAATTGAAATGAAACTTTGCACTTGGAAATCATCGCTTTAAATTTGAATTAAGTATAGAATGTAGGAACCCAAATAACGATGTATTGTTTTTCTCTTCAAAATGGAAAAATATTTACCTTTAAAATAAAACCAGCACATTTAAAGCAATGACTTCCAAATGCAAAGTTTTATTTCAATTACCACAACTCGAGCACATGACAAGATATTTAAACGAGTACACATTATATACCGGTGGAATACTAACACAACAAAAGATATCTTACCTCCCACGAGAAAGGATGATTTTTTTTTAAAAATATCTCAACTGTATAATAACTTTTTAAAAGTCGAAAGCTGATTTGATCTTTAAGGTAAATAAATTTGTTTATTTTGGAAAAAAAAATCAGGACATCGTTATTTGGCTTCCTGCATTCTATACTAACTTCATATATATATATATATATATATATATATATATATATATATATATATATATATATATATATATATATATATCAGTTTGAAACATAACTCGTGTTCCGGAGTTCGAGTCCTGCAACCGGTATGAATAATTCTTCTCTACATTGACGATTCATATATGATTGCATAAACAATATTACAGTCTTACGTTAATCAACCAACGTTTCGATGCTGCAGCATCTTTTCAAAGAGTGAATAAAAATAATAAAAAGTGAAAATTTAGAATCTCGCATTGGAGAAAGGATAAAAGACATGCTCTACTTGATATTGAGCACTTTTTAAAATATTGGTTTTATGTTCATTTTATTAACATATTTGAACTTAATCATTTATACATACATAATATATATATATATATATATATATATATATATATATATATATATATATATATAAAGATATATATATTTATTTATTCTGGTACAGAAAAATTAGTACCAGAATAAATAAATATTATGCTCTTAATTTTTAACTTTAATTCTTAATTAATCGAGCACTCTGCTGGGATTTTTCCTACCATTTTACAAAGAAGTTATATATATATATATATATATATATATATATATATATATATATATATATATATATATATATATATATAAGCAAATTACAATCTTCAAAGCACAAAAATATCAATACAAATAACTATTTACTCGTGTCACTTTCTAGGTCTGTCTATCAATCCTAAATCCCCCTCATCTCATCTCGTTCTCACTCTTCATCATTCAAGCGCATTCTCTCCCACTCCTCTCCATCTTTTATATATATATATATATATATATATATATATATATATATATATATATATATATATATCCCTCAATCCAACTATTCCTTTCTTTGTTTACATATTGTATTATACCCGAACTAATGTTTCTATTCTCCTAGTTTTGATTTGTTCCTTTCTCGATAGCAACGCTTTCGTTTTTTTGATCAACTGTCATCACCATATTCTTAATCATCGTCTCTGTCGATAACTTATTTAATCTGTTGTCTCTATTGTGTCGAAACGAAATCAATGTATTAAACTAACTTTGAAATGAATGATTTCACCAAATTAAATAAAGCCCGCGAATTTAGAAGTATTTGTGGAGTTGGCACGACAAAAAATGTTTCGCGAAAACGGAAGCGGCTTTTTCTTGCTTTTCCTTGTTCACTTGTCGCTGTTGTCGCTGTCGTGAAATGCAATCAGTCATATTTATGTGTAAATCTATATTCGACATTGACGGCAGCGTTTGGTGCTATGGGGGAGGAGGACAAAATGGCGCCCCAACATCCTTTTATACAACCAGGAAATGATCTGGTGATGGAGGGACGATATTTGGGATCTCAGCATCTTTGTGTACAGATGAGATTAAAATGGAGCCTTTTCAAGAGGAAGTGGATTTGAAACAGCTAGATGATTTTAAAAAGGTTAGAGAGAAAGAGAGAGAGAGAAAGAGAGAGAGAGAGAGGGAGGAGAGTGAGAGGGGGAGGAGACAAATAGACTTGAAGGGAAAAGGAGATAGATAGATAGATAGATAGATAGATAGATAGATAGATAGATAAATAGATAGATAGATAGATTGAGTCCGTTGAATGCGCTAAAAACAGAGGGTGGTAAATGATAGGAGGAAAGACAACATTTAAGAGAGAGGGAGAGAGAGAAGGGGGAAAGAGAGAGGGAGAGAGGGAGGGAGAGAAGGAGAGAAGGAGAGAGGGGAGGAGACAATAGACTTGAAGGGAAAAGGAGATAGATGGATAGATAGATAGATAGATAGATAGATAGATAGATAGATAGATAGATTGAGTCCGTTGAATGCGCTAAAAACAGAGGGTGGTAAATGATAGGAGGAAATACAACATTTAAGAGAGAGAGAGAGAGAAGGGGGAAAGAGAGAGGGAGAGAGTGAGAGAGGGGGGGGGAGGAGACAATAGACTTGAAGGGAAAAGGAGATAGATAGATAGATAGATAGATAGATAGATAGATAGATAGATAGATAGATAGATAGATAGATAGATAGAGTGAGTGAGTGAGTGAGTGCGTTGAATTAGCTAAAAACAGAGGGTGGTAAATGATGGGAGGATATACAACATTTAAGAAGAGAGATAAAGAGAGAGAAAGAGCGAGCGAGAGAGAGAGAGAGAGAGAGAGGTAAGGCTGCTCCAATAGAAAGAGACAGAAAAGGGATGGATCGGTTACGAAAGAGAAAAAAGAGGGAGAGCGATTGTTTAATTTAAGCATAAGCAAACAGTAACTTGATAAATAAATATATGTATGAGTGTGGGTTCGTGTATCGTTTGAAAGAATATAAGTAACATTTAATGACAGGGTTCATATATATATTTAATAATTAGCGATAATGCAAAACGCTTTGTAAAACGAATGAAGTACTCCCAGTATCTGATATTGTTTACATAAACATTGAGATTTCCTTTCTCTCGTCGGGTATTCTGATGATGTAGCGGTTAGAATCTGTGTCGAAAAATAGTTTTATTTAAATATATACTTGTTTTTATCTACACACATATACGTCTAATCCTTACGGAAATCGTCAGTGTAGAGAAGAATTATTAACATCGATCGCCAGATCCAAACCCCGGAAAACGAGTTATATTTCAAACTCAAATTCCAACGTTCTAACCCACACGACTGTTGTCAACAACTCGGTTAATCAGCAAGAAATTAATCTTAATCTTAATCCGTCGTAAAGTGTTCTACTATTGAAACCACAATAACAGCTGTGTTAATACTACTCACTACAGAGCCCATCCTACATTAGGGGGGCGGCGACAAATAATTATAAATATTTGTTTTTTATCTACATGCGTATGCTTTTAATACTTACGGGAATCGTCAGTGTAGAGAAGAATCATATATATATATTTTTTGTTCTCCTCAATTCACATTTTTTTATATTTTAACCGTTTTACTAGAGTAAGGAATGAATAATTTATTCTTTTTTCTTTCTCGCATTAGTATTATAGGTCTCTCCGTCCTTGGTAATTATGGCTACCTTGCCATTATTATTAAAATCAATATATATATATATATATATATATATATATATATATATATATATATATATATATATATATATATATATATATATATATTACTATTTCATATATCCACATAAAATTTATAAGGAGATTTTTTTTTTACTTCAACAGTGCTCGATACGTAAGTAGAGTTAGGTAGTAAGCCATGAATATATTTCATAGCTTACTATATATATATATTAGACCTCTTCAAAATTGACCTTTTTCTTCAAACATATGGAAACTGATATTATTCCCATTCTCCAAGGTCTAAATTAGCTAAATATACCAGTTATTGTGATCTTGGACTTTGGCTATGCCTGCCTCAAGAGCCATGTCATTTTATTGTTGACGTTTTTCAAAAACGCTGCAAAATATGGGATATTATGTCCTTATTTTCATTGTAGCTTTCCAGAGGTTGATGCTATAGCATTGAAAGTGGTACCAAATGAAAGCTAATAAAATTTTCTTGCATATGGTAGTAAGCACAATAAAACACATGAACACCTGTGTAAATTTTAACTAATTTTAATGCACAAACAGCTGGGACACTACAAAAAATCAGTTTGGTAGTATGATAGCACTGCACTGACACATATATTGCATAAGAAACTGTCAGATAGGATGTTACTAATACATGTATTATCACTTGTTCAATGTGTCTTTTTTGAAACTGTCAAATTTTTTCCTGTGGTACTCCACAAATTGTAGTAAGCAGCTTCTTTGCTCTGGGTAACTTGTGATCTGAGTTGCAAAGTCACTCATTAGTTTCACACCTCTCTCAGCCACATCATTGGTCACTTTCACTGACCTCACAAACTTCTGTGCATTCCTGTAGCTGTCATTGTCTTCCCAGGTGTCAGCAGGAGTAGTGAGCCAGTCACATTTCACTCGAAGAGCATCAAACAGAAAGTGAGACTCTGGCCCTACCAGGTCTGTGAGAACTGTAGCTGCATTGATGACAGGAACCACTGGCTTGCCTTTCCTGTAACTCTCAGGTTTCTCTGTTTCTGACAGCTTGACTGCGAGCTTCTCTTTTGCAGACTTGGTCATGCTGGCATGTGAACTGAACAAGGTGAATGGCACTAGTTCCTGGGTCAGATACCAGCGGTGGTTGTTCATTTTCTTGAGAACAGAGGTTGCCAGTTCATAGTCATACTGCTTGTATTGCAGCATGTTCTTCATAAGCTGGAGGTCATGGATAGGTGCATCAGCTGCAGATGAGGTGGTCACCCAGTGGCTGGTGTAGAATAAGGTCAGGAACTTGTTCATCCTCTCCAGCTTGAAGATAGTGTCCGTGTTGTATTTTAGTTCCTTGGAAAACATGAGCATATATATATATATATATATATATATATATATATATATATATATATATATATATATATATACATTCATCATGTACCGAAGCACCCATCTACGCTAGTAATAAATCACAACTAAAATCTTTAAAATTACACCCGCTTCGTTTCGTAACAGAACTTTGCTGAACACCATATAAAACTTTAGTAGTAATTGGTGCAATACCCGTTACAGAACGGTTTCATATCGCTGAAACGCACGCAACCCAATTATTCAGTATGGCGTGGCTGATCTCCGAATACTTCAACGCAGTTACACGCATACTGTAATGGTGATATAAATATGTTAAAATTGACTCACTCCATTGAAGAGGATTTCAGTTTGTTCGAATTTTGGGACACTGTAGAATTCTCTGTAGTTACTAGTTGTTTAAATATCATATAAAGTAAAGTAAAACGGCCCATTTGTCATAATTGTTCGAGTGTTTGCTAATGAGACGGGATATCGCGGTTCAATCATCGGTCGAGTCATACCAAACACTCAAAAATGTTACTTGATGCCTTCTTGCTAAACACTCAGTATTATAAGATGGGGATCAAGGGTAAGTGGAGCAACCCAAAGGAAAAGAGTTGCACCCTCCCTTACATCTTGATGTAGTATCCAGTGAAAAGAAAGACCTCGGGTCGCTCACGACTATGGACGATGCTTTTTTTTTTAAACTAGTGTAACAACTTTTTAGTGTAAGGTTCACAGCTTCCTGCAGGATTTTTTTTGTCATGGAATGAATATATACGTAAAGTGAGCAAATGGTCCCCTGTACGTGGCCACAGGACCAACTTAACGTCGGTGTTGGATTAACCGCTCGTCCACTGAACCCTACGGTTATTCGGAAGTTTAAACTGTAGAGAGAATTAAAATCTCATGCGTTTTAAACAATATGTTTTGTTTTTTTTAATTTGCGTTATTAAACCACGTCTCCTTAGATTTTGTGCCAGCGTCGATATCCGGTGGATTTGTAATTAATTAGACAATTGAATATATTTCTAATAAAATGTTCGGATCTCATATTTATTTATATTTGTGGACTTTTTAATTACTTAGTAATTATGAATCCGTTTAATTTAATGATGCTATTATGATGCTAAATACGTGTGTCCATCAAAAAATAATGTTATAATTCTCTCTCTAAAAGATGGCTGACGACAGCGGTAGACCGATTTATAATTAAAACTTAAGACAACCCAGCAATGTTTTCGCCTGGGTAAGCTTGAAACCTACAGTATTATGTTGATCTGAACTTCTGTAATATCATAAATAAATAACTATTACGTTCTTTTTATTACATAATTGAACATTCTATTGGATTTGTTTCCACCTAACAGAACCAATCCTGCGACCGGTGATACAGTTATATCTAGCCACACTGATGATATTTGATTAAAACGAAACATCTATGTATAAAGATATTTAAAATATGTATTATAGTTATTTAATTATCGCTTCAAAGGAAGAGCATTCTGTAGGAGAAATATGAAAAGCTTCTATATAAAACAATATTGCAAAGTTCTCTCCACTCAGTTAAGCACTTTACGAAGGCTGACAGTGTTCATTTAAGGAATATAAAAATATTACTATTTCTTCGTCGTATAGCTGTATCAGTAACTGTAGGGGGAAAAGATGTCGGATAAAAGTCAAAGATTATTTCAGTCCATGGTTCGAATCCTGAGAGCGGTGGTACAGTTATATCTAGCCACACTGATAATTCTTGATTAAGCTGAAACATCTATGTGTGCGGATATAAAAAATATTTATTATAAATAATGTATTTATGTAATTGTTTTATTGGTGATTGCGGCGTTTGTTGCTTTGTTTACTAGTATTATTATCAACATTGAAGGTTCATTTTTTTCTAAATTAGCCATGCTGATGACATCTGTGAGCCAGAAACACGTGTCCATGGATTACCTTCATGTACATATAAAATTAATTAAAAAAAAATATTATAAATATTATATATATAATTATTGGTTTCGTCGGCTGAAAAGAAAACGAATAGAGTGCTCGATTATATTCTCAGAACTTGGTAGAGGAACTAGTTTATAACAAAGCTGTGTCTCCGGTCCAACGCTGATTACAGTTAACTATTCTTCTTATTTTTTCTAGCTTCGTGGATAATCGATTCTTAAAGGATTAAAAACATCGCGGTGTAACATGCGGCTTTCACTCAAACGAGATGACTGCTTTTGCCTAATTCCGTTTTCACCTGTTCAGACGACTGCCTAATTGCCGTTACAGAGTAGCAGTCGGACTAGTTGCCATGGTTACGATGAATGTTGCAGCTGATTACTTTAAACTACGCTCCTAAAAATTCACACGTAAACATACTACATGCTATTATGTTGAAATTATTTTCAAGATAGGTGTTAACACAGACTGCAGACAATTCAATAAATTGTTTCTTGAAATAAAATTCATATCTGCAAATAATAAATCTTTTACAAAATTTATTTTACTTATAGCATTATTATGGTTTCAACTGTCGAGGGAGGTCATCTTCCAGTCATTAGCTCCTCCTTTCAGAGAGATGATTGGTTCCTTGTTTGTTGCTTGTGTATACATCATCCGTAGAGAATGGCGATTTGAGGTAAACATTGAGTTTTAAGTGTTCCGTTACGCGCACTGTACCCGCATTGTTTCAGTATTTCCTTTCCTTTTCTGTCGTATTTCTACCCGGACTTAAGGTTAGTGTTAGGATATAATAAAACACAGCATTTTTGTTTTAGTGTTAGTATATAAATAAACACCACCTTTTCATTATGTATAATTCTTCTACGGTAATGCCCATCCTCCCCGGCATTGCCATCTGCTTTTCGGTATGGGGATGGGGTTAGTGCATTTTGCAGGAGGCGCTCTTTTATATTGTTTGCGATGGAACCAACAAGAATATATGTGGCAGAACTGACTTTTAACGGTTCCTTTCCATCATTTTTTTTATAGCAACCGGACATGTTTAGTAATAGGGTTAATGAAGAGCATGTATTTTTTTTCCATTTTTATATCAAATATTACCTTCCTTCTAGTGTATGTGGCACAATTTCTCCCTCCTCCAAATTCCTTCCTCTACGTACTTACGTTCATGCGAGGATGCTTTTTCGTAGTTATAAAATGATACAAACTTTAGATGTTCATTATTTTTATGACTTTAATTATTGCAGAACATTACAATATTCATATGGTGTTCAGAGCTTGGGCGTAATTTCTTTTTAGGTTCCCGCTACTCCCGCTAGTAATAATATAAACGAGATTAATACAGGATAATTTCGAAGAAAAAAGACTTATTATTTTTAGTTATGTAAAAGAATATGTAAAAATA
>OY744516.1:23505379-23537879 GCA_963556195.1 Sepiola atlantica | reverse complement strand
ATAATATACTTTATTTCTCTTTCATCTGCATAGCTGCTACGACGGCTGCGACAGTAAGGATGATCAGATTTTAGTCAAAAGTTGACCTGTGTCCGGGTTCGAATCTTGCGATCAGCGGAACAGCTATGCCTAAACGGAGGATTCAATAATTAACACTATTTATTATTAAATAATTGTTTATGTATCTGAATGACAGACACCAACAAAACAAGACCTTCTGGTCCTAGCACCCGCAAATGTAGCAAGAGAATTGACAATAGAGAAGAGGGTTAGGGTTGGGGTTAGGGTTAGGGTTAGAGCAGAGGGTGATAAGAATGCCTTAGTTAAAAGAGGCTGCGATTGGAACTTAAAGATTAGATGGCAATGCCAGGATACTATCTTTAGACACGCACGTAGAATAATTAGAAGATGAGCTGTCCAGCATCGGTATTTACGAAATCAGAATCAAAGGAGAAGGATTCATAACCCTCAGTGGTCATAACTTATACAACAGCGTTGGTTTTGTGATACACAAGAACATCACAGGTAACGTTACCAACTTCAAAAGCAAGTCTGATCGCGTAGCCCAAATTACGATAAAGATCAGTGCCATATATCATCTCAACATCATACAGACATACTTCCCAACCACCAGCCACACAAATGAAGAAGTCGAAGCTACTCATGAGAAAATCGACGAATTTGTTACAAACAACATAGCCCATTATAACATAGTAATAGGTGACTTTAATGTTGAAGGTGGGAGAGGGCAATCAGGCGAGTCAAGTACTGGTCATTTTGGTCTCGGAGAACGGAATACCAGAAGAGATGCTCTAATTAATTTCTGAGAGACACTAGTTGGAGATCATTAACACATTCTTTAAATAAAAAGCCAACAGACGCTGGGCTTAGGTTTCCCGAAACAGCACCACAAAAAACGAAATCGATTGCACAATAACCAATAAACCCTACACATTTATAGATGTCTCAGTCCTCAACAGATTTAACACTGGGAGTGGCCACCGTTTTTTACGAGCCTCATTCTGCATCAACACAAAATTAGAGCAAAACTCATAAAAGAATTAAAAAAACGAACCACGATTTGCTATCCATCAAAGCACGAGAATTCCAACTGGAATTAACGAATAGGTTCAAAGCACTTGAGGCAACACTACTAGGATTAGATGAAGACACAACATGCGATTTCATCACTTCCACTATCTTAGTAACGACACAGGATACCGTAGGAAGAGACAAGCAACCAAAGATGGACAAGCTCTCATCAGAGACCAAACTGCTAAGAGATGAAAGTAGACAGATGGAAAAAGGAGGTACGAATATACAGAACATTGAATATTTTGAAGTATGCAAGAACTTACGTCGCCAAATGAATGAAGAAATAAAGGCTTACAACGAGAAAGAACAGCTAAAAGCTTTGAGAGATAACTAAAGTCTGAAGGCCACTATAAAGAAACAACATCATCACATTAGAAGAAGACGATGGCACCATAGCAACTGACTTAAACCGGTTTATCAGAAGCTGTGAAGAGGTCTACACCGAGCTCTACAAAATCAGGAGACCCCAATATCAACCCAGAGAGGAGGCTGCTACTCTACCCTCTCTCATATTCACGTCTGAAGTACAGTCTGAAATCAAACAACTAAAGAGGGATTAATCTCCAAAAGATGGAATTACGGCAGGAATTCTCCAAGATGAGGGTGAACCAATTGCAGAGATTCTCACCAGCCTATACAACAAAAGCCTTAACAAAGACAAAATGCCTAGCAACTGGAAGAATACTTCAGTTACCATCCTCAACAAGAAATGAGACTTGAAAGATATTAAGAACTACAGACCAATAAGTCTACTTTTGGTTGTTTTGTAAGCCAACTCCAAGAGAGCACCGTATTCATACTTTGTTTTGCCTTTGTCGACTATGAAAAAGTATTTAACTCCATCGAATTCACCTCTATGTTCACAGATTTAAGAAGTCAAGGAGTCGACAGCGCTTACATCAACTTGTATCAGGACCTTTACGACGGAGCAACAGCAACTTTAAAAGATCGATATAGAAAGAGGTGGCAGAAAAAGCGACAACAGTTCACCAAACCTCTTTACATCCTGCCTGCAAGATTCGGTGATCAATATAATTGACTGGAACGGCAGAGGTATCAATATAAATAGAGAATACCTTGCTCATCTAGAATTTGCCGACGATATCATTGTCACAAGTCACACACCTCAAGAATTTGAAGGGATTCACAATGCTAGCCATATAGTTGGCCTTAAAATGCACACTGGAAAAAACAAGGTCATGTTAAATAAATATGCCAAAAATGCACCAGTCATAGTGGACGGTGAAAATGTCGAGAAAATTGACAACTACATCTACCTAGGGAAGATGGTGACAAGTGACGCTGATATCATGCCTGAAATCAAGCGGCGAATCGCGCTTGGATGGACAGACTTTTCCAATATACATAAAATGATGAAAAATAGAAAGTCCACTATGAACATTAAATGGAAAATGTTTAATGAATACATCATCCCTGTTATGACATATGGTAGTGAAACAATAAACAATGCAACAAAAGGAAGGCTAATTGTGGCACAATGCAAAATGGAACGCAATATGATCGGCATCAGTCTACGAGAAAGAAAAAGAAAACTTACATCAGACAGCACACTGGAGGAAATTAAATCATCACCAACATTCGAACGGCTTATCATAGATGCGCAGGTCACGTTTCGAGATATACAGACAACAGGTGAACACTTAGAGCGACAGAATGAATTCCGAGGCAATGGAAAAAGAAGGCCAAAAACTCGTTGGAGAGACGACCTCGACAACTAACTGGATCTTACATGGTAACGCCTAGCTAAAGACAAAACGAGGTGGAAGGAAACCAAGGAGGGGTTCCTCTTCCAGAAGTGATCAAAACCCTAATGATGCTAATATATATAAGTCTTCATATCTCCATGTCAATGTGATATGGAAAAAAATGAGATAACAACATCAGTTACTTCTGAAGAAGTCGTTTGATACTAAAGACGAAATATTAAAAGGCACATCATCTTTGCTTATATTAGCTTGCTCTCTCTCCACCCCTCTCTCTTTTATCTAAATGAATAAATACGAAAGTTTATTTACGTCTATCTTAACTATATTAACATCAAAACAGGCTGTGTTTATTTAATTTAATAATACACCACAAGATTTTCAATACTGTATATCTATATAGTAGACTGAAAATACCCACAAACACCGTTTAGACTTCTTAATCTGAATATTTATTTTATAAACAGCTTCTAATAAATCAACATTCTGTAATATAGCGTCGTAATTTTGCATTGTCATATTTTCTTATATATACGCAATATTTTCGTCGATAGTAAAACTTTTCATGTCTATATATTTCTGAGAAAAGATACTGCACTTTGATCTTAGCCAAAAGGCCAAAGAACAATAAAACTAATGTTTATTTATGGCTAGACATTTTTAAATGAATGAAAAAAAAACACGATTCAATCTATTATTGTATTATCTTTTAATGAGAGTGGATAGTGTACTATCGATTCTGTTGTATTGATACCGTCTTCCCAGGATGTACCTCCTCCCAAATATTGCATCCTCATTTTGAGAGGTGTTTATGTCGTATTTGTTCTGTTTTCATGAGACCATCTTCCCAGGGTGTCTCATATCTTCTCATATCCTTTTGAGGGAGAGAGGGAGGGGGTAGTGTAATATATGCTCTGTTGCCATGATACCATACTCGTATGCATCACCTTCTCCTTTCAAGTATAGCCGCCTCTTTTTGGAGGGCAGAATAGTATATATTTATTCTTCATGATACCATCCTTCCATGATTATCTATTCCGTTTGTAATATTTGTTCTGTTGTCATGATATAATATTCCTACTAGGCATTAACTCCTCCTTTGCGGGTCAGGGTGGTAAATGTTCGTCACCATATCATCCTCCCAGGCTAGCAAAAATATGCTACCGGAGAGAGCATATTTTTGTTAGTATATATATATATATATATATATATATAATTTATTAAGATACTGTATATTACATATTTCAGCAATGTACCGCGGTTTCATCCAAAAGGGCAGATTTAGACATCTTTAGTAAATCTTCGTGCCCAGTGGAATCATCGGCAAGCTGAAATGATTGTAGACATTGTTGACGCCATTCCCTGTCAGGCGTGTCTACAATCATTTCAGTTGCCGATGATTCCACTG
This sequence comes from Sepiola atlantica, assembly GCA_963556195.1. NCBI lineage: Eukaryota > Metazoa > Mollusca > Cephalopoda > Sepiida > Sepiolidae > Sepiola > Sepiola atlantica. The sequence continues at coordinate 23,533,652 of OY744516.1, read as the reverse complement.
GGCACGAAGATTTACTAAAGATGTCTAAATCTGCCCTTTTGGATGAAACCGCGGTACATTGCTGAAATATGTAATATACAGTATCTAAATAAATTATATTAGCTCTCTTATATGATCGAGCACTTTATTTGATTTATTTTCATATACAACCTGACTCTCTCTCTCTCTCTCTCTCTCTCTCTCTCTCTCTCTCTCTCTCTCTCTCTCTATATATATATATATATATATATATATATATATATATATATATGTGTGTGTGTGTGTGTGTGTGTGTGTGTGTATAATATCAGAGTCAGATAAACTATTGACTACAGTGGTGTGATAAAGCACAATATAATTATATACTAAAATCTGATTTTTTTCAAGAGACTTCTATATGTAAGGTTATAAAAGGTGCTGACGCGTTTTGGTATCATCATCATAAATAATGAACAATAAAATATTTCCGAAACGTCTTGGAAACGATTGTACGCCGAATGGTAGTTGGTTTTGAATTCTTGGAACAATGTTCAAATTATTTGGATCCTATCAAACATTATATATTAAAACATATATTAATACGATAGCGTGTGTGTCATTTTGTGTGTCATGCTTACATCAAAAGCAATAACCTTCCGAATCTTTGTATGCTACTCATGAATTGGAGCCACAGAAGAAGAACTACCTTCACTAGAAATATTGTATATAAAGAAGTTTTGTAAATTGTTTCATGTATTGTTCATTTAAAATAAATAAATATACAAGTCAAATTTTATATCTTATTCAAACATGTATTGGTTAGGAACAAGATAATTAGTATTGAAAGCTTTATTTCGTGTAATTTACACGGGTCTGCTAGTATTATATATATATATATATATATATATATATATATATATATATATATATATATATATATATATATATATATATGTTAGGTTCATTTTATATTCCATAACCATGTTTTTATTTATTTTTATTTTTTATCTTTTTAGTTTTTTTTTCACATTTCCCCAAAAAACATAACATATCTGTGAGATGTATTTTACGGTCCGTTTCTTTTGCCGCGAGCCAAACAACATTTTTCTGTCTATATCGTCTCTGCAACACACACACACACACACACACACACACACACACAAACATATATATATATATATATATATATATATATATATATATATATATATATATATATATATATATATATATAAGTGAAATATTTTTGAAAATCAACACATCGTGCAATTTAAATAAAAACATCATTTATTTAATTTTTTTGCAAGCTTTCGTTGTAGAACAACTTCGTCAAGCGAGACTGTCTTATTTTTTCCTCTTCTTCTTTCTCATTTTGATGGTATTAACCCCGAGGGGTTGATTCAAGGTAAAGACAGAAGAGCACGTCAAGTTCTAGAAGACGTTAGGATAAGTATAGTCCGGTCGATGTTATACGCAGATTGACGCTTTTTGAATAAGGAAATTGATAACATCTTTGAGGCACACATGAAAATGTATTTAAGTAAAATATTTTTGAAAAGCAACACATCGTGCGATTTAAATGAAAAATCATTCTTTTGCAAGCTTTCGTTGTAGAAAAACTTTGTCAAAATAAATTGAATAAAGGATTTTTTCATTTAAATGATGTGTTGATTTTCAAAATTATTTAACTGAAATACATTTTAATGCGTGCCTCAAAGATGTTGTCTTTTCCTTATATATTTATATAAATATATATATATATATATATATATATATATATATATATATATATATCGTAAAATACTACAGACGACTTGTGTTTGCATATTGTTTTTTATTTTATTTTCTAGATGCTTGATTAATTTTCGACTTTCAGTATGGAACTGGCAGATGAATTTGCTGTACTTAATTATTTCGCCCCACTTCACTCGATATTTCAAGTTTTAATCGCAGTGCATGAATTTTACTTTCATGTATTTACTCTGATGAGTTTGGTCCAAGGGGGCTTAGTAAATTTATGTAATTATATCTTTTCTCACATTTTTAACACTTTTCAATTCCCCCACATAAAAGCCGGACAAGGATCGAACCATCAATCTCAATGTCTATAGTCTGGCGTTTTACCTCCGGACTATGACACCTGGAAATATGTACGATTACTAAATGTACCTAAATATTTAATGTATTTTTATGTAATTGTTTGTGTTTTATTTTTTATTTTTTTATTGGTGATTTTAGCGTTTCTTGCTTGTATACTATACAAACTTTTTCACTTCCTGCTAATGATGCAGAATATTGCATTATTAGTTGACCTTAACTTTATAGGACGTAGTTTTAGTTAATATATATATTTTTTATTTATTATATTCGTACATAAAGTAATCCATGGACACGTGTTTCTGGCTCACAGAATATATATATATATATATAATTTCTCTCTTTGTACTTCTCAATATACTTTTTTTGTTTTAGTGCTTAAAATTAGCTTTATAGAATTACATTGACACAACTTCGATCAAAAATCCTTTATTCTGTTCTTTGTTTCTGTTCTCTTTCTCTCTCTCTCTCTCATATATATATATATATATATATATATATATATATATATATATATATATATATATATATATATATATATATATATATATATATATATGAGAGAGAGAGCAGGAGAGAGAGAGAAAGAGGGGGGCATTCGAAAACAAAACACTTGATAAGGAAAGTAAAATGAAAGAACATCGAAATGATTAGATGAGATTTCAAGTCAAAAAAACCCAATCAGTGCTTATCGAGCTGAGATGTCAGGGTGAATGGTTGCGGGCCGGTCGAGAAGGGCTGGCATAGCAGGTAAGGGCGATGGTAACAAGGGGGCTGCGCTTACCGATGACGTAAAAAAAAGAAAAATAGGTGGCGGCGAGGATGGGTGGTCGCTGATCGGGAATTGACGACGAGTAGGGGGTGGTGGGTGAAACGAGTTACGCTTAGGAACTGAAATATAAAGCCGATCGAAAAATAGAAATCATTGGAAAAGTGATTAAAATAGGCGTAAAAAATAACTGAAAATGAAAAGCGTAAAAAAAAATGATAAGCGTAAAAAAGTGCCTTGTACAAAAAATAGGCATTGAAAAGGGGTTCTTGAAAAAAATAAAACACTCTAGAGCGTACGAACACGCATAGTGTGTGTAAATGCGATTAAGAATGCAAGCGTTTCTGCGTACGTTACTCTCTGTGTGTGTGTGTGTGTAAAAGGGTATTTATCGGAAAATAATAAAAAACAACACCCCCCCCCCAAACAACTGTTCGTACATTTCCAGCCGCCAAAGAACTGCTTTTCATTTCGCTTCCTTAATTACATTTTGTCAGTACATTTTTGATTTTCTATGAGCAAATATGACAATGTAATCCATGTTTTCTTCTCATATCTATCTATCTATCTATCTATCTATCTATCTATCTATCTATCTATCTATATATCTATCTATCTATCTATCTATCTATCTATCTATCTATCTCTCTCTCTCTATATATATATATATATATAGTGTGTTAGAGTATGATAGATTAATGTAATAAACAGAGCAAGAATAAAAAAAAATAAGATAACACGGAACTACATAATCACCAGTGCAATAATTTATTTCGACCCTTCGGCCTTATCCAAGCATCCAAGCGATGCGATAACATTTTTTGAAAATGAAAAAAGAGAAACTCACACACACTATTCAATACACACATATATATATATATATATATATATATATATATATATATATATATATATATATATATATATATATATAGAGAGAGAGAGAGAGAGAGAGAGAGTGACAACATATTTAATAGATATATGGAGAGAGGGGGTAAATTAACTATTTCAAACGTATATTGAGGGGGAAAGAGAGTGACAACATATTTAATATATTAATATATATAGAGAGAGAGATAGAGAGGGGGAAATTGCACGATTTATAACGGAAGGAAAATACAGTGAGGGAGGAAAGAGAGTAATACATATATATAGAGAGAGGGGGAAATTGTATGAATTACAATAGAAGGTATATAGGGAGGGGGAAGTAAGTTGAGGTATCATAACCAGTTCAGTTTTTCTAGGTCCCCCTCCAACCGCTTAACCCTAAGTTCTTTTAAATCGTCTATGAAACCTGGGAACTAAAATGACAACGTCTTCAAATCCTCCGTCTGGCGATTGATAAATCAGTTAGGAGGGAGGCGGAGGGGAAAAAGAAAGTGAGAGAAAGGGAAGAAGGAAAAAATATATATGTATATCATTATCTATTTCTATCTGTATATGTATATATATATATATATATCATTTTTCTGCATCTTAATCTCTTAGGAAGTGAAACAATCGAAATAGTAGTAAGCAAAAACAACGAACACTGTACTCACCAGTAAAAAAACAATTACATAAAAATACATTAAATAGTTAGGTGATAAAAATCGTACACATTTCTAGGTAGGACGTTGTAGTCCAATGATAAAACGCCAGAAACACGTGTCTATGGATTACTTTTATGTACGTATAAAATTAGTAAAAATATATATATTAACGAAAAATACGTTTTCTGCATTTAATCACTCAGTAGTAACCACCAAAAAACAACGAACGCTGCAATCACAAATGAAAATAATTACATAAAAATACATTCAATATATATATATATATATATATATATATATATATATATATATATATATACTAGAAGAATGCCAATCAGTGGACAGGTAACATGAATTCTTTAAACTAAAAAAATGTGTGTTTGCACTAATTTTATATCCACTTACGAAAATTAACATCAAGATATAACGATACTAAACCTTATGTCTATAATCATTACTTTAATATTGACTAAAATCCAGAACAATATTCAGCTTAATACTTTCTAAGAATATATTCAATCAGTCTAACAAAATCAAACTGAACTATTACATTTACTGTGTTATAGAAAATGTAAGTTGAAGAGGTCTTCAGAGAAAAATTGAAATTCAGGGAATATTGTTTAATTGGTCTTATGACTATGGATAAAATTTCATGCAAATCTGAAATATTTGACTTTTCAAATTCAAAAATTGTGACAATATTATGCCCGCTAAAACCCTTTAAAATACTTCAAAGAAACTGAAATTTGAGGTATATTTATTAATCGATGTCTAAAACCTATTGTTCAAATTTAAACAAAAAACGGATGTATCTGAATTTTAACGAAGGTCTTTTATCCTTTTTTACCTTCTTTGTATAAAACTAAATTGAACTAAATATAGTTCACACTACTACTCATACGCCTAGCGGTTGTGTTCCAAAATTCATGATGGTCGGTTAATCAGTTTAACACTGGATCCTGTATATTAAAATATCTCAACATATACACATACCTAACTTTATATAAATCGAGAAACGTTTAGTATTCAATCATTTTTATATACAAATATCTAAACATATACACACACCTAACTTTATATGAATTGAGATATATAGTTCATCAGAAACGTTTAGTATTCAATCATTTTTTATATACAAATATCTAAACATATACAATACCTAACTTTATATAAATCGAGATATATAGTTCATCAGAAACGTCTAATATTCAATCATTTTTGTATCAAAAATTCATTTCCTGATAAAAGGCGGAGAAATATTACAAATTACATCAACATAATAATGATGCTTTTATGTTTCCGATAAGGTTGTTTCTATTTTTCAACTGTGAAGATATTCATCAGTTTTATCCGAGAATACTATATATATATATATATATATATATATATATATATATATATATATATAGAGAGAGAGAGAGAGAGATAGATATATCTATATATATATATATATGAGAAAGGAAGGATGAGAGTAATCCGACGTAATGGGAAATGAAAAAGGAAAAACCAAGAGTTTTTTTTGTTAAAATTATCATCCTGAGGAAGTCTTGCAAATAAAGACGAAACGTTGATGAATATATATTAAAAAAAATCTCACTTGGTTTTTCCTTTTTCATTTCCCATATATATATATATATATATATATATATATATATATATATATATATATATACCAACAGGTAAAATAAACATTTATTATTATTACCTACAGACATCGATGTTTCATGCTTATGCAATTTTCAGTGTAGGGAATGTTAATGTTTGCCGGTCAGATGGCACGAACCCGGTTCCAAAGTCACCGCAAACTCGTAGTTCGGTATTCTACCCCTCGGCCGACACCAATTAGCACGGGAATTACTATAAATTGGAATTAAAGAAATTGGACCACACTTAGTAAACAGTCGAACAGTATTCAACAACAACAAAGGGTCGGAACATCCCATTACTGCCATAGTGTGACTGCTTATTATTAAATTTTCTAAGAGGAACTAGTCCTTGTAATAAAGGGACTATACTCGACTAGCAACAAAATTCCACCCCTTTTCTATAGAAGTTTCAAGATTACGGAATATTTTCTTCTTTAATAGTTTATTTCTTGGGGCTGATTGTCAATTTTATTCTTTGTCCCAATCCATAGTGTCTCTTTTGGGGCAGCTGGATTTTCTGTGTTTAATTCTACCATCGTGGGGAAGCACGTAAATAAGAACTAAACATTTCGTTGGAATTTGTTACTTTTTGTATAAAAAGTAACAAATTCAAACTTTATTTTTTGTTCAAAAAAGTTCTCTCTGTGTAATAAAAGAGTTTAAAGTTTTATAACTTTTGAAATGTCTTTTTCCAACCAGTTAACAGACATGAAAACTAAACAAAAGAACTGACTCTAAACTTCTCACACACAGACGTGAAAATCTTTAAAATCATTAATTAATTTATTCCTAATTAAGCATTTCAAACTGTTCAAAGTTTTTTTCACACTTTTGTCCACTTCGTGTAAGGTTTTCCAATGCTGTTGGGTTAGGGTTAGTTGAACCGAACAAAAGCCAACCAGACAAAAACCAAGGCCACCGAGAGTTACTACAGGCCGGTTGGCTAGAAAATGACGTCACTGCATTGCGTGTCAAAACAAGGACGGTCGTAATGACAATAAGAAGGCATTTCGACTTCTCTATTCACTAAATAATCCATCAAAATTCAGGAAATCAACCAATTTTAACGAAATTTTCAGTATTTATTAATTAATGATCACGGAATATAATAAATCCATTACTTTATTATAAAGCTTGGTGCAAATGTATTATTTCTTGTAAACAAAAAACACCTATACTAAAGTTTCAAAATATCAAAACATGTTGACCATACGATATTGTAAATATTTAAAACAAATCATTAGAAAACTTTAAAAATGGCATGTAAAAAAAGAAAAGAAAGGAACACGATTCGATTCATCTTGAAACTGATCTTTATTCAATATAAAGTTAAAGAAAATTATAATTCACGATCAAATACTGCAAAAAACTGAATTATGAATTACCATTATTTAAACTTCTAACCCAATCAACCGTAAGTAATTTAGACTTTGAAATTTGTTTAAAAATTATACAAAAAAAAGTTCAATGTTAACTGTCTGTTTAATAATGGAATCAAAATTCAGGAAATCAACCAATTTTAAAATAATCTCGCGCTTTTTAAAATTTCATTTCATAATTCACAAAGTTAAAATGCCTACTGCATATGTTTGGATTTCCAAAAGAGAAATAATTACTGCAAATATGGATACACGTAATAATGTTTACACCGACTAAATATAGTGTAGTAAGTTTGAATTTTTTTTAATTATATAAAAAATCAAGTCTGAATTACTTATTCATTATTTGATAAAAAAGTAGTGTTCCATTGTTTTTTATTAATTTTTTTCGATGTCTTAAGTGTAGTATAGTTTATCTTTTCTCTGTACTTTTGTAGATTAAATAAATGAAATAATAACATCATATTTAATCAAAATTTTCACAAAAAATATTAATTAAACAATGCTTTATTCAATGATAATATCGTTAATTCTTCGAGTTATACTGATTTTATTAACAAGAGTGTAGGGGCATTTTCCGTAATATATACGAAATAGTTTTAAAAAAAATATTTTAAACATATACAGATCTTATTTTCATGGATTTATTTTTATATATATAAAAATATACGTTTAGTAAAGGTGTATTTTGTTTTTAAAAAAATAATACATTTTCACTAAGATTTAAAAAAAATGTTTCACTATATCTCCTGTGCTTGTTTATTAATAAATATTGAAAATTTCATTAAAATTGGTTGATTTCCTGAATTTTGGTGAATTTTTAAGTGAAGGGAGGGTCAAAATGTTTTTACATTTTGGGGATCGGCCTTTGATTTTGCACGTACCTATCTCTTAATAGCAAGATAGGAGTTGGTGATTCCATTATTAAACAAACAGTTAACATTGAACTTTTTTTTGTATAATTTTTAAACAAATTTCAAAGTCTGAATTACTTACGGTTGATTGGGTTAGAAGTTTTAATAATGGTAATTCATTTAGTATTTGATCGTGAATTATTATTTTCTTTAACTTTATATTGAATAAAGATCAGTTTCAAGATGAATCGAATCGTGTTCCTTTCTTTTCTTTTTTTACATGCCATTTTTTAAGTTTTCTAATGCTTTGTTTTAAATATTTACAATATCGTATGGTCAACATGTTTTGATATTTTGAATAACTTTAGTAAAGGTGTTTTTTGTTTACAAGAAATAATACATTTGCACCAAGCTTTATAATAAAGTAATGGATTTATTATATTCCGTGATCATTAATTAATAAATACTGAAAATTTCATTAAAATTGGTTGATTTCCTGAATTTTGATGGATTATTTAGTGAATAGAGAAGTCGAAATGCCTTCTTATTGTTATTACTACGGTCCTTGTTTTGACACGCAATGCAGTGACGTCAGAGGGGGGCAGGAAGTTAGTTGCTTGGCCTTGTCAACTCTCGGTGGCCACGCAAAAACCCACCATATAATAAAAAAAACGACAAAAGCCAAACAGCATAAGAATTACTTTTAATTAAAAACGTTTTTCTTTATATTTAACTTTTTTATAATTTAATTATCAATGATGTTTGTCAGTATTTGTTCTTGACAAAAATATTTTATTTACTTTTTTTACTGTTTTAATTGATTTTCTCTTACACCATATATAATCTATATATTAATACGATAGCGTGTGTGTTCGTGTGTCACGCTTCCGGCAAAACCTCTGCGCATGCGTACCGCACCAATATTTGGAAAAACATTTTAATACGCCTAATTTAAATCACATTTTCAAGTATTTCCCTTTAGCGTAACGGTTAGCGACGTAGTAATTTTTACTTCGGCCTTACTGGTTTATAGTTCGATCCCAACCAACCTCTAAGATTTTTTTCTACATTTCAGTTTTATTTTCAAGAAACATTGCAACTAACAAAAAAACGAACACGACACAGTGTAAGTAAAAGTAAAAAAAATATTTATTTATTTTTAGCAAACAATTCCCAACAAGTGGCAATGAATACAATTTTATTATTTATTTTTTGCATTTATTTTTTTTATCACTTGGTACTTTTTTCTGATGCTTTAAAACTTAAAACTATTTTTTGTTTTTTATTTTGGCGTTTTTAAGAGCATTGTCTATTAAATTACGTAAACTGCTTAAAAATTATTGTATCATTGGTATTTCTTAAAAAGTGAAAACCATTTATTTCCTTTCTTTTGGTTGTAGAAAGGGCCAGTATTATTACTATTTTTTTTTTGAACGGATGGCATATCAACCTTTTCAAGTAGATATGCGCAATGTCCATCGTACACGGGTGACTATTTTAACAAATTATTTCACTCTTATCCAGAAAGAGGGGGGTCATAATAAAGCAAGCGTAACTTACTAACAAATAGAGGGTGCTTTGTTACATTAGGACCCGCGCTAACTTTGACGCCGTCGTTAGAGTTAGGTTCAGTGTGGCAGACGATAACTTCGTCAACTTTTTCAGTTTTATTTTCAAGAAACATTGCAAATAACAAAAAACGAACACAATACAGTGTAAATAAATTAAACAAAATTTTTTAAAATTTATTTTTATCAAACATTTCCCAACAATTGGCAATAAATACAATTTTATTATTTATTTTTTGCATTTATTTTTTTATCACCTGGTTAAAAACTACTTTTTGTGTTGCTTAAAACTTAAAACTATTTTTTGTTTTTCATTTTGGCGTTTTAAAGGGCATTGTCTATTAAATTACGTTAACTGCTTAAAATTATTGTATCATTGGTATTTCTTAAAACGTGAAAACCATTTATTTCCTTTCTTTTGGTTGTAGAGAGGGCCATTATTATTATTATTTTTTTTTGAACGGATGGCATATCAACATTTTTTAAAATTATTATTAATAATTAATGTATTTTGTTAATCACACATATTTCAATGTAACTACCGGGCACATATTATCGTTAAAAAAGAAGAAAAAGACAATCTCTCATAGTACGAGTGACGCTTACATCAAAAGCAACGACCATCCGAATATTTGTTCAAAAAGTTCAATTACTTTGTATGCTGCTCATGAATTGGAGCCAAATTTAATTTAATGCATTCACAAAGTAAGGTTTAGTCGTCGAAATCGGAATTAGTTGATCGATCAAATCGAGAAAAAAGTCTGATGGATGGACGGACACGAAAACGCTTTTATTTATTTAGACAACATCATCTGGAATTTTTTCGTTCTTCTGCAACGCTTGAAGAATCTTAGAGAATTCTCGATTCGTGAAATCATTTAAGCAAAACAGAACTTCTGAAATGCCTATGTAATTTTTAATGGGCGGTATTTTTTGGTGAGATAATAAACTAAGCATGTAGTTACAACACAACTTTCAAAATTGAAAAAACACATTATTGTGAATATGTATCCATGGAATTTATACATACATTATTATCATAAAATGATTATTAATTATTCCTTATTTGTTTACCTTAAGTATGGACGAACGAAGAAGGCAGCAAAGAGAGGCAGCCAGAGACCGACAAAAAAGGAGACGGGGGCAGTTCAAAGCGGATGAAAGACAAGCCCAACGAAACAGAAACAGTGAACAAATGCGAAGACCAAGGAATCAAATGAGCGAAGAGGAAAGAGAACTGCATAACACTCAAGCAAGAGAACGGATGTGAACAAGAAGAGATGCAATGGATGAAGAAGAAAGACAAGCGCAACGAAGCATCAACAGACAACAGATGAGAGTTAGAAGAAATGCCATGACTGATGAACCTTGAAAATAGGAGAAATAGAAATAATATCCGAAGAAATTATGCAGATGGTGTTCAATTTATAAATCCTGATAGATTCTATATTGGTCCAATGAATGTTATTTGTGAACACTGCCAGGCTTTCCGATTTCAGGGAGAGCCTCTAAATTGCTGTCATAATGGAAAAGTTTCACTTGAGCCCCTCCAAGAATATCCAGTCATTCTAAAGGAATTGTTTGAAGAAAATGACAGGGATTCAAACAACTTTAGAAACAACATCAGGAATTATAACTCCTCCTTTGCCTTTGCTTCATTCGGTGCTGCAGGATGTGGTCCATATTGTTTTCGCTTGCAAGGACAAATATATCATTACGCAACAAATTTACATCCAAATGAAAATGAAGAAAGAAAATATGGACAGCTCTATATAATTGAAACAAATGAAGCATTAAATCTGAGGTTAAATGCTAATCAAAATTCCAATTGCTTATATTCAGTTTTCGAAAAAATATCTGAAGCAATGGTCGATAATCCTTATGTAGCGACATATAAAAACATGAGAACTGTCGAACTTGAAGAGCAACAGAGGGCTACATTACAAAATGTTCCTCCCAGAAAAATAACCATGCAATTTATTGCCGGTCCTGATGCGAGGAGATATAATAATCCAACAAATGATGAAATTGCAGCAATATTTGTCGGTGATGATGGAGCACCTCCTGCCCATCGTGACATTATAGTGTATCCTGAAGGACAACAGAGAGAGAGGATATCCTATCTCTCTTGCCATCTTGATGCAATGATTTACCCTCTTCTCTTTCCTCATGGTGAATTCGGATGGCATATAAACATTCCTCATGTAGCAAATAGGCAAACTAGAGTTCGTAACAAGGTGACTATGCAGGAATTTTATGCATATCGTCTATCTATAAGAGGTGGCTTCAGTCCAATACACAGTGGTTGAAAACTATTTCAACAATATATAGTCGATGCTTATTTTAAAGTAGAAGGTTGTCGTTTGAAATTCATTGCAGAAAATCAAGCACAACTAAGAGTTGCAATGTATTCAGGTTTGATGGATCACCTTGCAAGAAATAATGAAAATGAAGATCCTGGAGTACCTGTCATTTTGCCATCATCCTTCACAGGGAGCCTATGAAATATGCAACAATGCTACCAAGATGCAATGGCAATAGTTTGCAAGTATGGAAGGCCTGATTTATTTATAACATATACTTGCAATCCAAAATGTCGAGAAGTAACTGAAAACTTACAGCCTCATGAAACAGCACAGAACAGACCAGATTTATTGGCACGAGTTTTCAAACAACATCTTAATGATTTAATGATTGACATAAAGGGCAGACATGTACTTGGGGTACCTATTGCTGCGATACATGTAATTGAATTTCAGAAAAGAGGTCTCCCGCATTGTCACATGCTAATCATGCTGCAAGAAGAATATAACATCAGAACTAGGGAACAAATTAATAATATTGTTTCAGCTGAATTACCATCAGAACATGATCCAGAATTGAGAGAATTAGTGAAAACACTCATGTTCATGGACCCTGTGGTACATTTAATCCCAATTCAATCTGTATGGTAGGGGGAGAGTGCCAGAAGAAATTTCCAATGCCATATCAGGAGGAGACTATTACAAATGTTTCTGGATATCCTCTTTACAGACGCAGAAATAATGGAGATTCTGTTAGAGTGGGTGTCCATGAGGTTGACTGCAGGTTTGTAGTACCATATAAGTATTTACTCAGAAAATATGGTGCTCACATTAATGTAGAGGTGTGTATCTCAGTAAAAAGTGTGAAATATCTTTTCAAATATGTCTATAAAGGACATGATTGCGCAATGATGGAAATAAATATGAATAACAATGAAACTAATGCAAATGAATATAATGAAATTATGCAATATATTTCGTGTAGATACGTATCTCCGCCTGAAGCATTTTGGCGTTTGTCAGAATACAAAATGCATGGACAGTCACACATAGTTTACCGACTCGCCCTCCATTTAACTGACCAGCAACAAGTTTATTATAGGCCGGGTGAACAAGGACAAGCTGCTGCCCGCGCAGAAGGACGAGACACGCAATTAACTGCATGGTTCAAACTTAACCAAAGTGACGTGGATGCAAGAGCCCACCTTATATTGATATTCCTGAATATTATGTATTTAATAAGCAAAGCAACACTTGGACCAGAAGACAACGTCACCGCCAGATTGTAACGAGAATGTACTCTCCCAGTTCTAGAAATGCTGAGAAATTTCATTTAAGGATGCTTCTTCTTCATATACCAGGTGCAACTTCTTTTAATAACCTGAAAACTATAGGAGGTGAATAATTGCCGACCTTTAAGGATGCCTGTATTCGATTGCAACTGCTTGAAGATGACAACGAACTAGAAATGGCTTTGAGTGAGGCAGCTATATATCAAATGCCACGACAGCTTCTTAACATGTTTGCAATGATTTGTTTATACAATACACCACAAAATGCCTTACAATTATGGAATGATAACAAACACCTTATGATAGAGGACCTTTTACGCCAATATTATGATAATGTTGCAGAGAATATCGCTCTGCATCACATAAACATGATTTTGAATGAAACCGGCATGAATTGTGCGATGCTTGGTCTACCAGAACCAATCAGTGAGCCTCCTGCCATTCAACATATGGAAGAAATTCAAGTAGTTAATCCTGAAATACTAAATACTGAGCAAAGAGGTGTATTTAATAGTGTCATTAACGCTGTTAGTGAACTAGATAGAGGATTGGAGACTAACCATCGACTGTTTTACTTGGATGCACCTGGCGGTTCTGGCAACACTTTTCTATTCAACATGATTCATGATTACCTGGTGGCTCAAAATGTGGCTGTTAGTACTTCTGCTTGGACAGGTATTGCAGCGACACTATTGAAAAATGGAAAAACACTTCACAGTATCTTCACACTTCCTGTTCCTTTCACTGAGACAATTACCTGCAATATTCCGCCTAATTCTGACCAAGCAAATATTCTCAGGTAGGTGAAGCTCTTCATTATTGATGAGGTGTCGATGATCCCTCGATATGCATTAAATGCCATTGATAATTGTTTACAAGATATTATGAATAATAATAGCATATTTGGTGGTAAAGTCTTCATATTAGGAGGAGACTTCAGGCAAGTTCTGCCTGTGGTTCCTAGAGCTCCACCTGCTGCAGTATTGGATGTATGTCTAAAGAAGTCTCCAATGTGGCACAGTTTTCATCAACTTAAACTCTCTCAGAATATGAGGACTAATGACAACGAACAAGTTTTCTCCCAATGGCTCTTACAAATCGGAAATGGTCGAGTGCAGAGTTCACTTGATAACGTTTCTGATGATACTATCGATATCCCAGAACAATGTGTATGCAATGACTCTTTAGTATCAGACATATTCGATAATTGCACCCAAGACGAAATGAAAAGTAGAGTTATTTTGTCACCAAAAAATGCAGATTGCTTGGATATTAATGAAGATATTCTAAGTATACTACCAACTGAGAGCAAAACATATCTAAGTATAGATTCAGTATCATCAGACAATGAAATGGAAGCCAATAATTATCCAATGGAATTCATGAATTCACTTACGCCTTCGGGAATGCCTCCTCATCGTCTCAATCTTAAAGTTGAATCTATTATTATGCTGCTTCGAAACCTGTCAATAACGCAAGGACTATGCAATGGAACGCGTTTAGAAGTATTGGAGCTTCATAACCACAGTATTCTAGCTTCAATCATAAGTGGATCTCATGCTCAGGAGCGAGTTTTAATTCCAAGAATTAAACTTAATCCCAGTGACGCAAATATTCCATTTGTTTTGCACAGAACTCAATTTCCCATCCGCCTATGATATTCAATTACCATTAATAAAGCTCAAGGACAAACTTTCGATAAGGTTGGGATCTACCTACCACAACCTTGCTTTACTCATGGACACCTTTATGTAGCCTTCTCAAGAGCACGGTCTATGAACAGTGTAAGAGTGAAAATTTGTCCTCAGAATAATTCTACTCATGGCCAGAGAAAAGGAATTACTTTCACTAGAAATATTGTATATAAAGAAGTTTTGTAAATTCCTCTATGTATTGTTCATTTTTTTAAAGTAATATATAGGTCAAATCTTATCATATTCTATTCAAACATGTATAGGTTAGGAACAAGATAATTAGTACTGAAAACATAATTTCGTTTAATTTACACGGGTTCCGCTAGTTATTATTTACATTTTAATCAGTTTTCCGAACCTTATATATATAACTACATTCTTTAAAAAGGTTTTACTAGCAAAGTTTCATTTTTTACACGTGTAAAATAAATTTACATCGTAGTTTGATGTTATCAGAATCACGGTGCACAATAAAAATGGCACAGATATAAAATGGCACCCGAAAAATGATAAAAATAGCACAGATATAAATGGCACCCGAAAAATGATAAAAATGGCACAGATATAAATGGCACCCGAAAAATGATAAAAATGGCACAGATATAAATGGCACACGAAAAACGATAAAAATGGCACAGATATAAATGGCACCCGAAAATGATAAAAATGGCACAGATATAAATGGCACTCGAAAAATGATACAGGTAAAGATGACACATGTGAATAAATAGGAAATAAGTTCAACATTAAAATTCCCGAGTTTGACAAGACGTACACGGAAAAGGTAGGATGTTACATCGGCCGAAACATTGTCCGTATAATCAAAATAATACAACTACTTAGTCTGTTGTTTTCAAGCAAATAAAATCGATTTCTCTTAGTTTTTTTTTTGAAGAACGGATAGGTTCCCTCCACTGTAGTTTTAAATAGGAACTAAGCGCACCCGTAATATTTTAGAATACATATTTTAAAATTCATTCTGTTGTTTTCAAGCAAATAAAATCGATTTTTCTAAGTATATTTTTTAGGAAGAATGCTAGTTTAATCCTTTATAGTTGTAAAAATTTTTTAAAAATAAGTATCTGCAAACAAATAACATCGGTTTGTCTAAGTTATGAGAAGATAGGTTCCCTCCCCTATAGTTTTAAATAGGAGATAAGCCCGCCCCCACACACTCAATATTGAACCAAAAATATTAATGTAGCTTTCTTGTTGTGATAAATAAAAAGATGTAACGAATTTTTTGTACTTTTTTGGGGATTCTGTTGCCACTCGGACTTAACGTTAGTGATAAAGTAACGGGAAGAGGGTTGGTTTGGGGCTGTTTTCACGCGGACTTATGGTTAAGATAATTTTGTGAAGGAGCACCCGGAGTTTGGGTTAGTGTTAAGAGCGAGTTGGTTTTTTTTTTTGGGGGGGGAGGGGGACTTGTACCACCCAGATTTAACGTTAGTGGTAGGGTTAAGGGAGAGTTGTTTTTTAAATCTCCTCCTCCCTAAAAACACACAATATATATCTCACTTAGACCGCCCCTCAAAAGCGCACTATCGGCGGGGCTACGAATTCGCCGACTGCAACACCACGCAAAGGTGTAAAACAACCCCGAAAACAGGGCCACCTGTAGGCTGTGGGTGCGACCCGTCATGCCTTAGGACGGGATCCTCGAGGTTAAGCCATTCCTTCACTTCGGCCCTTACTTCGGCTAGACGGAAAATCGGAGAGGCCCGGTCCGATTAATCAGCTGGTCACGTCATGTCTTACTATCTATAAGTTCATCCGCAACCGTATTATTCAATCTGATTTTTCAAAAAATCAACACCTTATTTCTCCTTTTTATTTTCTTCCGAAATAGATACTAGAAGGCAGTGGCTGAGGGTCAATCGTGTTGAGAACAAGAAAGATTACCAATGCCAAAGAGTAATTATGGTAAAGAGTAATGTTTTCAAAGTCTAATATTTTCAAAGAGTATTTATTTCAAAGAGTAATGTTTACAAAGAGTAATATTTCCTAAGAGTAATGTTTTAAGGATCAATGTATCCTAAGAGCAATGTATTCTGAGAGCAATGTATTCTGAGAGCAATGTATTCTAGGAATATAAATAATTATCCTACGTATAGAATTATATTTAACAACTCTGGTCGGCATCAAATAACCCATAGATGGTTGATATGCCGTAAAACCAAACCAAACCAAACCCTCTGCAAAACAAAGAATTCTGGTTTAATTCCCTTTGGCATTGCTTTTTTTTTTTGGGGGGGGGGCGTCTGTTGTTATCTGGAATTAAAATTAGCAGTAGGATTAAGGGGGATATTTTTTTAAATCTCTCCCAAAACACACAAGACTTATCTCCCTTTACTAAAAAAACAACTTCTGGTTAAATTCCCTTAAACCATTATTTGGTTACAAATTAGCCCGGAAAATACGTTAAATTTATATGCGAAAATGATTTCTCATTCTAAATTCTAAAATAATTGTGTTTTCTCCCCCAGCTTTTTCAGGGTGTTCACACGTAATCGCCTAAAAAATAGAATCTTATTTTGGGGAGACGAGGATTCTTATCTATGTAGATATAATTTTATTTTTAATCTGACAAACTTCTTAATGTTTTCCATTTATACAGTGTATCTAAGATTTTGATAAACTCATTGTGAGATTTTCATCTATATTTTCATTGTGCCATTATTTTGTCTTACGTATCCACTCGTGCCATTTTTACTTGTGCCATTTTTCCGGTGATATTTTTACCTAAATTCGTTATAATGATCTATAGATTTTAGTTTTACTGTGAGTTTAAAATCAATAAATATTTATCATTTCATCATCAGCAATGTGAAATTAAGTTTCAAAAAATTAAAAAAATCGTTTTTTGAATCTGATATTAGAATCAAATTATTCCGATTAAGATCTCGATTACGATACCGAAAAAGTTCCGATTTTTCCGATTCCCAATTCCGATTTCGATTAATCGTCCCAACACTTTGGTTTAAAATTGAAAATAAGAAAAAAGACATAAAATAGAAAAAAATTAAATACAAAATATAAATTAAAAATCTAATGCTAAAAAAAACATTTATAACTCTGGACGAAATATGTTTGCAAATGTGTAGCGAAATAATGTTTGTATAAATAAAAATAATTATAATAACTTTACAGCTCTATTAAGTATTATGACTTTTTATAAACATAGTAAAGATTCACTGGATTTTTTCCTTGTTGATATAAAATTACCTAGATTACTATATATATATATATATATATATATATATATATATATATATATATATATATATATATATAATCAAATATGAAACTAAAAGTAAACTTTTAGTTGATAGAACCTATAGTGAAATGGTTTAAGCTCAATATACGAGATAGAGCAATTATAAAGATAGATGAAAGAAGAGTGATAAACATGTACGAATATTCAGATTTATTTCAAACTTACATTTTTCAATGCAAGGTATATTCTGTAATAAAATTATGTTTATTATTCTTTCCTTAAGCCAAGCTTTTCAAAGATCGAAATCTTATCATCAGAGGAATTATATAGATAGATAAGTTGGCAGTGGAAAGCCAAAATTCAACATTTGAAAAATTATTAGGAATGGAGAGTTGAAAAAAAGTTCATGTAAAAAAGATATGAGGTTTGTCCAGTTGGTACTTGTCCATTGATAAGGTGTCCAATGAAAGGAGATTTTGATGGAGAAGAAAAGTAACCCGTGAAGGCAGCATGGAAAAGCGTTCAAAAATTAAGTAACTCCAATAGTGAGATGCTGAGTTCAAATCGTAGGTGGAGCGCACTTAATCGGAATTAATATTTGAAATCGGGCCATTTTAAAAATACTTCCTGGGCCAGAGCTGAATTGTATACAAATGACTTTGGTAGTTAAATATTTAAGCAATTCTAAGAAGAAATCCTTTAGTTAAAACGAGGCCAAAATCGAAGCTGAAATAAATCTAGACATTCGTACATGTTTATCACTCTTCTTTCATCTATCTTTATATATATATACAGGGTGGGCAAAAATAAGGGTCCTATTTTTAAAAATTCATAACTTTTTTATTTATTGATTTTTTTAATTTTTTTTTTAGAATAAGTAAAAGACCCCTTCCGAAGCAAGCATGAGCCGTATTAGCCCTAAGGAACGTACCCTCATTTAGAAAACATTATTTTTGCTTAAAAAACTCAAAACAGTGTAAAAAACAATACTTTAGTTTTTGTAAGTTTTAAGAAGTGTTTTTCGGCTAAAATTTGTTTTGTTTATTTAAAAAAATCTCGGAAGGGTCAGTCTACACACACATAAAGTTTGGTGAGTTTAACTTTTATTTTGTGGAAGTTATTCAAATTCAAGTTATTCAAATTTAAAGATAGGACCCTTATTTTGGCTCACCCTGTATATATATATATATATATATATATATATATATATATATATATATATATATATATATATATATATATATATATTATAATATCAAATGAAATAATAAAATAAGGTGTCAATCAAATTTTATTAGAATTCAAAGTTCAAGCAAAGTATCCTTAAGTCCTTAGCTCATGAGTTTTCAAAGATAATTCTTCTCTTCAGAGGACCATTACCGCAGTTATACTACTACAGGTAATAAAATTACACTTTGAAAATATATAAAATTATATACACAAATACATAAAAATACATAACATCAACTATATCAACCCAAAAACATACTTTTTGTTGAATCTATACAATCCATCCAGGTCATACAAATTGAGAAACATAATCAGGAAAGACATCTAGAGGGTTAACCGAGGATTACTCCAAGTTATAAACAGCAGTCCATATACGTGAAATTGAAGGAGCTGACAAAGTTATCCAGTCGCGAAAAGTGTCAATATTCAATGTTAATGATAAATAAATCAAATAATATAGAAAGTTCAATTAAAATTCCAAAATCCCGATATGGGCAACCCAAATAAAGTCAAAGTTCGTTGTTCAATTAGAAAACCCGTTAAATCCGAATTGAGCAAAATAAGACTGAATCCCCGTCGCATCTTGCCAGCTGAGCGAAAAAAATAAGTAATCTTCTCTCCCCAGCGATTCAACCAGACATGACAAATCCCTAACGAACAGAAGGCGATATTAAATTGTCTACATCTCTGAATGACTTTAATAGATCGGAAATTATGTCTGTGTTTTTATTAAAGGCGGCAAGCAATACATCCTGTTTAAGCCCGCTTGATGCTTCAGTTTTTATCCGGATGTTTCACTAATTATAAGATATTAGTTGACGCTTATATCTTTTGTTGGATTGCTTCATATATATATATATATATATATATATATATATATATATATATATATATATATATATATATATATATATATATATATATTCAATTTTGTTGGCGTCGGGCGTTAGGTACTTGGACTGCTGGTCAAGTTTCGAATCTCAGCGTTAATACACTCAATATATCTGTCGACACTGATGAGTCGTTGTCGACGAAACAGCTGTCTGTGGATGACTATATATATGCATGATTATGTGAGCAACCAAAATCGATGTGCGATTCTCTTGATTATTAAATCGTAATATTTTGATTAATATTTTCTTCAGAATTTATGACCTGACTGTTAATCATAAAATTAATACGAATGAATCATGAATTGAAACAAAAACAGAGAATAATCACAATAAATATGAAATTTGCGAGGAAAGTTTTCAAATCGAAAGTAATTTTGGGCGCGATTTTCAGCGCCACAATTTGCTGATGAAAAGAGCAAATAATTTAAAAAGCGACGAATTGGGTGACCTTAATTTAATTAGTCCAATCTCGCGACAATCGAATTCGCCTAAAATAAAATGAGAAGAAACAATAAAAAATGAATGGATTACGGAACTTAGAATCAACGATTCAAAATACAAATTTGTGTAAATTGAGAAACAAAATTACCGAGAAAAATAGATGAAAAGGAAACACACAGAAAGACACGCACTTTACTCTCCTATGGGTCAAGCACGCTGGTGGACAGAAATAATGGTTTCCACTTCCCGTTTAAGCAATATACTTACTTAAAAAGAATTGCGTACATTCGTTTATCAATATCGTTAAAATGTAAATTTAAAAAAATGGTCCTATTAAAATACAGTATAATTTCTTCTTACTAAAAGTGTCTAATTTGATAGCTAGCGTTTCTAACCTTGCTACGCCTAGTCACACTGATTAGTCGTAGAGATAACGAACCATGTGTCGCTTGATCCCTGTATCAACGCTGCAATATTGCCTCCCAGTGCTCGTTAGACTAGTACTTCCACTGAATTGCCCTGACGAACTTACAGCACTTATTCCTCTCAGGCTAGTAGCAAACTCCCACCCTTTCGCTGTGGAGTAACCCAGATGGCGGACAGTTTTTTAGTCTCATAGTTTCTTTCCTCAGATCGCTTGCATTTGGAAGTACCTCCCTTCTCCTTGTTTCCCTGACTGTGCCGACGTACACTAATTAAATGTAATGTGAACAAACATCTTTGCTTCACAACTCCTCACTTAGTATGCCCTTTATAAATCTGGTCCGTATTCACTGTAGCCCCTTACGTTTCAGTTGCAATATACTTTGTTCTTGGTGAATAAAAGAAACAATTACAATTATATATATATATATATATATATATATATATATATATATATATATATATATATATGGGAAATGAAAAAGGAAAAAACAAAAAAGGATGTTTTTTATATATTCATCAACGTTTCGTCTTTATTTGTAAGACTTCCTCAGGATGATAATTTTAAGAAAAATGTCATGGAAGTACATGAAAATATTGGGTTGACATGATGGGTTAATGAGAAGTAGTAGTAGCCACTACAGCCCGGACCTCGGTCCTGCGCTCCCAGTAGTGGCTACTACTTCTTCTCATTAACCCATCATGTCAACCCAATATTTTCATGTACTTCCATGACATTTTTCTTAAAATTATCATTCCGAGGAAGTCTTACAAATAAAGACGAAACGTTGATGAATACACAAAAAACATCTTTTGGTTTTTCCTTTTTCATATCCCATTACGTCGGATTACCATCATCCTTCCTTATATATATATATATATATATATATATATATATATATATATATATATATATATATATATATATATACAAGTTAACATGAAACAAGAGTTTCAGACAAAATGTTAGGTGGGTTTAGGAAATGTGGAAAAAGCCAAGTAGTATACTAACAAAAATAGTGGCACAAACATAACATTAAGGTAAGGCAAAAATATTTCAATCGTCAGTTAGCGATCATATTCATTTTTTTTCCAAATGCATATGATCGCTAACTGACGATCGAAAGATTTTGGCCTTACATTAATGATGTGTTTGTGTCCTTATTTTTGTTAGTGTGCTACTTGGCTTTTTCCACATTTCCTAAACCCACCTCACACACACACACACACACACACACACACACACACATATATATATATATATATATATATTGGTGTTACAATTTAAAGCACTACTTATCCATAAAAATAGACTTTCTGTTATGAGTATCGTAAAAGTAGGGCCCTGGTTTCGAATCTCATTACGTTTAGCCACACTGATGATTTCACTGAAAATCTAGCTCATAGGGCTACAGAATAGTCAGCCAAACAACTTTATACTCGATGGTTTGAATGTCCATCGACTGAAGAGCTGCATGGTTGTAATCTTTTAGCCCTACTAGTTAGATTTCTAGTGTTTCTATGAAACCGCCGGTACCGATGAACGCTAGAACAAATTTATATGCTCTTACATAAGTAATTGAGAACTCTGATCATTTCTACAATAAGTACGTTACAAAAACAATTGCCGATTTAAAAAAAAAAAATTATTCGTGAAAAATAAACAGTAGAAATGTCCAAATTAGTCAAAATATAAGCCCTGAGCAGCGATGCCATCGATCTACGACATTATTTATCTATCGCTGACAAAAAGTTATTGTTTGTGATGCAACAATATCTTTTAAAGGTTATTCCATCTCTTCTTTTGACCGGACATTTAAAAATGTGCTTAAGTGCTTAAAAATTATAATCAATTGGTGAAAGATCTGACGAATGTTGAGGATGTGGTAAAGTCTCGTATCCCAAGTCTGTGAGTTTCTGCTAAGTCATTCGTGCAACAGGTCGAGCAGAATTGAACCACGTCGATTCACCAAGGCAGGTCTTTTTTGGAAAGCGGGTATGTATATCAGTGAGTTTTTATGTATTCTAGGAAACAGGATGAGTAACGTGGGCATGTTATTTATTTTTTGAAAGCGTGTATGTATATGCAGAGTTGATATGTATTCTAGGAAACAGGGTGAGTAACGTGGACAAGTTATTTGTTTTTTGTAAATCGTGTATGTATATCAGCGATTTGATATGTATTCTAAGAAACATTGTGAGTAACGTGGGCATGTTATTTATTTTTTGTAAAGCGTGTATGCATATCAGCGAGTTGATATTTATTTTAGGAAACAGGGTGAGTAACGTGGGCATGTTATTCTTTTGAAAGAGTGTATGTATATCAACGAGTTGATATGTATTCTAGGAAACAGGGTGAGTAACGTGGGCAAGTTATTTGTTTTTTGTAAAGCGTGTATGTATATCAGCGAGTTGATATGTATTTTAGGAAACAGGGTGAGTAACATGGGCATGTTATTCTTTTGAAAGAGTGTATGTATATCAGCGAGTTGATATGTATTCTAGGAAACAGGGTAAGTAACATGGGCATGTTATTCTTTTGAAAGAGTGTATGTATATCAGCGAGTTGATATGTATTTTAGGAAACAGGTTGAGTAACGTGGGCATGTTATTCTTTTGAAAGAGTGTATGTATATCAGCGAGTTTATATGTATTCTAGGAAACAGGGTGAGTAACGTGGGCAAGTTATTTGTTTTTTGTAAAGCGTGTATGTATATCAGCGAGTTGATATGTATTTTAGGAAACACGGTGAGTAACGTGGGCATGTTATTCTTTTGAAAGAGTGTATGTATATCAGCGAGTTGATATGTATTCTAGGAAAGAGGGTGAGTAACGTGGGCAAGTTATTTATTTTTTGTAAAGCGTGTATGTATATCAGCAAGTTGATATGTATTTTAGGAAACAGGGTGAGTAACGTGGGCATGTTATTCTTTTGAAAGAGTGTATGTATATCAGCGAGTTGATATGTATTTTAGGAAACAGGGTGAGTAACGTGGGCATGTTATTCTTTTGAAAGAGTGTATGTATATCAGCGAGTTGATATGTATTTTAGGAAACAGGGTGAGTAACGTGGGCATGTTATTCTTTTGAAAGAGTGTATGTATATCAGCGAGTTGATATGTATTTTAGGAAACAGGGTGAGTAACGTGGGCAAGTTATTTGTTTTTTGTAAAGCGTGTATGTATATCAGCGAGTTGATATGTATTCTAGGAAACAGGGTGAGTAACGTGGGCATGTTATTCTTTTGAAAGAGTGTATGCATATCAGCGAGTTGATATGTATTTTAGGAAACAGGGTGAGTAACGTGGGCATGTTATTCTTTTGAAAGAGTGTATGCATATCAGCGAGTTGATATGTATTCTAGGAAGCAGGGTGAGTAACGTGGGAAAGTTATTTGTTTTTTGTAAAGCGTGTATGTATATCAGCGAGTTGATATGTCTTTTGGGAAACAGGGTGAGTAACGTGGGCATGTTATTTATTTTTTGAAAGCGTGTATGTATATCAGCGAGTTGATATGTATTCTAGGAAACAGGGTGAGTAACGTGGGTATGTTATTCTTTTGAAAGAGTGTATGCATATCAGCGAGTTGATATGTATTTTAGGAAACAGGGTGAGTAACGTGGACATGTTATTCTTTTGAAAGAGTGTATGTATATCAGCGAGTTGATATGTATTCTAGGAAACAGGTTGAGTAACGTGGGCATGTTATTCTTTTGAAAGAGTGTATGTATATCAGCGAGTTGATATGTATTTTAGGAAACAGGGTGAGTAACGTGGGCATGTTATTCTTTTGAAAGAGTGTATGTATACTAGCGAGTTGATATGTATTTTAGGAAACAGGGTGAGTAACGTGGGCATGTTATTCTTTTGAAAGAGTGTATGTATATCAGTGAGTTGATATGTATTCTAGGAAACAGGGTGAGTAACGTGGGCAAGTTATTTGTTTTTTGTAAAGCGTGTATGTATATCAGAGAGTTGATATGTATTTTATGAAACAGGATGAGTAACGTGGGCATGTTATTTATTTTTTGTAAAGCGTGTATGTATATCAGAGAGTTGTATATGTATTTTAGGAAACAGGGTGAGTAACGTGGGCATGTTATTTATTTTTTGTAAAGCGTGTATGTATATCAGAGAGTTGATATGTATTTTAGGAAAAAGGGTCAGTAATGGTTGCATGTTATGGATTTTTTGAAAGCGTGTATGTATATCAGCAATATCGCCAAGAATTGACAGTTTGTGCACACCCAAACAAGCACATCCTTCTCACTATGTGGGTATTTAAAAAAATCTTCTGTGTGTAATTGACAATAAAACTATTTATAAAGTTCTATTACTGTTTTCATTTATACAAAAAAATAATTTTTTAATAATTTTTTTAAATTTTGTTACATTTTGCATCAACTTTTATTTTATTTGAACACTTATGTCTAAAATAAGCTTCACACCAGTTTTTTTGCGTTAATGCAAAATTATATGTTATTTTTAGCAAAACATTATGTATAAATTTCATAAGTGTTTGTTAGAAAGTCCTTAGGGTAAAATCTTAAATATAAAAGGGCCTGCAAGTCAGAAAGTTTGGAAACCTATGCTCTAGATGACGTCTGACACATTTCTTTGACACTTTGACGTGGCTTTTGCTCAGCATGGTCTTCTATGCTTCAAAAATACTTTCTATCTGAAAAAATGTTCCCAATTATTATTTAGAACACATTAATTATAATAAATGTGTAAATTTACCAGAAAACAACTACAAATTCTGTGTTAAAATTACTTTTTACAAAACCGCGCTTCAGTCGGCCATTATTTTTGTAACGACCTAATATACAAAAGCACAATATTATTTTTGTAACGACCTAATATACAAAAGCACAACATTATTTTTGTAACGACCTAATATACAAAAGCACACAATTATTTTTGTAACGGCCTAATATACAAAAGCACAACATTATTTTTGTAACGACCCAATATACAAAAGCACAACATTATTTTTGTAACGACCTAATATACAAAAGCACAACATTATTTTTGTAACGACCTAATATACAAAAGCACACCATTATTTTTGTAACGACCTAATATACAAAAGCACACCATTCTTTTTGTAACGACCTAATATACAAAAGGACAACATTATTTTTGTAACGACCTAATATACAAAAGCACAACATTATTTTTGTAACGACCTAATATACAAAAGCACACCATTATTTTTGTAACGACCTAATATACAAAAGCACAACATTATTTTTGTAACGACCTAATATACAAAAGCACAACATTATTTTTGTAACGACCTAATATACAAAAGCACAACATTATTTTTGTAACGACTTAATATACAAAAGCACAACATTATTTTTGTAACGACCTAATATACAAAAGCACAACATTCTTTTTGTAACGACCTAATATACAAAAGGACAACATTATTTTTGTAACGACCTAATATACAAAAGCACAACATTATTTTTGTAACGACCTAATATACAAAAGCACAACATTATTTTTGTAACGACCTAATATACAAAAGCACAACATTATTTTTGTAACGACCTAATACACAAAAGCACAACATTATTTTTGTAACGACCTAATATACAAAAGCACACCATTCTTTTTGTAACGACCTAATATACAAAAACACAACATTATTTTTGTAACGACCTAATATACAAAAGCACAACATTATTTTTGTAACGACTTAATATACAAAAGCACAACATTATTTTTGTAACGACCTAATATACAAAAGCACAACATTATTTTTGTAACGACCTAATACACAAAAGCACAACATTATTTTTGTAACGACTTAATATACAAAAGCACAACATTATTTTTGTAATGACCTAATATACAAAAGCACACAATTATTTTTGTAACGACCTAATACACAAAAGCACAACATTATTTTTGTAACGACCTAATATACAAAAGCACACCATTATTTTTGTAACGACCTAATATACAAAAGCACAACATTATTTTTGTAACGACCTAATATACAAAAGCACAACATTATTTTTCTAACGACCTAATATACAAAAGCACAACATTATTTTTGTAACGACCTAATATACAAAAGCACACAATTATATTTGTAACGACCTAATATACAAAAGCATAACATTATTTTTGTAACGTCCTAATATACAAAAGCACAACATTATTTTTGTAACGACCTAATATACAAAAGCACAACATTATTTTTGTAACGACCTAATATACAAAAGGACAACATTATTTTTGTAACGACCTAATATACAAAAGCACAACATTATTTTTGTAACGACCTAATATACAAAAGCACAACATTATTTTTGTAACGACCTAATATACAAAAGCACAACATTATTTTTGTAACGACCTAATATACAAAAGCACAACATTATTTTTGTAACGACCTAATATACAAAAACACAACATTATTTTTGTAACGACCTAATATACAAAAACACAACATTATTTTTGTAACGACCTAATATACAAAAGGACAACATTATTTTTGTAACGACCTAATATACAAAAGCACAACATTATTTTTGTAACGACCTAATATACAAAAGCACACCATTATTTTTGTAACGACCTAATATACAAAAGCACAACATTATTTTTGTAACGACCTAATATACAAAAGCACAACATTATTTTTGTAACGACCTAATATACAAATGCACACCATTATTTTTGTAACGACCTAATATACAAAAGCACACCATTATTTTTGTAACGACCTAATATACAAAAGCACACCATTATTTTTGTAACGACCTAATATACAAAAGCACAACATTATTTTTGTAACGACCTAATATACAAAAGCACACCATTATTTTTGTAACGACCTAATATACAAAAGCACACCATTATTTTTGTAACGACCTAATATACAAAAGCACACCATTATTTTTGTAACGACCTAATATACAAAAGCACAACATCATACTATATACATTTGTATGCCT
>OY744516.1:23470379-23500379 GCA_963556195.1 Sepiola atlantica | reverse complement strand
AAAAGGGAACGATCCCAAGCAACTACAGGTCAATAACATGTTTACCAACAATATGGAAAATCCTAACGGCACAACTGAGAGAATAGATTTACCACTCCCTGAACAATCGTGGACTGCTCCCCGAGGAACAAAAAGGATGCCAGAAAGAAAAAAGAGGGGCGCAGGATCTTCTATACGTAGATCAAAAGATCGCGAAGGAAGTAAAAAGCCGAAAAAAACATATCCATGGCATAGATTGACTACAAGAAAGCCTACGACAGAATACCTCAAGCATGGTTAATTGAATGCTTAAACATATACAAGATACACGACATGATTATTACTCTTATTAAGAAAGCAATGGAAACATGGAGACTAGAACTGACAGATAGAGGACAACATTTGACTGAGATAAAAATACAGAGAGTCATCTTCCAAGAAGACTCCCTATAACCATTACTGTTAATCATAGCCAGTATGCCACTCAACTACATACTCAGGAAATGTGATGCCGGATACAATTTACTGACATAGAACTAAGAGTAAACCACCTCATGTACATAGACGACCTGAAACTATTTGCAAAAAGCAAAAAGGAAATGGAAAAGCTGATAAATACGACCAGAATCTTCAGCAAGGACATTCAAATAGAATTCGAAATGAAAAGGTTTGCACTGCTAGAGATGAAAAGGGGAAAACTGGAGACGACAGAGGGCATGGAACTGCCCAACCAAGAGGAGATGAGGACGCTAGGCGAACAGGAGAGCTATAAATAATTGGGAGTTTTGGAAGCAGACACCATCAAATCTACAGAAATGAAAGAAAAGATTGGAAAAGCATATTTGCGAAGAACAAGAAAACTCTTACAAACCAAATTATTTAGCAGAAATCTAGTAAAAGGAATAAACACCTGGGCAGTATTACAAAAATGTAAAATATAAACGATAAGTTTGTTGAAGTTTAAAAATGTTTTTGCATATGAAAACGACACGAGCGTTGAATTTGTTTCTAAAGTTCCGTATGCGTGTGTATGTGTGTTTACATACTTGGGTTAAGCTATTATTGGAAGAATGACAGCAGTCGCGCTTAAATAGTGGATATTAGGCCTCGCACTTCAAGTGACGTTATTTTTGTTGTTGTTATTTTCTTCATTGAGAGCAGAGGCGCGTCATTCGGTGTCGCCAGCGAACTCTGATTTCTTTTGACCAATTCACTATTTTTGTAAAGTTTCATTTTGCACCTACTTGTTACCTTCTGATTAAAAACATGTGTGAATACTTTTTACCGAGTTCAAACTCTGGCCAACATCTGTAGGTACTTATTTTACTAGCAACTGACCGTAATGCGAGACCTTTTTCAAGAAGAAAGAATAAAATAAAAAGAAGAGGAACAAGAGGAAAGCAAATGAGATAGTAAGCCGAACGAGCCTAGAAAGAAGGTGTACCTAAGTTAGCACTCTCCTTCAATGCCTGTTCGTCTTATCGATTTATTGAGCTGCCATATATGAACACAAAACGGATCAAGGTTATTTAATAAACTGATGCAACATACTATTTTGAAATACTGTTTATATAGTAATTCGCAAACACCGATACAAATATATATGTATGCTTAATTTGATACCTGTTTCTAAAACAGTTTTATTGAATTATTATTCTGTTATATTCATTAGTATTTCTTATATATACGCAATAGTTTTGTCGATGTTAATATTATTGTTATTATCAGTATAAATATTATTATAAACAAAGGTATAAAATAGAAGTTAATAGACTTATTGTCTTACTTATTGCAAGAAAAATGTCTTACAAGATATATCACATTTTATGAATTCTCGAATGAAATCAAAATAGAATGAATGGCGGTAGTCGTTGCGACCCAACGGGTCACGGATACGTCCAGTTTGTTATAAAATTGAGCTATAATATTAATGTGACAATTATAGATTAAAAACATACCGTCGTAACCAACTACACCATTAGAACATCGAGTAAAATACAACTGTTTTAAAACTTTGTGATAAACTCACCTAATACAAGTAATGTTGTTGTGGTTAGGGTTTTGGTTAGGGTTAGGGTTAGGGTTAGGGTTAGGGTTAGGGTTCTCGTTTTTCATTGAACGATCAGTGTTAGATTAAAACGAAAAAATTCAATACAATTTACTGTTTGGAATAAATAGAATATACAAACAAACTATGAATTCATAAATATGCTAGCTGTCCCTACCCGGCGTTGCCCGTGAGTGTTTTTATTTTCATTTTCTTTTAAGCTATGCCGTTTTATTTTTCAAAAATGTTATACTTTTGTTTTTGAAAGTTAAGTTTAATTATTTCAGCATCGTTTTCTTATTAAATTATTAATGACCCAACTTGTTATCAAGCTATAAATAGTTGCTGTTGAGATAATGTTTTTTAATATGTATTCATAAAATTACTGGATGTAATTAACTTCCCAAACTTTCAAACTTTTAATGCATGAGGATCTGCTAAGAACGTAAAAACGAGTTAAAATTACTTTTTATTCAACAGTTTAAATGCTTCTAAATCGCTGTAAATTTTTAGGTGTCACAAATCAAGTCAAGTATCGTTTTTTTAACCAATTTAACCATCAAAATAGCGGACTTGTTTACGAAAGCACATACATTAGTGTTAGCAATTTACGATGTTGCATTTGTCATGTAAAAAAAGTATTAATAGTGAATAATAGATTTTAAACAAAACAAAGATAAAGCGATTCTGAGATTCCTGATTTAAGCTGAAACGTTTAGACTATCAGTATGTCGCTCTCGAAACTGTACTACTTAGGCTGGTTATATCTTTTGTAATGCTAAGCATTTCATATTTTTACTGACTGCTGCTGCTAACTAAGTCATTTTTAAGATGGCGTTGATTTTTAAAATCTTCCGAGTCGGATATTTTTAAAAAATAAATTATATCGAAATACATTTTTATTGCTAATAACATGAACCAACGTTCCGCAAAAAGGATTGCCGAACAAAAATCAGACATTGTTGTTTTTTGTCGGAAGAAAGTTTTAACCACAAAGACTCTCTTTACTTTATAAATTTGATACACGATGCGTATTATTATATAACTGTCGCGATTCCTTTAAAGTTCCACAGTTGTTTTCTTCATTTGTTTGTAGTATCTACATTTAATCTTCTACGTTTATTCCTCTAAAGTCGGTTCCGTATTAAATTTTTCCATCCAGATTTGTTTGATTATGACAGTTATACTCTGATCGATGAGTCGCACCATCTGTTGCCAGAAGCGTATTATTTCATAGTATCCTCAACCTGTCGATATATTTAGTTGGATTTTTTCTTGAATATAAAGTCAATTCCCTTGACTTTAGACATTCAATCTGTACCTTAACACTTTCGGAGCACCTTTTGAAGAATTGGAAAATAAATTGTCTCGTCTACCTGTTTAAACCATTTATGGTAGCTTTTAGTTCTAATTATAACGGGTATCACCTTGACTTCTTTATATTTCCATAGTCTAATCCACATTTGAGATCTAGATACTTATTTTTTTGTTCTTTCTCTTGCACTCTGATATCGAAGGGGCAGACAATCGCTTAAGCGAGTTCTCTTGTTTTTTGTTTAGAAAGGTTAAGTTTGGTTTGAAATGTTAAAGATCCTTATCAGTTTGTATGCGGATGTCCCAAAGAAGTTTGACATTGTGGTTCTTATGTACCACTTCTGGCTTATGCTCATACCACTTCTCATTGTGATCCAATTCATAAAGTTTGCAGAAATTAGAATGTAGTGCCTTAGCGACCTTTCCGTGTTTTCATTTTTTAATATTCATATTGTGCAACCTTCTTCTATATTCACAACATCTTCAACACTAAGTAGATCTCGACCACCCTCTTTTCTAGGTAGATACAATCGATCTGCATCTCTTTTCTTTGCAAAAGCTCCATAAATAGTAAGCATTTTCCGTGTTCATGCAGCTACATCCTAGTCAAGTATACCAGTAGTATTTGGAATTATACCTACTGCTCTGGCATGTATAGCATAGATTGTGTTCCGACTGATGTATTAAGCTGTGACCCGGTTGTTAATTTTCTTATTTTAAATCGTATCAATGTTCTACAATATTTGTAGCTTCTCTTAATGTCGGCATTTTTTTAATCCGATCTCCTGTTAGGCGTTCAAGGTCATCTGAGTGGACGAGTTTACGCCATTTTATAATAAGAATAGCACATTTAGTGATGTCAAATTCCATTCGTATATCGACACTAAATAATCTGACAGTTGGTTTCATTTTTTCTAAAAACTTTTACGGTTATCCATGAATAGTAAGTGGTTTGCTGTAGCAAGTACTTCCCGAGTTCATATCCCGTCTTCACATTTCGTGTGAGAAGTTTAATTGAGATTAAACTGATGACAAAAAGTAGAGGGAAAAGACAATCGCCATGGAAAATCTCTCTTGATCTTTACTTTACCTGATCCAACACCTGAAGTTAAATTGGTTTCCCAATTTTTCAGAAGCATATTATTATCATTTGTACTCACTAGGAGGTATCATACAAATCATCATCACTGATTGCTCACTGATAATAACCGGTGGTGTTCCCTGTAGTCTGAGTGACAACAAGCCTCCTCAGATTCCCAGTACTCGCAACCTCTTTTCAATAACCATTGCAAATGAATTTGCGGTATCACAACAAACGCTTACTATTGATTTCTCGTTGGTAACACCCATTGGTCTCATCTGAGATTTGGGTGACAATAAGCCTCCACAAGGCCACAGTACTCTCCGCACTCTTCTAGTGGAGGTCTGGTAAGTGCTCTTCCTCCTCGGTCTTCCAATCTTCCTTTACTCTTCACGACAATTTTGTGTGGTATCAACCGAGGCTGGTGCCATCACATTTTTTTGGTGTGGGTGGGTTGGGGGTCAGTTTATGAGGTTTTCTTGCAGTTTCTGTTCCTTGGCTCGCGTGGTGTTGTTTTTATTGTGGTTTTTGTTTTCTTCCTATTTTATCTTCCATGTGTCTGATAACCATTCGTAGCTTATGCGGGTTGGTTTCCGCATTCGAGGATTTTTTAAAAGATTGTGGCTGTTTTTATCATTGCCGTTCTTTCTATGGTCTCAGTGATATTTTCGATTCCAATTTCTCCAAGTCTTTTTTTTCATTTGTTTTGTGACTGTTTTCTAATGCTCCTACGATTATTGGCATTATTTTGACTTTTTTCATGCTCCATATCAATTTCAGTCCTCTGGCAAGTTCCATGTATTTGCTTCGTTTTTCCGTCTACTTGATCTTCACTCTGTGGTCTACTGGAACTGCAAAATCTACAAGTTAGCAGGATATTTCCTTCTTGTCGACTACAATAACATCCAGTTTCCGTGCTTGTATGGGTTTATCTTTTTTGCACCTCTATGTCCCAGAGGATTTTGTGACTTTCGTTTTCCACATAATTCTGGTTTATGTTTGTACCATCTGTCCACGTTGTTGTTGTTGTTATTATTATTATTATTATTATTATTATTATTATTATTATTATTATTATTATTATTATTATTATTATTATTATTATAGTGATGATGATGATGATGATGATGATGATGATGATGATGATGATGATGATGATGATGATGATTAATTATTTCAAACACGTTAAACATTTTTACGCTGGGGTGATATACGTAGATACGTTGGTTGTGATTATAATGTTATTATTTTAAATATTACCTTTTTTATTCCCTCCCTAAAAGCTTCCATTTTTATTTCTTTTGATATCTTCATTTTTTATTTTATTATCGGTCTCTTCTTATTCTTTGTCTTATTCTTTTTCTTTTTCTTTTTCTCATTCTTGTATATCTTCTTTTTCTACATCTTCTCTGTCCTTTTCTATATCTTTTTTCCTTTTTTCTTTTCTTTATAGCGCTATTGACGAGTCCACTTCAAAGCCGATTATGCTGTAACATCAGGCGGTAACAGTCTTCAAATATGGACGATCTGACTACGGCGAATGAGAACAGGTTTTTGTTACGAAACAATGGAGTTTACTCAGCTCGATTTGATGATGCTGTTACTAATGTAATTAAAATGGTCAATTCTTGTCCGATTCGCTCGGCCAATGCCAACTGATTAGCGTTAATTTGGCGCTGTGGCTTTTCATCTTGTCGAAAGTCTAATGATGGCTTTCCCTTATGTGAGAAGACCCTGTGAAATGATTGTCGTCGGCCGGTGTCGAGAGAGGCTCACGAGATGGAACTTCTAACGTTGGAGAGTGGACTTAATCCATAGTAATTAAATGTCCGTATCATTCAATCAAACGTGTTTGGTCAGGGATAGACAAAGAGGAAAGGGGGAGGGAATAAAAGAGGGATAATTTGGAGAAGAAAGTTGGGCGAGGCGGGATGTATAGAGATGTTAGGAGGAGTAGAGGGAGAATGGAAGGGGGTATTACAAAGTAATTAAGAGAAAAAAGCGAGGGAAAGAGAAGGGAAAGGAAGTAGAATAAACATGAGAGAGACAAGGTGGAAATGAAAGAGATCGCCGGTAAGAATACGAATATTGACCAAATGGCTTTCGAAATTCTAAGAAAGAAATCAGAAAAAAAGAAAACAACGAATGAACGAATAATATAAAACTCTTGAAAGTATTTATTGTATGGATAAGCGATAGAACGACAAAACAAACATTAAAAAATATGTATAAGATTTATGTAAAATCCAACAGAATGAAAAATGAAACAACCACAAAATATAGAAGATACTTTAAATTAAAAAAAAAATTGTTTGATTAATATTTTGATTCTTTATTCACAGGAACTTTATCAAAGTGGCTAGAAATTATATATTTGATCACTGTAAGGGTATTTTGTTCAAAGTCACTGCCACTAACAGAAAATGACTTCTGCCAAATAAATAACCCGTCCGTCATGCGCAACATGCGCACACGTCCATAACCTAATTTTATGTGGCTTATCTAAATATGTGACGGGTTAGGGCTACAATTAGGATGTAAACGTTGTAGAATAAATGCCATTGTTGAACGCATCGCGGAATGGTGGACAGTTATTTGTGTGAGTTAAATTGAAGACAGAAATATAAGAAAACTTTTTTATGATAATACTCAATAACATTAATGTATTCGATGATCTTGGGTAAGTAATAAAACGTTATTACAACCAACATTTGGTCTGTTTTTAGGGGGATATTTATGGGGGATATTTATGGGGACGGGGCCTCTTTTTTATCTTCTTAAATATATTAACCCCAAACAAAGCACATCGGCACTGAAACGTAAGGGGCTACCGTGAATTACGAGTCAGATTTATAGGGACATCCTAAGTGGGGAGTTGTGCAGCGAAATGTTTGTTCACATTACATTTAAATTTCTTCACGTTGATACAGTCGGAGAAACAAGGACCAAGGAGCGAATTACATAAGGCAAAGAGTCCGAGGAAAAAGCTATTAGAGTAGAAAGTTCCCAGTATCCGGGGACGTCTCTAGTGAAAGAGTGGGATTTTGCTGGTTGTTGGATTGGTCGGGTGTATTTACGTTGAGAGGGCACAAGTGCAGCAAATTCGTCTAAGCACCTTCCATTGAAGTACCTGTAAAACGAACACAGTGACGCAATATTGTGGCGATGGGACAGAGGCTGAAGCTTGTTAGACAGTACGCGAACTATTTGATTAGAGGCTCTAAGACGAAGAGACAAGTGATTGTGCACCAGCCCAGATGTGACAACAACATTCCATGCTTGGGTGAATGGTGGCCCTTTAGAGATATAGGATACCGGGAGGTGTGAGACATTTTTTAACCCGGTAGAGAGAGCCCCCCCCCTCTTTGCAGCAGACGTTCAAGTATCTTCTATGTATTTGTTCCAAGTCAGGTTACCTACTTACAAGGTGTTTTAATACTGGACTCTTCAGTAAGGTGCTATTAGCCATGGCAACTCTGGTTGGAAAGGTTTCTTATAATTGTTGAAGGAAAAGAGCTTTATCTTAGTAGCATCAAATGTAACCATCCATTTTATACCCATTCCCATAGACTACAGGCCATTTTGTAAGGACTCAGCAATTGCCTTAGATATGTGTGCGTTCGTTTTGCCCACATAGGGAGAATCGAGTGTGATCTCATCAGAACATATACCTATCTCGGAGCACCCCCCAAATTAATGTCATGCTGTTTAGATGTATGGGCATCTAGAACGACCTGAATCTTTCTTTTTGGCGAAAAAGAGTCAGATTATGTGTAATATTCATCTAGTAATACCGTACGAATTAATTTTTATGAGAAGACTTTCATGCAACACTTTGTCAAAGACTTTGGATACATTTAGTGCTATCACCCGAGCTTCATCTGTCTGCTCCAGTGTATAGTATATGTATTCAGAGGTGACCGTTATGATATCTGCAGTAGAACGGGCTTGTCTAAATCTATACTGTTATCGAGAAAGAAGTTTAGCATTTTCTAGGTGGTGGACTTTCGCTAGATTTATTAATGATTCAAATATGTTAAAGATAACCAGGTGGAGACTACTAGAACGATAATTTTGTGAGCTAATTATTTCACCATTTTGTGGCATTATGTAGAGTTCGGAAAGAAAACATGAACTTAGAGTTAAGTAAAACAAAGTATATTGAAGAAAGTATAATACAACATATGAAAAGAGTGGTTGAGCGTCTGTCTTAACTGCCAGTAGGAGACTGGGGTAGTTCCAGCACCGAGAGACATGTGCTCCCCGTATTTATAGTGAAGCGGAAGAGTTCATGTTGTCCGTAAGGGTGGGTACCATAACACCGTCTTTCCAAGTATTACCTCCGCATGAGTATCAACATCGTTTCCTTTTTTAATTGATAACGATAATATCCGAAGACTTTCGTTTTCTTTCAGAGTGTCGCTGTTCTGGGGTTACTTGGGCTATATGTATGTCGGGAGTGCTGTCAGTGTCATCCAACAGTCGCTTCCTAATTTCCTTTAGGTGTCTCTAATGAGAGAACTGAGGACCTTGGATGATGTAAACCATATTTCCAATTCTATTTTCTACCGTATCTAGTTCCCAGAAAGATGTGTTATTTCTAAGCATATTGAAAACTATTTTTCACTTGAGATGTAACGTTCTTTTTGGTACACTAGAGGGTTGTCTTTGTTTTGTTTGTTTTGCCAGTAATTTGTCGAAAACGAATATTTCTTACGCGCAAACACTATTTCTGCGGGAGATAATGAGGATGGTGTGTTTACATGTGGCGTGATCCTGTATACCTGTAGAACTGCTGCAAAACCTTTTTCGTGGGAGTGCCGCACGCTTTCGTCAGGGCTCTTTTCAATGTGTCGACAAACCGATCAGTCTGACCGTTTGACCTCGGATGGTACGGGGAGGTCGTGATGTGTCTTATCTGGAACATCTCACATGATTCTTTAAAGTCGGTGGACATAAATTGAGTTCCGTTGTCACTGGCCTAACAATCGGACCACTCCAAAACGGGCAGACAATTCGTGAAGGAAGTTTATAGTTACCTCCATAGTGGACTTCGGGCCATTTGGTAAAGCTATCTATTATAATAAGATAGTAAAAATCTTCAAACGGGCTCGCAAAGTCCAAGAGTATCATTGACAAAGGTTGGCCTGTTTTTAGCCACGGATTATGTTTAATAGGATGGGACTTTGCCGCCAAAGGACAGCTTGTGAACGTATTGACGATGTTTTTAATGTCCTGGTCCATTTTAGGCCAGTATACGTAGAAGCGCATTAAGCTTTTATCCTATTTGTCCTCGGGTGGTCCATATGAAAATTCTTCAAGATTTTTCTCTGTAATTCTTGGGGGATGATGACTCTCTCACTGTACATAAGTACGTCGTCACATAGAGAAAAAACTGTCAGAAATGTGTTGGTCCTTTTTGTAATTTTCGCCTTTGTTATGTTAATGAACTCATCATCTAGAGCTTCATGTTTTATTTCATGTAAGGTCGCAGGGACTTATTGTGGTGCACAAAATAGCTTTTATTTCCCGGTCAGTTCGTAGGGATGCAATCACGGAATCTTCCAGTAGCTCTTTACGTCTCGCAACCAGTCTTGGTTATCCATCAGCGTCATAGATATTTTCGAGGGTAGATATTCCATCTTAAAATTGTAGTTTAGTAAGACTGTCCCTCATTTCTGCAGTCTATTTGCTGTGTATATAGGGAATACCTTTTTTGAACCGGAAGTGGTGAGTAACGGTTTGTGATCAGTTTGTAACGTGAACAATCTTCCGTGTATGTAACGGTAGAATTTGGTTACTGCAAAGATTATTCCTAAAGCCACCTTTTTGATTTGGGAGTAATGTTTCTCAGCTGGAAACAGGGTCCTCGATGCATGGGCGATGGGTTTGTGAGTTCCGTCTGGCATTTTATAAAGGATGCATGCTCCTATTCCGTGTGAGCTTGTATTGTTAGCAACTATGATTTTTAGATTCGGGTGTGTGGGAAATAAATCTGACGTTAAAATTGTGATAGTTTTATCGAATACCTCCTGGCTTTTGGATGCCCATTCCCAAACTTGATCATTTTAAAAAACATAGTTCACTTAAAATAGGCACGTTTCCACTGTAGTCGTAAGGGGCTACTGAGAATTTAAGTAAATATTTAGGGGTCATCCTAAGTTAGGAGCTGTGAATCGAGATGCTTGTTCACATAAGTTTAAAATTTCTGCATGTTGGTACAGTCAGAGAAAACAGTAAGCAGGGAGAGAGTTCCAAAGGCCGGCTGCTTGAGGTAAAAAGCTCTCCGGCATCTGGGGACTTTCACAGTGAATGTATGGACTTTAGCTGATTGTCGGGTTGGTCGACTATATTTAAGTCGAGGGGGCACCAAGGAAGTAAGTTCGTCGGAGCACATTCCATTGAAGTACTTGTAAAACAAGCAAAAAGATGCAACATTGCGACGATGGGACAGGGGCTGGAGCTTGGTTTATAGTGAGGGACTTATTAGATTAGATACCCTTTTCTGGACCTTGTCTTAGAGGGAGGAGACTGGTGGATGATGCACCAGACCAGATGTGACAACAATACTCCATGCATAGGCGGATGGTGGCTTTGTAGAGATATAGGACACTGTCAGGTGTGAGAAGTTTTCTAGTATTTTAGAGGTAGCCCACCCTCTTTGTAGCAGCCTTGGTAATGTTTTCTATGTATTTCTTCCAATTCATATTACCTGAGACCGAGGAGTTTGAACGTTAGACTCCCAGTTAGGGTGTTATTTGCCATGACAATCTTTGCGGCATTAACAGTCACCATCTATTTATAACCCCATTCCACTACAAACTGCAGGTCACTTTCTAAGGATTCAGCCATTGCCTTGGATATTTGCGCGTCCGTTTTACTCACATGACGAGAGTAGGGCGTGACGTGGTCAGCAAATATACCCATTACAAATCTCTGGCAGTCTTCGGCTAATTTCTGTAATGTTTAATTTGGCTCACTTTCTAATTTATTTAGGACTATACGTCTGATGTCTCTGTCTCTGACCGATACATTTTCTTGCACAAATATTAGGCATTTAAAGTTATCTGCGCAAAGTTCAGCTAGTTTGAAATCGTCATAGCGTTTATTTACGATTGACGCAAAAGTCGCGTAGTCTTCGCTGTCTTTTCTGGTTTAGTTCATAGATTTCCACCGTTTGTGGAACAGGGAAGTTTTAGGGTTAAATAAATAATTCTATTAAAAGTTTAACAGCTTCAGAAAAAGTCAACTCGCTAGTTTTTCAGGGTAAAATGTAGTCCACAAATTTGGTATATTCCGTGGTACCTAATTTTCGGAGCAATAGGCGAACATTTTTAGAGTCTGCCCAATTTTAACAATCTATTTTGTATAGATCCTCATACCTTCTGAAATATATTGTAAAAGTTGTATCTACGTCTGGGGAATAAGGGCATTGTCAATTGCACTCCAAATGGCATTTTGAGAAAAAATCATTTTCGTACACGGTATTTTAACCTCTATTCGACATTGCTTGTAGTAATTCTTCGATTTAAAAAAATTTGTTCCAGTAGAAGCTTTCGAAATCTTGCTTCGGTTTTTGTCGCTGTTGCATGTGTTTTTAACGAGCTCTGCAACGGTTGATTTTAAATCTTCAATGTCTTAAATGTGTCTTTATAGAATACGACTCTTAGAAGTGTTTTCTTTTATATTACGCTGCCAATGTAAGTAGAAAAGTATAAAGACAAGTATAAAAACTTTTTGTCGACAAAAACACTTTTATTTGTGTAACAGTAGATTTTATTGTTAGCACAATAAGATTTTAGTTATTTTTTCTTTCGGTGGTAGGACTTATTCTCTTTCAGAGAGAAAATAAAATATAACGTATCCCTTTCTTGTAAAAATTAAACACAGTGCCGGAATGCAAATATTAAAATCACCGACTTTCTTCTTTCTTTGAAATAAATAAATTTCTTTCTCCGTAATAAAAAAACACCCAAAGAAATCCACTTTAGTTTTTTAAAAATCCAACTTACGGATTTTTTTCTTCTTTGTCCGCTGATAAAGCCTGTTTGTGAAAGTTTGGAGGTTATCGGGTATATATGCAGTTGGTTTCCCCCACGTTCGTTCTTGTTAAGGTTCTCAAAAGTTCCTTAATATACCTCGTCGCCAGTTGTTGTAGCCCTGTAAAGGGTCTGGAAACAAACCACCAACTCGTGGTAAAGCCATACAATTTATATTGATGAAAGTATGATACAACAAATAACAAAAGTGGTTTAACCTCTATCTTGACTGCCAGTAGTAGACTGGGGTAGTTCCAACGTCGAGAGAATGCGCACCCAGTATTCATAGCGAAGTGAAAGAGTTCATGTAGTCCGTAACGATGGGTACCGTAATAAGCCATAATTGTTGAGCATTGATAGTACAGAGGACATTTTCCAGCTATTAGGAATTATAGATTCAAAAAGGTAATTGTTATAGAGGTTAGAGAGGACAGAGGACAGAGGACAGTTCAGAAGGGCATTTTCTTTATTGCTATAGCATGGATAAGGTCAGGCATACATGCTTTGGGGGTGTCAATGTTTTTTTAATAATATCCAGGACTTAGAGAGGGTTAATGATCAGATGATCAATGTGGCGTTTGTCTGTAGTGGGAAATTAAGAAGGGGGTGGTTTGTGGGGTCTAAGGTGGAGTTTAAGGTGAACCGCTGAGAAAACAATTCATATATATATATATATATATATATATATATATATATATATATATATATATATATATATATATATATATATATATATAAGTAAATTTCGCGTACAACAAAATCGTAGGATAAATTTCAGAGGAAACATTTTTTTAAAATCAATGAAATGGGCGGGTGGGAAAAAAAGAAAATTGCTTAAATTTTCCGTAAGGCCTTATCGTCTGACCCTCTATGAGGGAACGTCAGAATGATAGATTAAAAACTAAGACAATCGAATGAGATGTGAGGGAAAAATTGTTTAAGTTGGAGAAAACGATTGAGAGAGAGAGAGAGAGAGAGAGAGAGAAAGAGAGAGAGAGAAAGTAAATCTCTCAACGTTATGGTGGATTTGAATCATTAAAGATCTCCAACTGATGCTTCAAAATCTTTTGTCTACACTAGCAAGGCAGAGAATTGTTGATAACACCTCAATAATATTGAGATGGTAGTTCAACCTGCCACTGTGTAAATCAGAAAACCACCCATCGGAATACTTGTCAGAACAACTATTTGTACTAACCAGGTGATTACCGATGGCTATTTCCTGTACCTGGAAGTTCCCGGATGATCTCGAAACATTGTGTAAACGAATATCACGTGGTATATGCTGGGATATTCTAATTTCTAATCTTTGGGATGTCTTGCCAACGTAGTCAGCTCTACACTTACACAAGAATTTATAAACAGACTTGTTATATCAAGCGAAATATTAGATAAAAAAGTCAAGATGAAAAAGAGAAAAAAATGTTTTGACTTTTTATTTTGATTTTAATAAAAAAATATCTGCATCTAACACATGGTTCTTTGAAGGCATTTTGTCTCTTTCTTTGTGTTTCAAATTCTAAAGATGCTTAAAAAATGAACTTTTTGAAAATGTATACCTTACCAGCGACCATGCGCGATTTGAGTTTAATTTAAAAGAGACATTTGCATCGTTAGTCCACATAACATCGGACGTCACTTCTAGAAGACCAGGAAGGATTATTACGAAATAAAAAAAGGTTAATACCTTTTATTTGTCTAAAGCTCTGTCGAGGCTTGTTATATCAAGCGAAATATTAGATAAAAAAAGTCACGATGAAAAAGAGGAAAAAATGTTTTTATTTTTTATTTTGATTTTAATAAAAAAAATTATCTGCATCTAACACATGGTTCTTTGAAGGCATTTGCCTCTTTCTTTATGTTTAATTTTTTTTTTTTTTTTTTTAACATAGTTCACCCCAAACAAGGCAGGCCGCCACTGTAGACGTAAGGGGCTACTGAGAAAAAGAAAAGGGGAGAAGGTAGGGGTGGTCAATCTAGATTGGGATCAGCGCAGCGAGGTGTCTGTTTACATTAGATTTAAACTTCTGCATGTCTGTACTGTCGGGGAAACAGGGGGCAGGGAGGGAGTTCCAGAGGCTAGCAGTACGAGGAAAGAAGCTATTTGAGTAGAAGGCTCTCCGACATCTGGGGACCTCCACAGTGAATGAATGAGATTTAGTTGATTGTCGGGTTAGTCTAGTGAATTTCCGTCGAGGGGGCACCAGAGTAGCCAATTCATCGGAGCATAATCCATTGAAGTATTTGTAAAACAAGCACAAGGATGCTACATTGCGGCGATG
This sequence comes from Sepiola atlantica, assembly GCA_963556195.1. Lineage (NCBI taxonomy): Eukaryota > Metazoa > Mollusca > Cephalopoda > Sepiida > Sepiolidae > Sepiola > Sepiola atlantica. Next base: position 23,485,637 of record OY744516.1, on the reverse strand, counting down.
GGACAGAGGCTGGAGCTTGGCTGACAGTGAGGGACCTATTAGGTTGGCGATTCTTTTTTGGACTTTGTCAAGGAGGGAGAGACTAGTAGATGATGCACCAGCCCAGATGTGACAACAATACTCCATGCATGGGCGGATGGTGGCTTTGTAGAGATACAGGATAATGTCAGGTGTGAGGAGTTTACTAGCACGGTAGAGGGAGCCAACCTTCTTTGCGGCAGCCTTGGCAATGTCTTCAATGTATTTGTTCCAATTCATGTTACCTGTGAAGGTTAGGCCGAGGAGTTTGAATGATGAACTCTCAGGTAGGGTGTTATTTGCCATGACAATCGGTGGTTGGAAAGGTTCCTTGTAGTTATTGAAGGAAAGGAGTTTTGTCTTTGCGGCATTAAAAGTTACCAACCATTTATGACCCCAATCCACTACAGCCTGGAGGTCATTTTCTAAAGATTCAGCCATTGCATCAGATATAATTGCGTCGGTTTTGCCAACATGGCGAGAGTAAACGGTGGTGTCATCAGCAAATAAACCAATCTCAGACTCTATGCCATCAGGGAGATCGTTTATATAGATCAGGAACAACAAGGGTCCAAGGATAGAGCCCTGGGGTACACCAGCATTTATGTCATGTTGCTTAGATGAACGGCCATCGAGGACAACCTGGATTTTTCTTTTGGCGAGGAAGGATCTAATTATATTAAATAATTGCCCAGTAATACCGTATGATCGTATTTTCAGGAGGAGCCCTTTATGCCATACCTTGTCAAAGGCCTTGGATATATCAAGCGCTACTGCCCTAGCTTCACCTGCCTTGTCGAGTGTGTGATACATGCGTTCAGAGATGACCGTTAGAATGTCTGCAGTAGATCGTGATTGTCTAAATCCATACTGGCGGTCAGAAAGAAGTTTAGCATTAACTAAGTGTCGTACTATTGCTAGATTGATTAAGGATTCAAAGATTTTAGCAAAGATCGGAAGCAGACTGATTGGGCGATAGTTCTGGGGATCGGTTCTATTTCCAGAATTCTTGTAGACTGGTACCACAGAGGCAATTTTCCAGCTATCGGGGAAGCAAGATTCAGCTAGACACTTATTGTAGAGTTTGGAGAGAACAGGGGCCAGTTCAGCAGAGCATTTCTTTATTACTATTGTGGGTATAAGATCAGGCCCACAAGCTTTGGAGGTGTCAAGGTTTTTTATGATGTCTCTAACCTGAGATGGAGTGATGACCAGGTTATCAAGTGTGGCTTCGGTCAGCAAAGGGAATTCGGGGAGGGGGTGGTTATCTGAGTCCAAAGTAGAGTTAGAAGCGAAGCGCTGGGCAAGTAGTTCAGCCTTATCAGTGGCCGTGCAAGCGACATCATTGTGGTTTGATAGTGGGGGAATCGTTGATTGACCATTATTCACTACACTATTGTAGATTTTCCAGAAATCACGAGTACCTAATTTCTGTGTCTGGATGCGTTTTTCCGTTAACTCATTAAACCTTCTCTTCGCTTCACCTATCACGGCCTTGCAATTATTTCTTGACTCTATAAATTTATTTCTATTAGTAGCTGACTTATGTCGGCAAAATTTACGGAATGCTTGTTGTCTCTCAGAAATGGCAGCTGCACATTCCGAGGTGAACCATTGAGGAGAGTGAGGCTTGCTAAAGTATTTTCGCATGGGGACATAGGCTTCAATGCCTGCTTTGACCCATTCAGTTAATTCGTTTGCACACTGATTGGCAGGGAGTGAGAAGGTTTCCCTCCATGGGGCATCACTGATGTGATCTCTGATTGACTCAAAATCAGCCCGCTCGTAGTATCTTATTGTTTTGAGCAACGGTTCATCAGCTTTTGGACGACTTCTTAGGGTGATATGTATCATCAGCACAATGTGATCAGCATTCCCGAGTGGGCTATGAGCTTTCGTCACACAAGCCTCGGGCATTGAGGTCAAGAAAAGGTCTAGAAGTGAGGCTTGTTGATCTATTCGATCGGGGATGCGGGTCGGAAAATCGACAGTCTGAGAGAGGGAGTGAGCTAAGGAGAAATTATACGTAGAGTTGCCGGCTGCGTCAGTAAGGCTGGAGAATCCCAACCAGTCACGGTGGTGGGCATTAAAATCACCAAATACATGTATGTGGGCATTCGAGTCAATTAAGAGTGCTCTATCTATGCTTACAGAGACAGAGTTTAACAGAGTACAGTCCTGGGTCGACGGGGAGCGGTATAAGAAATATAAGTAACTGATGCTGTGATGTAAAGTCAATCTAAAGCACATGTAGTCGTGGTCAACTGATTCAAACCTATGTTCTCTAGTCAGGGGGAGGGTGTTCCGAACATAAACTCCTAGCCCGTGCATATGTTTGTCAGAGTCTTTACGGTAGAGTGGGAGGTAGTCAGTCATGTCAAAGTGGTGAGAGGAGATTGAGGATTGGAGGTTAGTTTCACTTAGAGCTAGGATATCCGGGGAGTTTGTCAGGAGAAAGGATTCTACGTCGTTGATATTGGTTCTAAGTCCCCGGATATTTGTGAATGCGAGCCTCAAGGGCGGAGGCGAAAGTGTTTTTTGTTGGGTGTCTGGTTTAGGTTTGCTTTTATTTTTTTGTAATGACATGTTTGTTTTGATTATAGAGTGGGTTGGTCAAGGTGGGTACTTGTTTGGTGCCAATAAGCTCACACAACCAGTCCATTAGTCTGAACCTGGTCCATGGGGGTTGTGGCCTCGGGAAAGCCCACCGGAGATAATTGCAGGGTCCCTTTCCATGCGCGACATGGCACATACAACTACCCACGGTATTATGCAACTGATGATGGAGCAGCCGTTCTTGGCGCTACCCAAGAGTTTGGGCTCCTGTCCTTTCAGTCGGAAACAGCAGCCAGACAAGCTGTCTAACCTGTACCCTCAACCTGTTGGAACAAGAGAGACCCAGACTGGCCATGTAAGACTTAATGACGAAAAAATTTTTCCCCAAGTTGCCCAAATAGAGAGAAAGAGAACGGCGTTCATTGACCTAGTAAGGAAACAAGGTTAGGCACTGGGTGTTTAGAGGCGTCCCAGCACTGTTACCTCTGCGCCTGACTAATAGACAAGGAAGGAGTGCTAGGGCCGGCGATAGGCAGAACCTATCTACTCCTTAAGCAATTGTAGGTTTGCAAACCGGATATTTTGTTCGAGATTCCAACTCTAGGAAGGTTGTCGATCAGGACTAAGGAGGCCTCCCTCCCCAACGGTTTACTACCACGACGTAAGTAGCAAGGTTTTTTGTCAGAGGTTTCCTTCTCTTAGATGGATAGCCTTACAAGGTCTAACGGGTCCAACACTCCGAGAAGGGTGTAAATATCCTGCGCCCGATTACTAGTCGGGTATTTCCTGTCCCCCGCAGGTGTTAAAAAAAAAAAAAAAAAAAAAAAAAAAAATCCAATATTACGTATGTATATATATGTACATATGTAGATAGAATAAGTTCATTGTATACTAAAAAGAGAACAGAGAGTTAAAGATAGGTTTCCCTCCCGCAAGTAGGTATAAATAAGAGGAATAAGAATCGAGTACTAAGGAACGGTCGAGGGAGTTAAGACAGTAAGGAAATTTTAGACTTAGCTGTTTTTTTTTCCTTTCTTAAACCCGGTCTGCAAGCTACATTTGAGTTGGGGATATTCATCTCTCGACGGACGCTGATATAAATGGACTAATGGACTAACACGTGGCTTTTTAAAACACAGTCAAGAGGGCTACAGTGGGGGTTTTTCATTTTCTTAAACTACATTGATAGTGGATATCCCCCCCCCCCCACACACTTTTAATCTTCAAACGCATTGACCCCTCCAGAGAAAGAACTCGAAGAATTACTAGCATGGATGTAAAAACGAAAGAAAGACACGTAAAGCGTCGTGGACAACAGAGAGAACAATATAGATGAAATAAATAAAATAAAATAAAATAAGCGAGAAAAAAAAAACCTGCGAAGAAAAAATTCTTTTACTAGACTTGGCAACGCAAAGATATTAGCAGGAACATAGAAAACAGGAAAGAAACGCAGAGTACCTGCGAAAAAGAAAAAAAAGTATATTCTTTACCAAGACGTAGTAACGTAATTATATGAAGTATTTAAGACAAGACAGTGAGGAAATTTTAGACTTAGCTGGTTTTTTTTTCCTTTCTTAAACCCGGTCTGGAAGCTACATTTGAGTTAGGGATATTCATCTCTCGACGGACGCTGATATAAATGGACTAACACGTGGCTTTTTAAAACACAGTCAAGAGGGCTACAGTGGGGGTTTTTCATTTTCTTAAACTACATTGATAGTGGATATCCCCCCCCCCACACACTTTTAATCTTCAAACGCATTGACCCCTCCAGAGAAAGAACTCGAAGAATTACTAGCATGGATGTAAAAACGAAAGAAAGACACGTAAAGCGTCGTGGACAACAGAGAGAACAATATAGATGAAATAAATAAAATAAAATAAGCGAGAAAAAAAAAACCTGCGAAGAAAAAATTCTTTTACTAGACTTGGCAACGCAAAGATATTAGCAGGAACATAGAAAACAGGAAAGAAACGCAGAGTACCTGCGAAAAAGAAAAAAAAGTATATTCTTTACCAAGACGTAGTAACGTAATTATATGAAGTATTTAAGTATTTAAGTTTAATATATATATAAATATATATATATATATATATATATATATATATATATATATATATATATACACTTTTTGTTGTTCTTGTTTTTTTACCGACAATTAGCTAATGGTATATTTCGCTCACCTTGGGCATATGGAGTTGCCTCCCTTATACATAAGCACGAGTGTGCTCTTCTTTAAAAGACATGTACATATATTAATGTACATCTATAAATAAATCTGAGTATATGTATGTATGTATGTATGTATGTATATATATATATATATATATATATATATATATACACATATATATATATATCTATATAAATCTATATCTAAAATATATATAAGAAAAGATATGTATACATATACATATAAATATAAACATATAGGGATGAAATACATTATATATAATAAAATAAAATGTCGTGGAGATGGGATCTATGAAATTAAACACATGAAGAAATACAAACCAAGGGAGAAATTGATCAGTTTCGTTCGGATCAACAAACGTCTACAGAAAAAGTGCAGATTTGAAATTTATTTTTAAAAAAACTGCAAAACATAGGAAAGAAGACGCCAAAACGGGATGTTTTATCACGTGCGTAACTATTTGACAAAATATACAACGCATGCGAAAAATACGTTCATTTGGGAAAAAGAATAGGAAAGAAAAAGAAGGAAAGGAAAAGAAAAATGGAAACATGTATAAATAGCAGTAAAAATAAGTAGTACTTAACCGGGATCCTAGTTGATTATGCAGTGGCGGGGTATATTGCATTATTTAAGTGCGATTTTTGCATAATATTTGCTTAAGGAGTAAGAGCCGAACCTAAGTTTTACTTTAGATGGCGATGAGAAAAGGATAAGTACACTTTCGATGCACTTCCGGTGTGAGAGAAAGGATTCAGACTTGAGGAGGGTATAGTTTGTAAGGTCTAAATTATGGGTAAAAGTGTTCCTGTGTATGAGTAGTGCGTTAGAGGGAATTGTTTTGTTTGAGGTCGGGTTTATGTTCGTAACTACGGGATTAGGTATTTCTGTCGCGTCACTGATATAAAATATGAGACATTTTATTTTATAGATGTCACTCCGACCACAACAACAGAACAACATCCGGAATGATCATAGGCTCGTTACTCAGAGCTCTCAGAATATGCAGCACCGCTTACCCCCGCAATGAAGAAACATGCATTTACAGCACATGCAGAGCTTTAAAATAACCTCACGTTTTCATCCACAACGCTAAACGATAAGCTTTTACTATTCACAACATACACAGACTAAAAATACAAATATTTCTCTTAAAAACAACGCTACCAGCACTAATAACACCGACAAGATTAATAAAAATTAATCTTATATAGTTCTCCTCACTATCCCTTACAAAAATATTCAAACCTGACCTAAAAATAGCGACATTAACTTTTTGTTGTGAAGTAGTCACACAGTAAAAAGAAGAAGTCAAGTCGAGGTTGGGTTAAGATAACAAGTGTATTAACATAAAAGGTACAAAGGTAATGAAACTGACTGACACTCGGCTAGACAGTTATAATACTGCCCTTTTTCTCCCTGGTGATTGTCTACTTGCACTATTTATAGTGATAACCGGTGTAGTTTCTCTTCTGTTAGAATGGCCGGTGTAACACTTTTAATACAATTAAGGAGTTACTCAACGTCTTTCCTCTAAGAACACTTTATCTATAACCGGTGTGTAGAAACCTACACAAATCTATTCTTTACAGAAGATTATATATTTATATCTTTCTTACGAAAAATGGTCTTATTTAGATACATAATACCCAAGGTTTCACGAATTACCACAAGCTCACGTCGAATAAACTGAACAGGTTATAGTGTTCACTCGTCAGCTTTTAGTCAAGACAAGAAAATCTGGCATAATCTAAAGTTTAATTGTATCAAATATGGTTGGATTGCAAAAAGGATTGTTAATTTTATTAACGATTCTATGGGTGCCATTTTTGTTGGGAGGAGGTCACCCGTTGCAAAGGTTCTAGAACTTCATATGTCTGAAAAATATATCGAAACATGATAGCTTATATGTGAAACCTGTCCGTAAACACTGGGTTGAGATAAACGCGTTGACTATGATTCGAGTCAACAACTCATTGTGAATCTAGTTTTTTTTTAATCACAAAAGACAACATTGTTTGTGTCTTTGTTCTGAAGAGGGTCCTAAAACAAACAACTTTTGAACAATTAATATCCAACCTTTTTTGTCAAGTTCCAAAGTAACAGATCGACGCATTGATCAAGCGAACATTTTCAAGATGTCTTCTCTCTAAATAGATCAATTTAATTAACTATTCGCTTTGCTGTTGCATCGCTAAAAAGATTGAATCAAATCTTGTTTCATCTGTGTCTTTAATTACTGATTATTTTTCGAGCGCTGTTCAACTCGGTTGATCAAGAACGAACCAATCATGAATACAGCGAATCATCAATAAATAAGAATGGATTGTATAGATGATCCTCTTTCATAAAACACGCTACAAACTCGCTCCATTGTGCTGCGTGTTTTAAAAATATATTTTTGTGTTGAAATCAATGCTGGAGTCTTGATTCTCTTCTGTTTCATATCTCTTTCATTCAGATGACTCTGCCTTTAGCGTTAATTTTTGCACATTGTACGGATCTTTATTATCAAAGATCGGATTCGCCGTTGATTTGGACGACATTCACTCGAGTTGCATTGTTTGCCGGTAGGGGGCGCTCGCGTCACAAAAGCGCTTCAAACGAAAAACAAAAGAAGAAACGGAAGAAGAAGACGAATGCCATTTTTATACGAAAATTGTTTCAATTGATTAAAACTTTGATTGATTTGCTGAAAGACACAAACGTTTAATGTTCGTAATGTTAATCTTTAAGAAAAAGATAAAAATAACAATTCAAAGAACTTTTCTATAGAAATGTCATGCTGGAAAGAAAATAAAGTTATATTTAATAATGAACTAAATAAAGTAACGTGAACAAATAAAGTAACATGAATGATGAGTTAGTTTTTTTAACATGTTAGTGTGTGCAAACGCGCGCATATATCTTTGCCAATATATTTAACAGCACTGGCACAGCGCGTATTGTATTAACATACTATATTGTTTGTTTTTTTTGCTGTTGTTTATGGAAGTTGCTCCAGACAAGGCATCAAGCCACTTGATGTAAGTAGCTAATCATAATAATAAAAAGGGAGAGGAAGGTAGAATCACCCCAAGACGAACTTAAAGAAACTTCACCACCAGCGTCCAATCCCCTGGACTCTAAGCAGGCTAGTCCAAAAGTAAGCTCTTCAAATGCCCAATAAGGAATGAATTTCAAAGCTGGTTGGCAAAACGTCTACCCCTAAACTGGTAATGTGACTTACCAGAAACCGGTGTTTTTATCCTAACGTAATCACTATCGCCTGAAACAATCACCAGAATGTAAGGTTGAAAAAGTTAAATAAATCCTTAAAAAGGAGCAGGAATAACATACAGTTTTCTTATGTTGTTTAATAGTAATGAAAGTTTGGCATTTTTTTAATCTTGAAGAAGAAGCAAGAGCAATATACCGTTTTCTTATGTTGAATGTTTTATACAAAAGAATAGAGTACCACCGGCTGCTGAAAAAAACTTAGCATCTATGAACAAAACTCTACCTGGAATATATATCTCTATATAAAAGGTTTGCCTTTTTATTCACGAACCTCTCCTACAGTTTTGGAGAAAACCCCTCATAACCATATATGTTCTGAAAACACATTACATAGCATACTTGGATAAGTATATTTCACTTTGATCAAAATCGGTGCAAAATTATCGACGTTTTACTTAATTTTATTTTAGCTCTATCTTAATAAAGTCAAGTATGTTTATTTGTGTGTACACGATTCACTCTTAAACCAATTGATCAATGATTTAACATTTTTGAACACAGCTGCTTAACGTAAAGGGTTCAAATTTAGTTCAATAAAGTTTTTTTTCAAAGGGGTTTAAACGGTGTTGAAGCCCTTCGTGAAAATTAAAAAATCTCCGATTTTTGTGAAATGTTCACAATATGTATAATTCTTAGATATCTATTAATAAAAGTCCCCTAAATTTCAGTTTTTTTGGAGTATTTTAAATGGTTGGAGGGAGCGTAATATAAGCATATCCTTTTAATATATCAGATTTGAATTAGATTTGATCAACAGTCATTAGACACCAATTAAGCAAGATTCCTTGCATTTCAATTTATTCTTAAAACTCTTTAAGCTTAAGCCTTAAATGTTACACATTTTCGAGAATAAAAATCAGGTAATGGATTTTGATCAAAATTAGAATAAGGATTCTAGACATTAGGTTTACTATCATTATATCGTGATGTTACTCTTCATAAGGGGACACAAAAGTGGTGCAAAACTGTTCTGTTCGTGTGACGCGTATTCTTCTAGTTTTATTATATTTATTACTTCAAACTTATAGAAGTTAAAGAAATATCAATAAAAATGTTAATAATGCGTACGGGGCTTGAAGCAAGAGTGCATTGAGGTGTTCGTTGATTCGTGAGAAACGCCGCGTGTGCCTTGCAAGGTGTATTGACCATACATTTACCTAAATTTATTTCAGTTAATGTAATTTTACTTGCACCACTTTTCACCGAATCAATGATGAGTACACCCTTGTGCCCAACTCAAATGTCGAATATAACAAGATGTAAAGACACAAGGCTAACAATGTGTTAGATGGAACACATTTTAATCAAGATAACATATTAAAAAGGTAGTAACTTTTTGCCTTCGTGATTCTCTTGCCTCAAAGAGATTTTGAGAGTAGAGTTGTGTCACTGGTAAATTTCCAGAAAGAGACAATCTTGGATTAACACATGTTACAGAGCTCTCTCCAAGTAAGACGTTTTGGACTTAGAAGTAATTATTTTCTCTACTTGTAAATGTAAATGTTAATTGTTGAGTTATAAAGGAGTTTTATTTAATTCTTTCATATATATTCGTCTTATGACTCACAAATACAACAACTACATATAAAAAGATGCGACAATTTTAACATGATACCGCTCGAATTCTAATTTCCACGATAATCCAAAAGTTGCGAAATGTAATGGCCGAACAAACCAAAAGCTGCACGTCTCCAACCGACACCGACATCTGTTATTGCTAATAACTCTCTTGTAACAAAAGACGTGGACTTTAGAGTGTTTCGAGTTAAAAACTAACGAACGGGAGGATCATGCACTTTATATGATGAATCCTTTGTAACCCAGAGGTCAACAGTTTCAATCAACTTGATTGCATCTACTGTTTCAATATTTAAAATTACAGAACATTATACCTCTTGCTGTTCGTTGTTGTTTACTTCGATGAGATAGGCCTTGTTAATTGCAAAAGGTAATACGTTGTTATGGAATTCGCGCAAAAAGACCCACGCCTCATTATTAAATTCCGTACATTTCTGATAGTGTTAAAATTATCACCGTTTATTCGCTGTTCAACTTGGGTCGAGTGGTTCGGGCGTCGGGATTTCAGTTGCAAAATACTCGTAATCCGGGGTTTCGAATCGCATGACCGGTAGTAAATAGTCATATTTCTATGCTGATGAGTCCCGATTATAAAGGACGAAACGTATACGTACATAGATAAATAACAAATATATTCTTAAACTAAAAAGTCCAAAAGAGAGGAACAGTATTGTAAATTAATTGTATATTTCTTATTAAAAATATTTATTTCGGTTGAGTTAAATAATGTGAAGTCATACATTATTGACTTAATCTCATCCTATTTATCCCCCCCCCCCCACGAGGACAGAGTTAAACAGAAGGTCTGTTTCAATGTGGGGAAATCCAGCTGTCTAAAATAAGGACTCTGATTTAGGATAAAACTGAAAATTGCTTAAATGTAGAGAGATTTATCTTTCACTGACCGAGGATAGAAAAGATGAAGTGTAGTATCAGAACAGATACTATACTTTGTTCCTGGGCAACACCTTCTCTAACCCTAACACACATTATCGCTAATAATTCTCTCGCAACAAATGACGTGGAAACTAAAAACGTTCTGAGTTAAAAACTAACGAACAGGCGAATTATCTTTGAGTCGTTTATTGTTACCAAAAAGTGATTATAATAAACATTTTCTACGAAAGACACAATAATTCACTTATGTAGTGAGATCTATACAGTAAAAACTATTCCTTTTGATAGAGAAAAGTGTCGTTGTTGTTGTCAGAATCAAATGAGAATAGAATGTGTTGCTGAATCGTCGATAAATCTGAAGTCACGCAAGCATTTAATTTGAACTTTGGTCATTGTTCTTAGTCTGGAGAGCTTGAATCGCTTTTCTTTCAACCTTGACCGGAGGTGGGATATGTTCGAAAAAAACATCGCCTCTCTTCACTCCACTTTGAATATTTAATGATTCAATTCACCTTAGATATAAACAAATCCGATTTTCAAGAGACTCTTTAGATATCCACTCAAAAATAAAATGATCATGGTAGTTTAAAAAATACAAAAAAGAAATTGCTGTTACCCGTGAACGACCACTTAATAAAATTTACAATCCTTTTTTGCAATCCAACCATATTTGGAACAAATAAACTTCGGTTTATGCCTGACTTTTCAACTGAGTTTCGGCCATGACTGTCAAGCAGTTTTATCGCCCTTTCATGAAATCAAAGATACAATGACAAAAACAAAACACGAGTGATTATAAAATTAATTTGTTATTAAGGAAATTGACAACATCTTTGAAGTACGGATTAAAAAAAGCGCCAATCTGCGCATAACATCGCCAGGACTACACTTATCCTAACGTCTTAAGAACTTGACGTCTCTTTCTGCTCATATCGGGATTCGACCCCTCGGGGTTAATACCATCAAAATGAGGAGGAAGAAAAGAAGAAAAAGAAAACACTATAAGACAGTCTCGCCTGAAAAAGTTGTTCTACAACGAAAGCTTGCAAAACAAAATTAATTAAATAAATGAAGTTTTCATTTAAATTGCACGATTGTTGATTTTCAAAATATTTCACTTTAATTTGTTATTGTTAAAATAATTAAATCGAGGAACATTTTCATTTTTGCGCCGTTTTCAACAATTTAAATTTTTATAGGCTACGGCATTTGACTTATTCTAAAGGAATTAATGTGATAAAATGTTTATATATAAAACCACTATCATTATAGCAGAAAAATACTTGTGTGACATATGTGTGACAAAGATAAGAAATGTATATGTTGTGATCCGTTTCAAAGAAACGGACAGCACTCAGCTAGCTAAATGCTAACTGACTCCAGTCACAACGAGATTTCTTCAAAGGAAAACAATCAAGAAATCTATCGTGGAAAGCGGAAATTACAAACATTAAAATCAGTTTCGGCAAATCGCTTTCGGATTTCGTGATCATCGTATGAAAACCGATTTTGATTGGTTTCATAATAATTCCCATGTCCAGCAACTGATGTCCATACAGTCACCTCGTAGTGGTTATACAAATAAGTATTTACATACTCTCTGCAGATTTTACTTTCATACCTTATTGGAATTTATAAGGCTTTCATAGATTGGTCGGTGTGGTTGTGGTCCTTTGTCAATTTGAGGGTCGCCTGGATTGGTCAACAGGTAAACCTAATCTCTGTCTTCTTAAGGGTCGCATGAGCCAGCCTATATAAACTCAAACGCTTAGGGCTCCCACCTCATTTTGCTATTATTTTCAATACTACAGTCGACGACGGTAGTTTGCCTTACGACACAACCCCCCGTTCGCCTATGATTGAGGAGCCAACATCTGCATGAGGCCCAACGCGTACGCGCACTTATTAACAGAACAATACTTCACATAAGATAAATTCCGTGGATGAACCAGTTCACAAACTTTCATTCTGTATGCTTATTTTTTTTACTGTTTGTACATCATTCTTTATTATTTGCCCAAGTAAAATTGTTTGATTAATATACACGGTTATTGTTCTTTTTCTTCGAAAGCTGTCGCTCTTATTCAACTTTCTATTTTTCTTGTGCAATAACGTACCTTTCTTTCAAGCATAGAAATATTCCACCAACAGATCTTAACACTATTCAGTTCGAAGATAAACGACTTTATGTTTGTATTCAAATTTGAATTAAAACTTTTATCGACGATTGGGCGAAGCAGCTGCGCATCTACGTGTGCGAATGTTTCTCATTTTGCGCGATCTACCTGTGCGTTTGCGCGTCATTGTGTAAGTTGAAATTATGAATGGTTGTTTGTTCAATGAGTGCTTGAAGATTCATTTGACTCAGACATGTATTAGTTATCCGGCGTTTATTGTCGTTACTAGAGAAAGAAAGGCCGTTCTTTGTGCCATATGTTCGGGATGTGGAATTAATTTAGCAAACCACTATATACGGAAAAGTAGTTCTTAGAAGCGAATGTTAAAGCCTATATGGTTCTAACAAAATAGACAACAGACAGGCGTAATCTCCGAACAAGATCTTTCGATGATTTGTTCAGTTGAGAAGGCACGTTTTCTATTCACTTACAAATGCGTCAGAATACAAAAAAAAAAAAAAAAAAAAAAAAAACACCCTCTTCCTTTTCACCAAATAAAGTACTGTATATAAAAGAATCGGGATTATGGACACACTCGTATTTGTTTATCTTGAGACACTTATATGTCGTTTTATTTGTTTTGCCGTTTTATACGGCGTGTAAATTTGTGTGCGGCTATCTATGATTATCATTATCGAAAAACAACCATCAAACTCTTCTTACCTAAAAGCGAAGGGCGGACTATTTTTTGTTTCAACCAGCGCGTAGGTGTGGCCCCCTACAAAACCTGGTACTATTGTAAACTGATATTCTCTTTATATAGCATCTGTATTGGCAGGTTTTCGTTCTTTTTATACTGTTAAAAAAACGCAGACGTGGTTATTTGCAGATTGGTTAGCATACGAAACAAGAAGTATATATATAAATACACACACACACACACACACACACACACACACACACACACACACACACACACACCCACACATATATATATATATATATATATATATATATATATATAAATTATTTAGATACTGTATATTACATAAATCAGCAATGTACCGCGGTTTCATCGAAAAGGGCAGATTTAGACATCTTTAGTAAATCTCTGTGCCCAGTGGAATCATCGGCAAGCTGAAACGATTGTAGTCACGCCCGACAGGGAATGGCGTCAACAACAATGGCACGGAGATTTACTAAAGATGTCTAAATCTGCCCTTTTGGATGAAACCGCGGTACATTGCTGAATTATGTAATATATAGAATCTAAATAAATTATATTAGCTCTCTTATATGATCGAGCACTTTATTTGATATCTTTTCATATACAACCTGACACACTATATATATATATATATATATATATATATATATATATATATATATATATATATATATATATATATAGAGAGAGAGAGAGAGAGAGAGAGAGAGAGGGAGAAGATTATTTTTATTTATACAGACATGTGAACGAATAAAATTATTCATCTATATATAAGCTCTATTTGATATTGAGCCGTGTGGGCTAAGACGTTCGAATTTGAGTTTGAAATATAACTCGTGTTTAAGGGTTCGAGTTCGGCGATTCTTCTCTACACTGACAATCCTCGTAATGATGAAACGTGTACCTATGTTGATAAAAACAAATATTTATTTATATATATACGTTCGTCGAACACTCTCGACTAGTCTTCTATCTGTAACCGCTTCAAGGTACATATAGATCTTAATTTCCCTTAATTACGCGACAGTTTCCGTTGGACGAATGGATATGGCAACTGTTTGCAGATTTTAAGCTGACTCTGTGATCGGGTTCTCGCCTCCTGACCGTCTGAAATTGTTACTTTCCTGCACTGATGAGAGCAATAAGATTAAAACGCTAGGGTCTGTAGTTATTAATAATTCAATATTTATTTATGAATATTACACATATATATATATATATATATATATATATATATATATATATATATATAGGATCAAATATAAACCAAAGTAAAAACTTTTAGTAGATGGAACTTATTGTGAAGAGGATTAGCTCAATATACGAGATAAAGCAATTGTAGAGATAGAAGAAAAAAGAGTGATAAATATGCGACGATTGTCCAAATTTATTTCAAATTTCAATTGTTCAATGCAAGGTGTATTCAGTAATAAACTAGTGTTTATTATTCTTTTCTTAAGCCAAGGCTTTTCAAAGATCGAAATCTTATCATCAGAGGAGAAATACAGATGGATAAGTTGGCTTTCGAAAAAACCAAAGTTCAAATATTTGAAAAATATGAAAATTATAATTATTATTAAAGGAATTTTTGTTAAAAAAACGCAGTGAATGAAAAGAAAAATTCCGTGAAAAATATATGCAGATTGTCCGGGTGGTAAATTTCCGTTGAAAAGAAGTCAAATGAATTGTAGAATGTGAAGAAAACTCTTTGCGTGGGAGCAGTGTGGAGAAAGTGCTCAAAATATAGGTGAGTCCAGACGCACTTAAAGGGGATTGAAAACGGAGAAATTGGCCATTTTTATATACTTCCAGGACCAAATAAGGCAGATGATATCTCGTTCCAGGTTTAAATCCAAATGAAACAAAAAGGCAAAATGGGTAAAGATTT
>OY744516.1:23362879-23465379 GCA_963556195.1 Sepiola atlantica | reverse complement strand
AAAACAATGATTTTCCAGTGCTTCCTATTAGATGGTCTTTGAAAATAATTGCTAAGTTGAACATCGACCAGCCTTACTGCGCATGTTCGGACTCCATAATTCTTCAAATTACTTATCTTTTATAACAATTGACACGTTGCTCAATAATTCCGGAGCCTTAAATAAAGATAGCGCCGCGAATAAACATCTATATAATTCTTATAAAGTACTAACCTTCAAATGTCACGTGTCAAGATTTGAACCCAATTAGATTATTAGTTTACAAATTACAGTTATTTAAGTGAAGCTACTGTTGCAAATTTTCAAAATAATGGAAAATCTGAATTTCGTGTGTTTATAAAGCATTGCTTTCTGATGGGTGAAAATACAGTTCAAGCAAAGCAATGGCTGAATAATTTTTATTCGGACTCTGCTCCGTCGGGAACAATGCTTAAGTGGTGGTATACTGACTTTAAACGCAGATATACATACACAAATGACACTGAAAGCTCAGGTCACCCAAATTCCGCAGTTGTTCAACAAAACTCCTTTTGGCTGATCGAAGATATCAGAAGCCAGTGTATTCAACATTTTACATTAATATTTGTAAATGAAAAAGCTGTGTTCAAAGTGGGTGCCGCGTTTGCCCACAGTCAATAAAAAACAACAACGCGTCGACGATCCAAAGCGTTGTTTGCAACTGTTTAAACGCAACAAAAAGGACTTTTTGCTTCAATATGTGACAATAGATAAAACACAGGTCTAACACTTCGCTCTGGCGTCAAATCGGCAATCAACAGGTCCAAATCGACCCAAAACTCAACCATCAGCAGGCAGGTTTTGGCTTTCGTATTTTGAGATGCGCAAGGTGTTTTGTTCATTGATTACCCCGAGAAAGAAAAAAACACTAATAAAGAATATTATACAGCATAATTGGTGCGTTTAAAAAAATAAATCGCCAAAAGAACGACTACAAATGAAGAAATAAGTGCTATTTAACAAGACTGCATTGTGTCACAAGTCGATCGCAACGATGGCGAAACTACATGAATTGCATTTCAAATTGCTTCCGCATCCACCCTATTCTACAGATCAGGCCCCCAGTGACTATTAGCTATTCGTAAGACACAACCGAATGCATAACTGTTAAACCTGACATCGTAATATGAGACAAAAGGGAGAAAGTAGCAACCCTAGTTGAAGTCAGTGTCACTAATGATGCAGGATTGAACAGAGTAGAAAGGGAAAAGATTACGAAATACTAAGGTCTTATGTACGATTGAAAAGAAACTGGAATCTTAGGAAAATCTCCATCATACCAGTAATTATAAGAACAACAGGACTAATGAAAAAGAATTTCAAAAGCTATCTGGCGAATATACCCGGTGACCCGAGTGCAAGAAAATACAAACAATTGCACTTACAGGGACGGTTAGAATCTTAAAAAGATCTCTAGGCTGGAGTGTCTGAAATAGCCGGTGGATGTCTGGCATCCGGTAGGATGCCCCATCTCCAACAAAAACAGAATGATAAGAAAACTAAAAAAATAAAGAGATTTGGCTCCAATAAAGAAGTGATATCGGAAAATGAGGCGTATTTTAAGGCCAAAAACAAATCGTTCTACAAATTGTTAGAGAAGCGATGGAATCAGTGTATCATCCTAGGAGACTATGTTGATGAATAAAGTTGAATTTTATCTGAAAGTTGTTTCTTTATTAGATACGCCCGGGACTTATTGAATGATGTGTTACAGCATGGTATATCTGTGTAGATTTGATTGTCAATCCATTTCTCTACATCCCACTCTTTGCATTTCCTATGATAGTTCTAATTAATATATAATCCCAAATGTGCAAAAAAAAACAAAACAAAAAAAAACTGACTAAAACGAAGATGGGATCGCAGGTGTTATATCAGAGTTTTCCTTCTCTCAAATTAGTTGCTCAATAAAGGCTTAAGAATCGTCTATTATTATGTATTTCATCTATATCGTTACGTCATTATTCATAATTCCAACCGTATTAACGAAAATGAACTTAAAAGCCTCGACGTTATAAATATATTGCATAGCGCAAAATGACATATAGGGTTGATGTGCCGTAAAACAACAAAAAACTCAACCTCAATCCCAACGGACATTTACTAAACCACAATTGAATTAAGAATATTGCACCAGTATGGCCAGCTGGTAGCTTTCACTCTTGATCAAGTGACAACATGTCGTCTAACACTAATTATAGAGAGTGGACAGCCTTTATGCATGTTGAATGTATAACTTATTGACCGAATGGCTGTTATAATTAAGACGCGGACCAACTTCTAATAAGGACTGAACAGAGAAAGAAGATTTTCAAAAGGATTAAATATACAAATAAATGAAAAACAAAGTGAAGAAGATCCTTCTCGACAGTCGCTGAGAAGTCACTCAGGGCAGCACTTTATGAAAGCGACGATCAGGACTTTTGATATATAAAAGATATTGATAATTGTAAAAGCTAAAAGCGGATTAAATATGAAATTGTCTGCAGATTACATAGACATGTACGAGCGCACACAAACATACACACACCCAAACTTGTGAGTTTTTCTGTTAAGTACGTTTGGGATTATATAAGTAATAAGATTTATAATCGAAATCGAAAGATGATTTCATTTATGTAGCCATAATTTATATATATATATATATATATATATATATATATATATATATATATATATATATGAAATTAAAAATGGAACAGTGGAAGACCCATAAGCTCAACGTTTCACCCGATGTGATGTGGGCTTTCTCAAGAGCGGATGAAAAGTGTGCTCAAAATGATTTTAAAAAAGCACACTTGAGAAAGCCCACATCACATCGGGTGAAACGTTGGGCTTATGGGTCTTCCACTGTTCCATTTTTAATTTCATATATATATATATATATATATATATATATATATATATATATATATATATATATATATATATATATATATATATTCTTTCCAAATATGATCTAAGGTTAAGATGGGATTCTAACTATGCCTGATTAGATCTCAGTTTATAATAGCTGTTGATCGATAACATCGACATGCCAGTGTCGCAGATTTTGTACATGTCTGTGCAAATAAAAATAATCATATATATATATATATATTATGTGTATTTAGGCAGTATTTTCTCATTTAGACCCACATTGTAAAAACAACAGCATTCGTCTGTTTAATTATACCTTTTTTATTTTTTCAATTTTTCTAATGGTCTTTTTTGTATTAAAATGAAATAAAAAATAAAAAATAAATGTCCCATAGGTATCAAAAAGAGCTGGAGAAAGAAAAGAATTAAAAAAAACCACGGAGATACGCGCAGAGAACTTTTTTCTGGACTTTCATGGATCTATGGGAAAAACGTCCTCTGCGCGTTTCGCCGCCGTTTCTTTTTTAATTCTTTTCTCTCGCCAGCTTTTGTGTTCATTTGCTTTTGACACCTGAGGATGATTCGACGAAGAATCGAAAACGTTCGTGAAACCTATGGCACATTTATTTTTTATTTTTTTATTTTAATACAAAAAAGAAAATCAGAAAAATAAAAAAGGTATAATTAAACAAACGAATTCTGTTATTTTTAACAATGTTTTCATATATATATATATATATATATATATATATATATATATATATATTCCGGTTGGAATTGAGGTCACGATGGCCCAGACACTAGATATCACCCCACTCAACTTTCTGAAATATCACCTGTTGGGGTCTCCCCCCTCCTTTCCTGTCCTCGTTATAGGCTGACCCCTATCTTCGTCCCCCTCCCTCTTATGCATCTTCAATTTCCGGTTGAGGTTGAATAAAAAAATTTAGGCAGTGATTCCGTTGACGCTTGAAAAGTTGGCTTTCATTATGAACGCTTACGAAACAACATATATTTTGTCGCAATAATGCAATAAAAAAACACCAACAAAAAATATATATATATATATTTATATACTACTACTACTACTACTAATATATATATATATATATATATATATATATATATATATATATATATATTGTGTGTGTGTGTGCGCGTGTGTAGAAAGAATGATTGTTACCACTTAAACGTAAAACAAGACTCTTTCGTAAAATGAAATGAATCCTCAAGGTTATCAATATCGTAAGAAGGTAAACAAATGAAAACAAAATCAATTTGAAAGTGCTGTATATTTCTTTCCCTAACAGCAACGGCGTGTTAATTCAGCCAGTAGAGCATTGGACTGTCATCATCAATAGTAACTGAGGCCCGGGCTTCGAATTTTGAGATTGTGTGCGTGCTACGTCTAGCCAAACTAATAAACATTAAAAAGACTAGACAGCTGCCCGGGGATGACTATATATATATATATATATATATATATATATATATAAATGAATAAAGGCGAAAGATTTTCTTATCTATCATTCCTATATTACTATCAAAACGGGATTATGTAATCTACAGAGTGATTCATAAGTCACTTAGCTATTTATTTTTGAAATTCTAAAGTTTAATAATACGGTAATACAAAACAGAAAGTTTATTCAACAAAGTCATTTTAGGGAGTTTAAAATTACAGCAAATTTTCAAAATTTCCACCTTCGTTCTGCATGCATAGCTCCATTCTTTTTTGCAAGGAATTTACGACTCTTTATAGCATATTTGATTGATTATGGTGTTAAATATATATAGAAACAAATATATAAACGAACAAATTCAAAATAACAAATAGTAATTAGAGAGTAAGATAACAATTATCAAAACTTGATAGTGTGTTTGTGCTTCATATGGTAATCATTTTAAATAGCTAAGTGAAGTGACTTATGAATCACCCTGTAAATCAATAATACATTGGTACTCTTTCAAAAACGGTTTATATCGTACTAAAGAAACACATATAGGCATTCAAATATCTGTCTAATTTACATAACTTCTTTTTATAACTATCTACAATTAATTAATGTGTAGTGTTATACATGTATGGTTATATTATTTTATTGTCTCTGTGCATCTACAATAGTTTTATGTAAATTAACAGTTATTAATGTAAGTAATTTAATTTAAAAAATGAATAAATTACGAAAAAACATTCTTCAAATTTAAGTTAGATGAAACTAAGAAACTTAGCTAGCTAGAAAGATATACATAGTTCACAGAAAAAGGGAGTGGAATGGGTTGGGTTCTTTCTCTCTCTCTTTCTATCTCTCTCTCTTTCAAAACTAAAAATAAAAATTGGCGTCGTCATCACTACTTGTCTTTCTTCTCTCTCACCCTCCCCTTTTCTAGCGACGATAGATTTTTTTATTAGTTTGAAAGTGCATGATTTATATACGAAATAAAAGAGCAAAAATATATAAATACTAGCAGGGCTACCCGGCGTTGCCCGGGGCGATAAAAAATATACAAACATAGACATTCACTCCCCTCATAATAATCAGAAGAGAAAAAAAATGTTGAAAAAAAAAACAATTTGGAAGAAAAAAAAAAAAAAAAAGTGTCATGCCTGGGTCATATACTGCACAAGAACCATGCCCGGATTATGTACTGCACAAGTACCATGCCCGGGTCGTATACTGCAAAAGTCAAAAAAATAAAATTTGAAGAAAAAAACGGAAAGAAAAAAAAATTAAGAAAGAAAACAAAAAAAAATTAGAAAGCAAAAAAAAACTTGGAAGAAAAAAGTTTTGAAAGAAAAAAGAAATTTTGAAGTAAAAAAAAATTTTTGAAGAAAAAAAAAATTTTGAAAAAAAAAATGTTTAAGAAAAAATTTTGAAGAAAAAAAAATATATACTCTACAAGTACTATGCCTCCGGCTCATATAGTGCACAAGTACCATGCCCCCGGGTCATATAGTGCACACGTGCCATGCCCCGGGTCATATAGTGCACAAGTGCCATGCCTCGGGTCATATACTGTACAATTACAATGTCTGGGTCATATAATGCACAAGTACCAGTCCCCGGGTCATATACTGCAGAAGTACCATGCCCGGATCATATACTGCACAAGTACCAGTCCCCAGGTCATATACTGGACAAGTGCTATACCCCAGGTCATATACTGCACAAGTACCACGCCGCATGTCATATACTTTACAAGTGCCATGCCCCGGGTCATATACTGCACAAGTACCATGACCGGGGCATATACTGCATAAGTACCATGCATGGTTCATATACAGCACAAATGTCATGCCACGGATCATGTTATGCACAAGTACCATGTCTGGGTCATATACTGCACAAATACCATGCCTGGGTCATATAATGTACAAGTACCAGTCCCCGGGTCATACACGGCACACATACCATGCCCGGGTTTATACTGCACAAGCATCATGCCTGAGTCATATACTGCAAAACTGCCATGCCCCGGTTCATATACTGCACAAGTGCCATGCCCCGGGTCATATACTGCACAAGTGCCATGCCCCGGGTCATGTAGTGCACAAGTGCCATGGCCCAGGTCCTATACTGCACAAGTACCATGCCTGGGTCATACACTGCACAAGTGCCATGCCCCGAGTCATGTACTGCACAAGTACCATGCCGGGGTCATATACTGCATAAGTATCATGCCTGGTTAATATACAGCACAAATGCCTTGCCCCGGGTCATGTACTGCACAAGTACCATGCCGGGGTCATATACTGCACAAGTACCATGCCTGGGTCATATAATGCACAAGTACCAGTCGCCGGGTCATATACTGCACAAGTACCATGCCTCGGCCACATGCACTTTTATAGATTATCTATATTCTCTAACCTTTTTTAAACAAACCTAAATTGTGTTTTTAAACGTGAGTTATCGTTCTTCCTTAGCTATCCTCTAACAAATAAATTTACTTAAAAAACATAAATTGTTTTATGTACTTGAGGTATAATTTGCCGGACAACGTCGAATACTTTTATTATGTAAGATATTATAAAATGTACATGTATTTGTGTACGTACAGAGTGGCGGGCAGTGGCGGCTAGTGGCGGGCATACGCATAGTTTCTTACCCGCTACTATGTAAATAAAATTGACGCTAAGAAATGTTAAGTAAAATTAAAAGTTATCTCAAAGTATTACGTAATTAAAGCTACATAAGACTCAGCATTTTCTAATTACTATAAAATAGAATAAAAAATAACTGAAAACGACCGCCCCCCCCTCATAAAATCTGCCCTATAGGCCACTTAAAGGGTGGGTGCAGAGATTCGTCAATACTCCCATCATCTTACTCTGTGAATTTTACATAAGAATACACTTTTATATTTTATCTATATTCTCTAATCTTTTTTAAACAAACCTAAATTGTGTTTTTGAACGTGAGTTATCGTTCTTCCTTAGCTATCCTCTAACAAATAAATTTACTTAAAAACCATAAATTGTTTTATGTACTTGAGGTCTAATTTGCCGGACAACGCCGAATACTTTTCTTATATAAGATATTATAAAATGTACATGTATTTGTGTACATACAGAGTGGCGGGCAGTGGCGTCTAGTGGCGGACCTTGGCGTAGTTTCTTACCGCCCCCTCATGTAAATAGAATTGACGCTAAGAAACTTTAAATAAAATTAAAAGTTGTTTCAAAGTATTACGTAATTAAATTACAATATGACTCAGCAATTTCAAATGACTATAAAATATAATTAAAAATAACTGAAAAAGACCCCCCACAACCACCACTGATGAAATCTGCCGCATAGACCCCTAAGGGGTGGGTTTATAGATTCGGGAATACGCCCATCAACTTACTCTGTGAATTTTATATCAGAATACACTTTTATATTGTATCTATATACTCTAACATTTTTTTATAGGGCACACACAACCATACAGACATTCAATTTTATATAGAAGACTAGCAAGGCTACCCGGCGTTGCCCGGGGCGATAAAAAAACGAAGTAGTGGAAATTAAATAGTGTGTGTAACATCTTTATATAAAAACTTCCACTCTCTTCCTATTTCTAGCCGTTTCTCTTTTCCTGGCCCCCATTATTTCCCTCCTTCCTTCAACCCTCTATTTCCCTTTTTCCCATATGATTCTTCGCTTGTTTAAATGTGTAAAAACTAATAATAATGTAATTAATCCCCCCTCCACCCGAAGCCATCTGCTTTGAATATAATAGTGTAATGTTACATTTATTACTCCAGGACATAAGAAAAAATACAAGTACTATGCCCCGGGTCATATACTGCACAAGAACAATGCCCGGGTAATATACTGCACAAGTACCATGCCTGGTTCATATACTGCACAAGTGCCATGCCACGGGTCATGTAATGCACAAGTGCAATGTCTAGGTCATATACTGCACAAGTACCAGTGCCCAGGTCATATACTGCACAAGTATCATGCCCGGTTCATATACTGCACAAGTGCCATGCCCCGGGTCATATAGTGCACAAGTATCATGCCCCGGGTCATATACTGCACAAGTACAATGGCCCGGTTCATATACTGCACAAGTACCATGCCCCGGGCCATATACTGCACAAGTACCATGCCTCGGTCATATACACTTTTATATTTTATCTATATTCTCTAACCTTTTTTAAACAAACCTAAATTGTGTTTTTAAACGTGAGTTATCGTTCTTCCTTAGCTATCCTCTAACAAATAAATTTACTTAAAAACCATAAATTGTTTTATGTACTTGAGGTATAATTTGCCGGACAACGTCGAATACTTTTATTATGTAAGATATTATAAAATGTACATGTATTTGTGTACGTACAGAGTGGCGGGACGGGGCAGCTAGTGGCGGGCATTTGCATAGTTTCTTACCCGCCTTCATGTAAATAGAATTGACACTAAGAAATGTTAAGTAAAATTAAAAGTTATCTCAAAGTATTACGTAATTAAAGCTACATATGACTCAGCATTTTCTAATTACCATAAAATAAGATAACAAATAACTGAAACCGACCCCCCTGATAAAATCTGCCCCATAGACATCTAAGGAGTGGGTGTAGAGATTCGGCAATACTCCCATCATCTTACTCTGTGAATTTTACATAAGAATACACTTTTATAGGTTATCAATATTCTCTAACCTTTTTTAAACAAACTTACATTGTGTTTTTGAACGTGAGTTATCGTTCTTCCTTAGCTATCCTCTAACAAACAAATTTCATTAAAAAACATAAATTGTTTTATGTACTTGTGGTCTAATTTGCCGGACAACGCCGAATACTTTTCTTATACAAGATATTATAAAATTTACATGTATTTGTGTACATACAGAGTGGCGGGCAGTGGCGGGCAGTGGCGTCTAGTGGCGGACCTTGGCGTAGTTTCTTACCGCCCCCCTTATGTAAATAGAATTGACGCTAAGAAACTTTAAATAAAATTAAAAGTTGTTTCAAAGTATTACGTAATTAAATTACAATATAACTCAACAATTTCAAATTACTATAAAATATAATGAAAAATAACTGAAAAGGACCCCCCCACCACCACCACCACCACTGATGAAATCTGCTGCATGGACCCCTAAGGGGTGGGTTTATAGATTCGGGAATACGCCCATCAACTTACTCTGTGAATTTTACATAAGAATACACTTTTATATTGTATCTATATTCTCTAACATTTTTTCTATAGGGCACACACACACACACACACACACACACACACACACACACACACACACACACACACACAAACATACGGACATTCAATTTTATACAGAAGATAAAGTCTGAAATAAAAACGTCTTTTACTTAAAATACAAAACAATAAAATTGGACTTTTTGTTTAAATGTTAAGCTTTTTTTAATGTAAAGTTTTCTTTCACTTCTTAATAAACTCCTATTTCAGTCACGTAAATTATTTAAAGTGAAATAAGTATCGGCATTACTTATCATAAACTTATATATTTTTTTACCTAAACCATGTTTTAGTAAGAAAACAAAAACAAAAGTAAACATTAAAAACCCTAAGTTATATCAATTTTCATCGTACACGTGAAACGCCAAAATAAAAATGAGATCAGAAAAATATAGACTACACATAAACAAACCAAGTAAGAAAGAACGATTACTCACGGTTATAAACATGTATTTTTTTTAAATACAAGCAAGTTATCGTTCTTCCTTAGCTTGCATACTTCTCTTTGTTTATAAAAATGGCGACTATATTTTTCAGCCCACTTTACATTTCGGCATTTTACGTGTACAATAAAACTTGCCATACCATACTCACAGGCATTACCTTCTCCATTTATGGGGGTGATACTCTCAGGTATTACCTCCGCTATCTTGGAGGGGGTATTTCCGATCAAGCATAACCACATCCTTTTCGTGTGTGGGGGGATACTCCGACGTGTAACCTTCTCCTTTAGTGGTTTGTGTAGTATATTTTCATTCCTCATAATACATTCCTCCCGGGCATTACCTTCTCTTTTTTTAGGGGGGGGGACAGTATAATATATGTTCGTTCCTCACAATAACGTCGTCTCATGGATAACTTTCTCCATGTCTTAGGGGGTAGGGATAGTCTACTATCTATTCTGTTTCATTATACAATCCTCCCAAGTATTAACTCCTCTTTTGGGGGAAGAGAGTAGTGTTCGTTCGTCATGATATAATTCTCTTCCTGTGGAGGGGTCAATGTGTGCAGTTTGTTCATTATGATATCATGCTCCGGACCTAGCAAAAATATGCGACCGGAGGAAGCATATATTTGCTAGAATATATATATAGTAGTAAGTTTTGAAATATATTTATGGCAATATAACTACACAGAGGCTTCCGCGTTTCATCCCCGTAGGGAATTGTCAGGCTAAAATGCATGGAGTAAGTGTTGCCGGCTGTTTATTATATATACAAGTGGTGTTTAGTTTAGCTTGTTAACCAATCAGATTCTTTGTTATTCTCTTAGCCAATCGTTGGGCTTCTCACAAACAAAGGTTCGGTTGATTTTACTTTCTATTTCCAATTCTATTGTTCTGTTTTCTATAAAGTGGCCCATCCTCGTTTCTTTATTGTGTCGAAATAATTGGTGACCTTATTTTAACACGTGCTAGCTTGCATTTATATTTTAGGTTTTAGTTTAGTTTAGTTTTGGTTATTTATTTATTTATTTATTTATTATGTATTGTTAACCTAAAGTGAATTTTATTATGTGCAAGCAGCTGTTTGCTATTTCATTTAAAAGTTTAATAGCTTTTGGGGGTCTTTAAAGTTTAGGATTTCAAATTTCTCATTCAGGCATAATCTACATGGGTCGTCTAAATTTCTACATGTACTGGCCTGTCGTATTATTTTCCATTCGTTATTGGTCAGCGTCCGCTATCTTTGAGCTCCCAATAATGGTTTGCTAGTGCTGTTTTAATTCGGCGTTCTTTGTTTTTAAATGTGCCGTTATGGTCATAATATCTGGTTTTAAAATATAGGGAGGTCATACCTACGTAGTACTTCTTGTTATCTGGTCTTTCTTTGGTAAATATTGTGGCTTGGTAAACAATACTTTAGGTTAGCCATTTATTTTGTAGTGGACAAAGTGTACGATTTATGCAGTTACAGCTTTTCTTCATTACTAAAACTCGGTAAAAATAATTTAATATTATTTATTTAAAATTAATATATATATATATATATATATATATATATATATATATATATATTGTGTGTATTTAGGCAGCATATTTTCATTTACACAAACATTATTAAATAACACGGAGTGGTTTTGTTTGATGCGACTTTTTTTTATTTTTTCAATTTTCCGAATTGTCCATCTAATGTTTTGGTCAAATAGATGTAAATATGATTCATGGCTTTCTTGTTCCATTCTTTTTTCTTTTTTGCAAGTACTTTCGATTTGAATCGTCAAATCATCTTCAGGCGGTATTAGTTTTAGTGTCTTTACTGTTGTGCTTATTTTTGAATTATAACGGCAAGTAGTTTATATTTGAAAATGCGTCTGTAAAGTTGAAATGTACATGAGAGCGTGATGGCGTTCTACACATACGAGAGATTTAAAGTTTGACTGTTTAAACCGTTAAGAAATTGATGACGTTAAATAAAGTGCATACAATTAAAACGCATAACTATCTAATGGCTAAGAATTTGGTAATGTTAATTATTATGCTAGACACTTTAAAATTTGCGACTAGTTTCATAATTGACATTATTAATTGTGGGATGTTTAGTTTTTATGTAGAGGGCTTCGAGTATTTTTAATTTTTTGATATTGGTATCATGGTGTATTATTTTGGTATTGTTAACAAGGATGTTTCTATGTTTTCAAATAAATATTTGATTAATATTACCTACATACATCGATGTTTCATGCTTATGCAATCTTCAGTGTCGGAGATGTTAATTCTTGCCCGTCGGAGGATTCGAACCCAGTTGCAAGTACCTTTTGACTATCAGTCTGATATTCTACCCTCGGACCACACCTAATTAACATGGAAATAAAGAGAATGTAAACTCTATGAATGTCAAATCATCGGATACCGAAGCTGTGTGCAAAAACAACAACAGAGGGTTGGGACATCGCATTACGCATAGTATACGTGCTTATTATTAAATTCTCTTAGACGCCGAGTACTTGTTTAGGTAGGCGATAATAATATTTTGGTTAAATAATTATTTTATTAATATTTCCTACATACATTGATGTTTCATGCTTCGTTGTAGGGGATGTTGATTCTTGCCAGTATATATATATATATATATATATATATATATATATATATATATATATATACACGCTCTTCAATGTGTGCAACAAGCACTTTAGTAGAGGAAATTATGGCTATTACTTAGGAGTAAAGTACGATTGTTCAGTTAAATAAATTGAATCCTCTCGGTTATCAATATCGTGAACATAATTTAAAAGCGATATATTTATTTCCCTAACATCAATATGCGTTTTAGCTCACACAGTAGTATGTCAAAATGTCATGACAGTGGTGACTAATGTCCGGTGTCGAATCTCAGGGTTAATGTGTTTGCTGCGTTAAGCGACACTGATGAATGAAAAGATGAAACAGGTGCCTGTAGCTAACGACACACTCACGTATCTAAATGAATAATTGCGAAAGTTTTTTTCGTTTATCTGAACTATATTTATATCAAAACACCTTACCGCTTCCTAATTCAATTACGTTAAAATATTTTCACATACCGTATATATAGTCAAAGAAAATCTGACTAAACACTATTAAGGCTATACATTATTTGCATATTTATTTTTTAAACATTGTTTAATGAATTCATATTCAGCACTATTTACTCATAATTGGATTTTGCTATTTTATTATATATACGAAACACTTTTCTTGAGATTAATTTCTTAATTATCATCAGTAGTAATATTATTTTAAACGATTTAATGAATTAAGTTGAAAATTTAAAATCATAACTTACATTTCATTATTTGTTTTTTTAGGGGGGTGTTACGCTTTCGAACACATATATTTACACATAGCAACAACCTTGATAACTTTGGAATAACTACTTTTTTACAATAAAATTGGCATTAAACGTAATAATTACCAAAAGTGTTGTGTTAATAATTAAATGCATGCGTTTATTATTTAAAAAAATAAATTTGTTGTTGTTGTTGTTGTTGTTGATCCTATTTACTTCCTCCCAAAGCACAATGTCAATATTTAACGTGGAGAGAATCCAGCTCCCCCATAATGCGCACTCTGAATTGGAACAAAAAATTCAATTGCCTCGGTCTAAAAAGATTTCTCCTTCACTGACAGAGAACATAAAAACTAATTGCAGATTCAGTACAGATACTATATTTTGCTCCAAGTCAAAGGACAAGAAGTTAAAATGTTGGTAGTGATTATGATGATTATGATGATGAGAATGTAAAAATTTGTCATAGAAAAGAAAAAAAACTCCTCTAATTTTTCTAAATTACAAAAAAAAAGTATTTTTCTTTAATATTCATTAAGTCTTTTTTCTGTCGTTTATAATAAAGACGAAATATACAAAATACCAATTTTCGAATTACTCAGTAATATAAACTCGTTTTATTTGACCAATCGACATTTCACCCTTATGTTTATTCATTGCATGACATAACCAGTTATAATAGGGTATTCATTTTCATTTTCTTACTGAAACAAAATAAACTTCTATTGACGTTGAATGTCTTAAAGACCATATTGATTAACCTTTTTGTTTTTGTTTTCCTAAAAAAACAAAATTTGACGATATCTATGCACAGCACATTCCCATCACATTGGAATATATCAAATAACACTACGACAATAATACTTTTGTTGTTTCTTCCTAAATTACCTAAATGGTAAATGAAAATTATTTCTTTAGTTTCTGTAAAGAAGATTACTGCCTTAGAAATTGCTGCCCGGATTGCAGGTAGTTTTCACTAATATATATATATATATATATATATATATATATATATATATATATATATATATATATTGCGACCGGCTGAAATTATCATTTTCTACACTGATGAGAGCAAAATCTTGAAACGCTGACGTATGTAGGTAAAAATAATTTAATATTATTTACTTAAAATTAATTATGTAAATATATATAGGTATTTTTTATTTATTTATATACACATGGCCATATATATATAAAAATTGGGTCGGAATTTATCCATTTAACTCTTATCGTTGGCTAGTGTTTATCTTTGAAGTCTCTTACATCAAGTGGCTTCACGCCTTGTCTGGGTCGATTACCATAAAAATTGTTTCCAGATACATATTGTATGGCATATATACAATTACAACAATGTCTATACCCTGACTTTTTTATGCGTTTGTGCGTCTGGGTATGTTTATAATTGTGTATATATTTAGGTATGTGTATTTAATATATGTTCTGTGTGATGAATATTTTTAGCCATTTAAGAGTAGGTTGTATGCGTCTGAGACTAAGTTTTTTTATCAGTGAATCTGAGTCTAAAAGCTAATTTAATGTCAATTATGTATCCGCGATTTGGGCATATATTGTGCAGGGTCTGCTGTTCACGTCGGGTCTGCTCCGAATCCGACATATCTATTTCTCTTGTCTGTTTAATGCGCTCCTCATAATATCGGTGGAGCTCTTTTTTGAAATGCTGTACGAATATTCAGTGTTTTTACTAACCAATTGGTAACAAGCAACAATGGAAAAGATGAATACAGACTATTAATTAAAACACAGTACATAGTGCTTATAATTATAACAATAAAAATTAAAATTAATTGAGCAAATAGAAGATTTTATTAAATGACCAGTCGAAGTACCCGTCAACGCAGGGTTTGTCAACCCTTTTATTATTATTATTATTTGTTTCCTTTAACTCACAATAAAATCTATTAATAATGGAGTTTATGTATCTGTCTGTCTGTCTGTCTGAAGCCGAAACTCCATCAAAGTTGTATACCTATTTATTAAATCCCCTAGCTTCATTATATACTATGAAAAAAACCGGCATAAACACTATGGGCATTTCTCAATTTACATAAGCAATTGCTTTTGAACTTCTAATAAATTAGTATTCTCAAATATACACTCAGGATCGTTTCATTCAGATTTAATCATGTATTTACGTAATTTTGCTCGCTACTAATCTTACTTATAAATTATGATTAATGAATCAAATTGTTTAATTAAAATAATAATTGATTTAAAAATTAATCAGTTACGTAGTTATTTTATCTACGTCCAATTGATTAAACAGCGTGCGGAACGTAAATCCATTGAAACAATCTCCCTCCGTCAATTCAGTTTGGACGCAATACAAGCGCGTAATTTGTAAACAAACGCTGGCATTTATCGTGTTACTTTAACTTACGCTGTTAAGCTTTAATTCACAAACTGTTATTATTCCATGTTTTATTTATTAAAATAAAAGATGTGATTTTATTTATTTTCTGCCAACAACAAAAATAATATAACTGATTTTAGAAACATATTGTGTAATTAAAAAAGTTAATTAAAACACACACACACGCGCGCACGCGCACACACACACATAAAAGAGTACGGATTTTTTACATTGTTTCATTTTATAAACACTTTTCTTCTGATTCGAAAAATACTGTTCGCTGTATTTAGTTTTGTGTTAATTGTTGATTTTAACAATTTTATTGAATCAAATTGTTTAATTTACATAAAAATCGATTTAAAAATTACTACTAAGACACAGACACACCCACACACACACACACAAACACACACACATTCTAACAAATTTAATTAGGTAAACTTTCTTTCCGAGACCATTTACATAAGTAACCATGTTTAGTATATTCGATTTTTTGGTGCTTTTACACTTTAGGACCCGCGCTAACTTTGACTCCATCGTTAGGATTAGGGTCAGAGTTAAAGTGGGTGTTAGGGTTAGTGTTTAGATCATCGTCAAAGTCAGCATAGATCCTACAGTAAAAGAATACAGATTTTTTTATTGTTTTATTTTATGTACGCCTTTCTTCCGATCAAAAAAATACTGTTTGCTGTATTCAGTTCTTTAAATTGTTGATTTTAACGATTTTACTGAATCAAATTTTTTAATTAAAATAAATATTGATTTAAAAATTATTAAAAATATTTCTATTTATGGAGAAGGTTAATACAAAAATCGGGGTGGGTCGAAATTTCTTTTGTCATTATTTACATCTATAACTATGTTTGTTCATAAATAAAGAATATCAACGTATAACCACCCAAGAAATATGACTGAGGCTACATCAGTTTACACATTAGCGTTAATTTCTGACGCGGAAGCCTAGCAAAAATATGCGACCGGAGGGAGCATATATTTCCTAGTAATAGTAATAAAAATAAACAAGTGTATTATAAAGGCTTATGATGATGATGATCGATATCGGTTAAGAAATAACTGGAACGCTAAAGCAAAACAATACAATTGTCTAGTGGGATATTGGAACGCTGAAAGATGGCATAAAATATTGGAACTGAAGGTGAGCGCTTTACCTAAACGGCTACCGATCAAACGAAAATATTTTGTCTTTGTAACCTACTTGATGCAAATTCTTTATAGATCTAAAATATTTGGATTGTCTAAAACAAATAGAGAAGCATAAAGAAAAGTTTCATTTTTAAAATAATATTAGATACGTACGATGATTTGACGAAAAAAAAACAATGTTGACTTATTTTATGTGTGTTCATTTATTCGTTTTTTTTTAGTGAAAAAGTTCAGAAGTATGTTGTTCGGTCAGTTTGAAAAGTGAACGCTAAAAACGCCAAAAAAATTTGTTTCTAATGTTATTTTTCCGTACTTTTAATTCTTAATAATTAGTTTTAAAAGGTTTGGAACTTTCTCACATGGATAAGTACATCGGATCGAAGGTGTTGATTCTAAATCTGCGGTTAGTTTTGCTTTTAGATAAACCATTTAACTGTAATGCCGCGACACACGTGCACACATACTGAGAACTTTGCTTTCTACAGAGAGATTACGATGGAAAGCATTCTACTTCCGGTCTAACGATAATGACAACCAAAACGAAGATATGAACAATAAATACGAATTAAACCACGAAATAATGAAAAAAAAATTGAATTGCAGAATTAATAAACTTTCGGACGTCGATCGCACACAGATGATCAGTAGATTCAATTGTGAATATAAATGTGACGTTTTAATCTCATTGTAAGTGCGACAGATAGCGAAACATTAAAAATGTACAGATCATGTAAGTTAAATAACGAGGGCCGTTGTTTGAATGGGAAATTTTGAGTGATACATAATGGTCACAGGTGAACCCAGAACGGAAGTCGACGAAACCACGTGATTTTCAAACGGAGATTTTCTATCTCATTTTTTTTCAATACATTAAGCAAAGAAGATGCGTCTAGGGTGCGGTCCGCAATGGGGAGCAGGAGCGAACAATGTAACTAGGTGTTTCCCTCTCTCTCTCTCTCTCGCTCTCTCTCGCTCTCTTTCACGAAAACACACGTAACCAATCTCTGATTTTTTTTCTTTGACTGTCTTCTCTTTTTATTAAATTTTCTTATAAATTAACATCGGCGCCCGAGTTGTTTTATCAGCAGGTGATCCATAACCTGGATTCGAGACGGATGTATGATGGTTCATACTTTCAACGGTAAGTAAAAATAAAAACATACATATTATATATATATATATATATATAGGTCTTGATGCATCAGCCCCTTTCATCGTTTCAAATCTGCTGTATTATTGAGGATGTTAATCTTTATTCCATTAATGCTGTCTATATGCTTTTAATTTCGTGTCAATATCCTGTACTGACGATATATCTGATATTAATAAAAAATATATTGTCTCAGAAACGATCGTACACAATCTGTAGTTATGTTGAATTCTCGGAACGCAAATCGATCATGTAATTAGGTTTACATAAATCTATGCTATATATATATATATATATATATATATATATATATATATATATATATATATATTATAATATAAAATGAAGTAATAAAATAAGGAGTCAATCAAATTGTATTAGAATTCAAAGTTCAAGAAAAGTATCCTTAAGTCCTTAGCTTATGAGTTTTCAAAGATAATTCTTCTCTTCAGAGGACCATTACCGCAGTTATACTACTACAGGTAATAACATTACGTTTTGAAAATATATAAAATTATATACACAAATACATAAAAATACATAACATCAAACATATCAACCCCAAAACATACTTTTTGTTTATCTATACAATGCATCCATGTCATACAAATTGAGAAACATAATCAGGAAAGACATTAATCCAAGTTACAAACAGCAGTCCATATACGTGAAATTTCACGAACTTTGAATTCCAATAACATTTGATTGACACCTTATTTTATTACTTCATTTTATATTATAATATTAATGCTCTATCCCGTATATTGAGCTTCAGTTTTTATCCGGATGTTTCACTAATTATAAGATATTAGTTGACGCTTATATCTTTTGTTGGATTGCTTCATATATATATATATATATATATATATATATATATATATATATATATATATAATCGTTTCAAATATTGTTGCAGCACCTTTTGGAAAAGTTAAGACGTATGTCAAATTTTGATGTAGGTTTTTTCATGCTTTTAACTTGCCGTTTTTATCAAGCTTTTTTCGCTTTTCTTTTCTTCAGTTTTGGATTAATATGTTTTTCTGTTACTATCAAATGAAAAATTTCTCTGATGATCAGCGATGTTAAACTAAAGAAAAATATTTTTCTTTAACTGAACTGTAGAACGCGCGTAAGAAAAATAAATAAAAAAAGAATTAAAAAAAAAATTATTGTAAGAGGAAGGAAAAAATACAGGTATTCGTTGAAATCAGAAAATATGGAAATTGTAAAAATAAGTAAATAAAAGTTGTGGTTATGAATTGATTCTTCAATTGGTCATTGAAATATATATATATATATATATATATATATATATATATATATATATATATATATAATAGCTTTTTTCAATACGAACATCTAAAAGAAAGGACAGACTTTTCGCCTGATAAGAGCATAGTTTTTATAAGTACAGATCGAAACATCGTCATGTCAGTGTTGCGGCGTTTGTACATGTCTGCATATATATATATATATATATATATATATATATATATATATATATATATATACATTATATTATATAGATATCTATCTATCTATCTATCTATCTATCTATCTATCTATCTATCTATATATATATATATATATATATATATATATATATATATATATATATATATATGAGAAAGGAAGGATGAAGGTAATCCGACGTAATGGGAAATGAAAAAGGAAAAACCAAACGATGTTTTTTTTATGTATTCATAAACGTTTCGTCTTTATTTGTAAGACTTCCTCAGGATGATAATTTTCCGTCCCTGATTTAAACCACTTGTCGGCATCTGTTATCCTCTTTTCGTCACATATATAAACAATATTAGCTTTAAAAAGAATTATTATCCTGTTAAGCAAGTACATAACTTAACTGTAATTAAAGTTGTTTTATAGATGTTGTGGTTGTTCTTATTGTCATTGCCTAACTTGTAAATCAACCATAATTAAATTTCGATATATTATAATTCCTTTTAAA
Organism: Sepiola atlantica; assembly: GCA_963556195.1. Taxonomy (NCBI): domain Eukaryota; kingdom Metazoa; phylum Mollusca; class Cephalopoda; order Sepiida; family Sepiolidae; genus Sepiola; species Sepiola atlantica. The sequence continues at coordinate 23,445,365 of OY744516.1, read as the reverse complement.
ATATATATAATTTTTGATCTTAATTTGTTCCCTTGATTATCATTACTATTATTCTTCACAATTAATTATTTAATTAACTCGCTTAATAATAATATATCTAGTTTTCAATTAAAATCTGTTTTCATATATATATATAAATATATATATATATATATATATATATATATATATATATATATATATATATATATATATATATATATATATATGATTAATACAACATAATACAACAAAAGATATACTAGGCAACTAATATCTTTAATTACTGAACATCGGGATAAAACTGAAGCTCAATATACAGCACAGAGCATCTATATCACTAGATAAAGTGAAATAATAAAATAAGGTACGAATCAAATTTTATTAGATTTCAATGTTCAAGCAAAGCATTTTAAAGTTCTTAACTCATGAGTTTTTAAAGAAAATCTTCTCCTCAGAGGACCATTACCGCAATGACATAACTGCAGGTAATAAAATTAAACTTGGAAAATATATAAAAATATATAGAATACATAAAAGTATATAAAACATCAAATATATCGGCCCACACATACTTTTTTGTTAAACTTATACAGTTCATCCAAGTCATAAAGTTTAAAACAGCTTCAAGAAAGATATCAAGCAGTTTGATTAAAAAACAAGGAGAAGATTTCTTTGAAAACTCATGAGTTAAAGACTTTAAAGTACTTTGTTTGAACATTGAATTCTAATAAAATTTGATTCGCACCTTATTTTATTATTTCACTTCATCTAGTGCTATATATATATATATATATATATATATATATATATATATATATATATATATATATATATATATATATATATATATATATATATATATACATCAATTTGACCGAAATACTAGATGGACTATTCGATCAGATTTTTTTGTTGCCTGATGAGATCTCGGTTTCTAACAGCTGTTGATCGATAACATCGACATGCCAGTGTCGCAGATTATGTAAATGTTAGTATAAATAAAAATAATCATATATATAAAATGTTCTATTTGATATTTAGCTCTTTTTATAAGCCCGGTTAAAATCCTTTGGATTCCTATCCTGTGAGTGTTTACTTTACCTGGATTACTATATACATATATATATGAAGAAAATCTTTTAATATAATTAAAACAAACTTTTTTTTTGCTAATCAAATATATACATTGACCATAAATATTCTTATTGTAATTATTATTCTCTAATTTTTACAGTTTTAGTATATCATAATTAGCTTAAAACAAGATCTTGCATATAAGTATCATTGATATGAAACTATTTTCGATGCCTCTCCGATTTTCCGATCCATCTTTTCGATGAACCTTAAACGCTGAATTATTTGTTCTCCATATATCGAGTGTCTTGTTGAAATATTTCTCTATATAACTCATTATACAATCTATACAGCTAACGAAGATGTCTAGGCTGACAACAATCTATACGTATTTTGCCTTTTGACTTTCATTCATCCATTTGGGTTTTCCGTTACTTTATTTGGATTTTTGGACACTTGGACATCTTTTATACTATTCACAAAGATAATTACGATTCGCATGGAGGGTTATTTTGGACAAGGATAAATATTCAAATCTTCCCTAATAAGTCAAAATACATCCGCTGACTAGTAGATGCCTAACAGAAGTATAACATTTTATTTTGACTTTATAATAATTTTACAGTATTTTCTTTTCCTTTAAAATATAATGTTTCAATTTTTATCAGACTTTCAATATAATCTTTATATTTTCTTTCATTAAGGATTGTGGCTTCTTTCACAAGAATAACTCACACTCAAATAATTTTATATAATTAAAAAAAATAATTGAAGTAAAAGTTTTTTTCTTTAGAAAACTGGCTTCACTTTCTGATGAGAAACAATTTTATTTGAAAGGTCTTGATTTAAAGGACACTTATTGATTGATCCTCTACTTTGTTGCACTATAGGAAAATAGGAAAATACATTTGAAGAGTTCGAATGCAAAACGCGATAAATCCAATCCGTTTAAGTTGAAACATTTAACAATAAAAAGGTAAACTATAAAAAATCTAGACTTCAACAAAAAGCTGATTTTAATGGAAAGCAATAGGAAATTATCCTGCTACGATATTTTGTAAAACAGGATTTCATGGTGTGTTTAAGCGATGAAATGCAACACGTTTTATAGTAATAGTTTCGTAATTTTGAAAATGGCGTTTATCGCGCTTTTCCTGCGACCTCTTAAAAAAGAAGATATTTAACAAATGTGTTAAATATCTTCTTTTTTAACGTTGTTCACCCCAAACAAGGCAGGCCGCCACTGTAGACGTAAGGGGCTACCGAGAAGAAAGAAAAGGGGAGAAGGTTGGGGGGTCAACCTAAATTGGGATCTGCGCAGCGAGATGTCTGTTTACATTCATTTTAAATTTCTGATTTCTGTCGGGGAAACAGGGGGCAGGGAGGGAGTTCAGGAGGCCAGCAGCACGAAGAAAAAAGAAGCTATTTTAGTAGAAAGCTTAGTGTACAGTGAGGGACCTATTAGGTTGGCGACTCTTTTTTGGACCTTGTCAAAGAGGGAGAGAGTATTAGATGATGCACCAGCCCAAATGTAACAACAATACCCCATGCATGGGTGGATGGTGGCTTTGTAGAGATACAGGATAATGTCAGGTGTGAGGAGTTTACTAGCACGGTAGAGGGAGCCAACCTTCTTTGCGGCAGTCTTGGCAATATCTTCAATGTATTTGTTCCAATTTATGTTATCTGTGAAAGTTAGGCCGATGAGGCTGAATCATGAACTCTCAGGTATGGTGTTATTTGCCATGACAATCGGTGGTTGGAGAGGTTTCTTGTAGTTATTGAAGGAAAGGAGCTTTGTCTTTGCGGCATTAAAAGTTACCAACCATTTATGACCCCAATCCACTACAACCTGGAGGTCATTTTCTAAGGATTCAGCCATTGCCTCAGATATGTGCGCGTCAGTTTTGCCAACATGGCGAGAGTAAAGCGTGGTGTCGTCAGCAAATAGACCAATCTCAGACTCTATGTTATCAGATCAGGAACAACAATTATAAACGTCCAAGGATAGCTCCCTGGGGCACACCAGCATTTATGTCATGTTGCTTAGATGAACGGCAATCGAGGACAACTTGGATTTTTCTTTTGGGTAGGAAGGATCTTATCATATTAAGTAATTGCCCAGTAATACCATATGAGCGTATTTTCAGGAGGAGCCCTTTATGCCATACCTTGTCAAAGGCCTTGAATATATCAAGCGCTACTGCCCTGGCTTCTCCTGCCTTGTCGAGTGTATGATACATGCGTTCAGAGATGACCGTTAGAATGTCTGCAGTAGATCGTGCTTGTCTAAATCCATACTGGCGGTCAGAAAGAAGTTTAGCATTAACTAAGTGCCGGACTATCGCCAAATTGATTAAGGATTCAAAGATTTTAGCAAAGATCGGCAGAAGACTGATTGGGCAATAGTTCTGAGGATTAGTTCTATTCCCAGAATTCTTGTAGACTGGTACCACAGAGGCAATTTTCCAGCTATCGGGGAAGCAATATTCAACTAGACACTTATTGTAGAGTTTGGAGAGGACAGGGGACAGTTCAGCAGAGCATTTCTTTATTACTATTGTAGGTATAAGATCAGGCCCACAAGCTTTGGAGGTGTCAAGTTTTTTATGATGTCTCTGACCTGGGATAGTGTGATGACCAGGTTATCAAGTGAGGCTTCGGTCCGCAATGGGAATTTGGGTAGGGGTGTTTCTTTTTAGTCCAAAGTGGAGTTAGAAGCGAAACGCTGGGCAAGTAGTTCAGCCTTATCAATGACCGTGCAAACGACATTATTGTAGTTTGATAGTGGGGGAATCGTTGATTGACCATTATTCACTATACTATTGTAGATTTTCCAGAAATCACGAGTACCTAGTTTCTGTGGCTGAATGCTTTTTTTTGTTAACTCATTATACCTTCTCTTTGCTTCGTCTATCACGGCTTTGCAATTATTTCTTGACTCTATAAATTTATGTCTATTAGTAGTTGACTTATGGGGAACCATTGTGGAAAGTGGGGCTTGCTACAGATTTTTCGCATGGGGACATAGGCTTCAATGCCTGCTTTGACCCATTCAGTTAATTAATTTGCACACTGGTCGGCAGGGAGTGAGAAGGTTTTCCTCCATGGGGTGCCACTGATGTGATCTCTGATTGACTCAAAATCAGCCTGCTTGTAGTATCTCGTTGTTATGAACAACTGTTCATCAGCTTTTGGACGACTTTTTAGGGTGATATGTATCATTAGCACAATGTGATCAGCATTACGGAGTAGGCTATGAGTTTTCGTCACACATGCCTCGGGCATCGAGGTCAAGAAAAGGTCTAGAGGTGAGGCTTGTTGGTCTACTCGATCGGGGATGCGGGTCGGAAAATCGACAGGCTGAGAGATGGAGTGAGCTAAGCAGAAATTATACGTAGAGTTGCCGGCTGCGTCAGTAAGGCTGGAAAATCCCAACAGTCGCGGTGGTGGACATTAAAATCCCCAAATACATGTATCTGGGCATTCGAGTCAATTAAGAGTGCTCTATCTATGCTTTCAGAGACAGAGTTTAGCAGAGTACAGTCCTGGGTCGACGGGGAACGGTATAAGAAATATAAGTAACTGACGCTGTGATGTAAAGTCAATCTAAAGCACATGTAGTCTTGGTCATCTGATTCTAACCTATGTTCTCTAGTCAGGGGGGGGGGTGTTCCGAACATAAACTCCTAGCCCGTGTATATGTTTGTCAGAGTCCTTACAGTAGAGTGAGAGGTAGCCAGTCATGCTAAAGTGGTGAGAGGAGATTGAGGATTGAAGGTTAGTATCACTTAGAGCTAGGATATCCGGGGAGTTTGTCAGGAGAAAGGTTTCTACGTCGTTGATGTTGGTTCTAAGTCCTCGGATATTTGTGAATGCGAGCCTCAAGGGCGGAAGCGAAAGTGTTTTTTGTTGGGTGTCTGGTTTAGGTTTTTTTTTTTGTAATGACATGTTTATTTTGATTATAGAGTAGGTTGGCCAAGGTGGGTCCTTGTTTGGTGCCAATAAGCTCACACAACCAGTTCATTAGTCGTGACTCGGTCCATGGGGGTTGTGGCTTCGGGAAAGCCCATCGGAGATAATTGCAGGGCCCCTTTCCATGCGCGACATGGCACATACAACTACCCACGGCATTATGCAACATCATGGAGCAGTCGTTCTTAGCGCTACTTAAGAGTTTGGGCTCCTATCCTGTCAGTTGGAAACAGCAGACAGACAAGATGTCTAACCTGTACCCTCAACCTGTCGGAAAAAGAGGGACCCAGACTGGTCATGTAAGACTTAGTGACGAAAGAACTTTCCTCAAGTTGCCCAAATAGAGAGCCAGAGAACGGCGTTCATTGTTCTAGTAAGGAAACAAGGCTAGCCACTGGGTGTTTTTGGAGACATCCTAGCGCTGGTACCTCTGCGCCTGGCTAATAGACAAAGAAGGAGTGCAAAGGCCGGCGATAGGCAGAACCTAGCTACTCCTTAAGCAATTTGTAGGTTTTGAAACCGATTCGGACTATTGAAAGGATCTACCAGAGGATATCTAGACACGAGTTGTCTCTTATATTCAACAATACTTGCCTGCAAGAGAAGATGCTGCCTATATATATACATATATATATATATATATATATATATGATTATTTTTATTCATACAGATATGTACAAAATCTGCGACACTGCTATGCCGATGTTATCGATCAACGGCTGTTAGAAACTGAGATCTCATCAGGGAGAATGAACATCCGATGCTTCCCTTTGCCTTTTCTTTTTCTTTTTCTTTTTCATTTTTCTTCCCCTATCTCCCCCTATCCCCTTTTCTCTATCCTCAACGAGTTTATTTTATATTATATTTGATTTTCAACGGGACTTTCCAAATTTATAAATTTTCATTTTACCTTTATTTTATTTTCTTTTCCATTTCATTCTTCCCAAATATGATCTGAGGTAAGAATCAGATTTTAATTCTACCTGATGAGATCTTAGTTTCTGACAGCTGTTGATCGATAACATCGATCTACCAGTCCCGCCGATTTTGTACATGCCTTTATAAATAAAAATAATAATATATATAAAAGCTCTATTTTATATTGAGCACTTTTTATAAGCCTGGTTGAATTTCTTCGGATTTGTATCCTGTGGATGTTTACTTTACCTAGATTAGTATATATATATATATATATATATATATATATATATATATATATATATATATATATATATATATATATATATAAATATCATATTAAATTATATTTTTTAAATATTCTTACTTCCATACGCCGTCGTTTCGAGCTTTCGGCTCTCATCAGCACAGGGAAATTACAATCTCAGTTGATAACATAGCACGAACCCGGTTAACAGGTACACTTTGAATCTGTAAGCGTTCGCTCAATCCCTTAGGCCACGGAAGGTTGTCATGTGATAACAGGGAAATCAATTTATATTAACCCTGAAAGTAGCGAGACATCCGATGGAACTCAACAATAGAGTCGTAGTATTGCACTGGACTTCAGGTGAATGTTTATTTTTTATATACATTATATATACTAGCAAATATATGCTCCCTCCGGTCGTCTATTTTTGCTAGGAAGCCGCGTCAGAAATGAACGCTCACCCGTAAACCGCTGGAGTCCCAGTCATATTTCTTGGGTGGTTAGACATTGATAATAAAAACAGTTTGTAAATGAAAGCTTTACGGCGTATAAGGTAAAGCAGAAATCCTAAACACACTTAAGGTCGTTAAAAAATGATAATATTGGAAGTTTTTCAAATCGGAGGAAAGGTGTACCTAAAATAAAACAGTAAAAAAATCAAATACAGCGAACACGATTAGTTATTTAAATGCTCCCGAGAGAAAGTTTACTTAAATTAAATTCATTAGAATGTGTGTGTTTTTTAAAAATAGTAATTTTTATATCAATTATTATTTTAATTAAATAATTTTATTCAATAAATTCGTTGAAATCAACAATTTAAATTCTAAATACAGCGAACAGTATTTTTCAAATCGGAACAAAAGGTGTACCTAAAATAAAACAATCAAAATATCGGTACTCTTTTACTGTAGGACCTGCGCTTACTTTGACCATGACCCTAACCCTAACGACGGGGTCAAAGTTAGTGTGGGTCCTACAGTAAAAAAGCACCAAAAAATCAAATACAGTGAACACGATTAGTTATTTAAGTGCTATCGGAAAGAAAGTTTCTGTAAATTAAATTCATTTGAATGTGTGTGTGTTTTGTTAAATGACCTTTTTTTTAATTAAACAATTTGATTCTGTAATCAGTTATATAGTTTTCCAGTACAATGTGTTAATTTTTTGTTGACAGAAAAGAAAAAAATCACATCTTTTATTTTAATAAATAGAACACGGAATAATAAAAACAGTTTGTAAATAAAAGCTTTACAGCGTATAAGGTAAAATCGAAATCATAAACACAGTTAAGGTCGTGAAAAAATCGGAAACGAAGGTGTACCTAAAATGAAAGTATTAAAAAATCAAATACAGTAAACACGAATAGTTTTTTAAATGCTCTCGGAAAAAAAAGTTTACCTAAACTAAATTCAATATAATGTGTGTCAGTGTTTCTAAATATTAATTTTTAAATCAATTATTATTTTAGTTAAACAATTTGATTCAATAAATTTGTGTTTTAAAACATAATGGCTAATAAGATTAAGAAAATAAACAAGCTCAGAACGTTTTAATAAAGAAATCAGAGTAAAATTAACACGACAAATGCCAGCGTTTTGTTTACATTTTAAATAACGCGCCCGTCTTGCGTCCATACTGAATAATCAAAGGGAGGTAACCGATTCAATGGAGTAACGCTGGCGGTTTAATCAGTTTCGCCGTAGGTAGATTAACTACGTAACTTATTTCATATATATATATATATATATATATATATATATATATATATATATATATATATATATATATATATATATATATAAGTAATAAAATAAATAATTATAATTTATAAGTAAGGTTATAAGCGAGCAAAATAGCGTAAATACATGTGGAAATCTGAAGAAAACAATCATGAGTGTATATTTGCGAATACTAATTTATTAGAAGTTTAAAAGTAATTAATTATGTAAACTGAGAAATGCGCATAGTGTTTACGGCGGTTTTTTGTAGTAGTATATAAAGAAGCTAGTAGACTAAGTAAATAATAATATTACTCTGATGAAGTTTCGCCTTCAGACAGACAAACAGACATATACATAATCTCCATTATAAAAAACAAAGTGATAATGAAAATAGAAATTGGATAAATTACAATACTTATTAATTCATAAGCAAGGAATATAAAATAGTTGTGTAGATAATACAATGTGTATATGTCATTATCTTGAGGATCAATCAGGGAAAGGGTGAGCATTGAGTCCATATGGCAAAGGTCAAAATTCGAATTATGAGTGGATACATTAGAATGAAGTCCAAAACAGGAAATCATTTGATAACAAAGTGAGTGACTCACAAAAAAAATATCAAAATAATTTTTATATTCATTGCTTAAATTTCTGATGAATTAATAAATATTGTAATTGTTAATTATATTAATGCTTTATCCATTATATTGAGCATCCTCTTATCACAACAGGATCTAAGATAAAAATTTATATTTATTTTTTATCTATTGTTTGATTAATATTTATATTTTATTGTTTCATTTATATATATATATATATATATATATATATGAGAGATTCAATATGAAATGAAAGTTTCAAACAAAATTTTATATATATATATATATATATATATATATATATATATAAAGTTAAGTATTGTATACGTTTATATATATATTTGTATGCAAGATTTACTCATAAACTAACATAGCGATCATTATGAATTTTGATCGTTGTAAGGAGTAGTACGGTGGTCTATATTTAGTTTCATACCAAGGGGTGACAGGTGAGCGGAAGTCCTTTGTGAAGAATTAAACGGCTCTGATGTTTTCTTAAAAAAAATAACAATAGGTATAAGCCATCAATTAATAAATATTTCCCAAATTTTCTTTTCTTTTGAGTATATTTAAGAGTTATTTTCTTAATATGGGCACAGCCTCCCATTTGAAAATTCAAATATTTCAGATTGTCATTGAATTTCATCTATAGTTATTACACACCAGTTACGCAAGATTCGCTGGATTTAAATTTATTCTTAAAACCCCTTAAGCTTAACCTTTACATTTTTGACATCGGGGTAAGGAATTGAAACAAGGATTCTATACATAAGGTTTAGTTGCATTATAACTTGCTTTTAACTTTCGTAAGAGGACATAAAAGTGGTCAAAAACTGTTCTGTATCGGGGAACTGATTTTACCCATCTTTGGACGGGTATTCTTGTAATATATATATATATATGTATATATATATATATATATATATATATATATATATATATGTGTGTGTGTGTGTGTGTGTTTATGTTATATGTTGTAAATTGTATGTGTGTGTTTTCATCGATTTGTTATACAGTACAATTAGCAAGGCAATGTTGGGGATGTAAACGCAATTTGTACACGGCTATTTCTTTGTTTTCAGGAACTTTGACGGTTAAAGAGCCCCCAAATGGACGTCCATCGTTAATGAAGACGCGATGAAGCGACATGGACACAGAATTACGCAAACATGTTGGTAACTAACTGATCATTTGAAAGGCATCTAATATTATTTCAAATAAAAAAGAAAAAAAAAACATTAAAAAAGAACGAATTGATAGGAAAGTGACCAAAAAACATAAGACGGCATTTGGCAGGGGTCCTCCTACTCATTCGAAATTACGGCTTTTGTACTTCAAAGATCTAAAGATCTGAAGTCATAATAAGCAGACTTTGTTCGTTGAACGGAGCGTCGATTAGTACAATTTAGTCCACACTCTAACATCGTGTGTATATGCGTGAAAATGTCATGTACGCATGTAGATAACGCGCATGTGAATCCGCTGCGTTTATCTGTCTCTATGTATGTGTTGGTTTAGTAATCTACAGTTGGAGACATATTTGAACATTTGCAAAATGTTCATGTCTATTTATAAAATTATATGATCAGGTATCGCGCCCGCGTGTGTGCGTGTCTGTCTGAATACGAATAAGCATTAATAAGTTACATAAAAAAATTCGTTGCTTAATGAAAATTAATTTACAATTTTCTGTCTTTCAGATTTCCTCGAGAGAAACAGCGCAACGCTATTATGAAAATCGGAAATCCAAGATGCGCATCATGAATACTATAATAGACTCCTTCACCTTCTGTCGGTTAAGTTAAAGAAGGGTGATCTGCTAGTTAGGAAATAGATTGACATTTAAAGTTTGAAAATCAATAAGGAATTTAGAACTTTATTTGTTCGTTTTTGTTTTATTAATCAGTCATTACTTATCTAGGCCAAAAGCCAGTAGAGCATAAGAGTGAACGAGAGTCAGTTAAATGATGAAGAATATCATGAGAAGATTTAAAATGATGAATGAATTGAACAAACTTAGATTATTGATGGGGACCGTTTATGACAATTATGCTAGTTAGGGTCATATTGAAACACATGGGCAATAATGATATCTTCAATGAGGGTCGAATAATCGGTCTAAATACAGATTCACTCGGACTTTCGCAGGCTCAGATTGAACTTGAAAAAGTACAAAATTGGGGAATATTTAGCAAAGGTGGGAATAGTAAAAGAAATACAGAAACAAATGAAATTAACTAGAGGTGACGTGTAGAACACCCGTCGATCTTGCTATGCGAGTCCAACTCGTACCGACCTTTTAAATATTTGATTTCACCTCAAACCTGGGGTGACCCATAGAATCCTGGCCTATGCTTTTGCAGAGAGCTTTGAAAGAAAAATACGCAGGAATCAGACGCGACCCTCTCCATCACTGATTGTGCTGATCATTAAATTGTAAAGGTACCCACCCATCGGAGTTACGAGCTAATTTTTGAGGCATATCAACAAAAGTTAAGGTCACTTGAAAGACAGATTGACAAACATATATCGAGTTCTTCCGATAAAAAGAATTATATTTCTATCGATGAAGTTAGGCTAAAAGCGTCGAACCCAACTTTGTCGGATGATATTGCTGGAAGAGTTCAAGATGGGCGTCCATGTTGTTACTGAACAAGAAACTAACCACTGAGTATACCTTAGTCAGACACAAGGAAAATCCATAGCTAACGACGAATTCATAGGCGGAAGTGATACTAACTCTAGAACGGTTGCTAGCTCTGGTCCGAGCCTTAGATCAGGTCAACAGTGTGTATATATATAATAAAATATGAAACTAAAAGTATACTTTTAGAGAATAGAACTTATAGTGAAATGGTTTAAGCTCAATATACGAGATAGAGAAATTATAAAGATAAATAAATTTATTTTTAAATAAACATGTTTTTAATCGAGTACACCTTGCATTGAACAATCGAAGTTGAAATAGATTTGTCATTCGTACATCTTTATCTCTCTTCCTTCATTTATCTTTATACATATATATATATATATATATATATATATATATATATATATATATATATATATATATATATATATAGAGAGAGAGAGAGAGAGAGAGAGAGGGAGAGAGAGAGAGAGATTGGGTGTGTATTTAAGGAGCATTCTTTCATTTGGGCAAACATTGTTAAAAATAACAGAATTATGCTGCTTAATTATACGTTTTATTTTATTATTTTATTTTATTAAGGATCTTCTTTGTGTCCAAATCAAAGAAATTAATGTATGTTCATCACAAGCGTTTTCGATTCTTCGTTGAATTATCGTTAGGTGGCAAAAAGTAATAAACAAAAAAGCTGATGAAAATTTAAAAAATCTGTAAGGCAGCCTAGAACGTACACGTGAACTCAGACACTATAAGAACGGACTCGCACAGTTCCAGAAACGACTCTGTTCTTATACTTCAAGACCTTTTTCCAAAAAGACTCTGTTCTTAAAGTTACCGTAGAACTAAACGTAAATAATAGAATCCCATTCCTTGATGTTCTTTTTGACGCCTCTAATAATTCTTTTAACTCTTCTAATAATACTTTTAACTCTTCTAATAATACTTTTAACTCTTATAATAATACTTTTAACTCTTCTAATAATACTTTTAACTCTTCTAATAATACTTTTAACTCTTCTAATAATACTTTTAACTCTTCTAATGATACTTTTAACTCTTCTAATAATACTTTTAACTCTTCTAATAATACTTTTAACTCTTCTAATGATACTTTTAACTCTTCTAATAATACTTTTAACTCTTCTAATGATACTTTTAACTCTTCTAATAATACTTTTAACTCTTCTAATGATACTTTTAACTCTTCTAATGATACTTTTAACACTTCTAATAATACTTTTAATTCTTCTAATAATACTTTTAACTCTTCTAATAATACTTTTAACACTTCTAATAATACTTTTAACTCTTCTAATAATACTTTTAACTCTTCTAATAATACTTTTAACACTTCTAATAATACTTTTAACTCTTCTAATAATAATTTTAACTCTTTTAATAATACTTTTAACACTTCTAATAATACTTTTAACTCTTCTAATAATACTTTTAACTCTTCTAATAATACTTTTAACTCTTCTAATAATACTTTTAACACTTTTAATAATACTTTTAACTCTTCTACTTATAAAAGACCAAGAAGCTATAAATTCTAACCTTTTAAATTACAAGAGCGAACCCACTGCCTATAAAATAGCTTTTGTTAAAAACTTACTAAACCGTGCAAAACTAATCTCAACTACCAAAATAACACTATTCATTGAATGAAAAAATATAAAACAAGTCTTTATTAATAACGAACTTTTTAATTATATTGTTTATAAGCAAATAAAATTAATGATTCGAAACTGTAAAATACTACTATAAATAATAATAATATCCAACATCACAACTCAAACTATATGAACATACTATTATAATCAAATGGAACAAAACTTCAGATTAGAAGAAAAAAGCCATAACAAATATTGTACACGTATACATATCCCCAATTGACAATAATAATAAAATTAGACTCATTATTTACTATAAGAAATTTAAGAACCAAAATCTTGTAGTAAAAAACAACTCCTCTTCAACCCATACAACATTAGAAAGAACCAATGTTATTTATAAGTTCAAATGCCCTTTAGGAGAATGAAACTCCCATAATAATAATAATAAAGCGAATAGCTACATTGATTTTACAACCACTATCTTATCCCACCGTCTAACCATGCATCGTGTAAACCGTTGCTCAATATATATATATATATATATATATATATATATATATATATATATATATATATATATATATATATATATATATATATATATATATATATATATATATATATATATTTTTAGAGGAAGCATTATTATAATCAATGAAACAGACGAGTGGAAAAAAAAAGAAACGGAAAATTGTTAAAATTACCTTAAGGCCTTATCGTCTGACCCTCTGAGAGGAAACGTCAGAATGGTAAATTACAAACTAAAAGTCGAATGAGATATGAGGGGAAAAAACTCATTTCAGTTGGAGGAAACGATTGAGAGGGGGAAAAATAGGGTAAATCTCTCAACGTTATGGTGGCTTTGAATCATTAAATAGATGCTTCAAAATCTTTTGTCTACACAGGCTAGGTCGAGAGTTGTTAATGACTAACGCCCTAGCCTGTGTAGACAAAAGATTTTGAAGCATCAGTTGGAGATCTTTAATGATTCAAAGCCACCATAACGTTGAGAGATTTACCCTTTTTTCCCCCCTCTCAATCGTTTCCTCCAACTGAAATAAGTTTTTCCCCTCATATCTCATTCGACTTTTAGTTTTTAATTTACCATTCTGAAGTTTCCTCTCAGGGAGTCAGACGATAAGGCCTTAAGGTAATTTTAACAATTTTCCGTTTCTTTTTTTCCACTCGTCTGTTTCATTGATTATAATAATGCTTCCTCAAAAATTAATCCTACGATTCTGTTGTACACGAAATTTACTTACATATATATATATATATATATATATATATATATATATATATATATATGTGTGTGTGTGTGTGTGTGTGTGTATTAAGCTAAAGTTTACAGCTATGTTTCTATCACCAGTAAAAACACTAACGAGAAATATATATATATATATATATATATATATATATATATATATATATATATATATATATATATATATATATTATTAAAATGCAATAAAAACGCTTTGAAATACTTTAAAACACAAAAAACTTGCAGGTAGGAGAAAAGTAATTTTTTTGCATTTGGTAGCAGTTATTTGTTGAATGTTTGTTTTCCCCCCCCCCTTTTTCCTGTTGGCTATTCTTGGCAATCGCCCAGGTATATCCTTTAATTCGTTGATTATGGGGAATTCATTTTTATACTTATACAAAATCAAATGTCACCATTGGAATATATCAAATAACACCATGATAATAATCTTTTTGTTGTTTTTCTTAAAATTACCAAAATGTGAAAAGAACATTGTTTCTTTGTTTTTCTCTAGATTAATTGTTGGCTGGCGGGCGGGTAGTTTTCGCTAGTACATATATAAAATATTTATACAATAACCGTTGCTTGTACAGCATTGTTTCCAACAACACCTTCATCAGATGATGACTCTAGGTTCAGGCATCGTTTCCGGGCCGAAGCATCATAATCACTAACCTAGAGCACTCAGTAGTATCTCACGGTACTATCAGACTTTCTTGGATTGTCGTCACTCCATGGGGTTGTCATATCTACGCTGATGCAGATAGAGCCTTGTCTTGTATTTTCTTTACGTATTTTTTTTTGTCTCATAGAGAAAGACTAAGATTATTCAAGAACGCGGAAATTGAGTAAGCAATAAAACCTCGGCATCTGACTTCGATGGGAAATGCAATGATTTTCCAGCCATTTCTGACATATTGTTCTCGAAGATCTTCATATCTTTCTAACTTGCGCTGGTGTGCCCAGTCAAAAATGTTCTCAAATTGAACCGTTAATTTAATGACGAAAACTTTTTTCAAATCAACAGACTAAATGACAATATCCGGACGCTGATCCGTTGACGTTATTTCAGTTGGAAATACGGGCCGGCGTTCTAAATCAACTGCAACGTACCAGTCCGTGCAGTCATAAAACAATGACAATCTCTGCCTATTTTTACACAAAGACTTTGAACTATTTCCTTCTTTAACTAAATGAATCGTTATACTCGTAACATTGAGAGCTTTATTGGCAGTCTAACGACATATCTCCAAAGCTGCCGCAACAATCTGCAATACTTCATTGTGTCTTCAGGTGTAGCTTCTGAGGGCATTCTTGCATTCAGTGCAACTATGTTTGAGGTTGGCAGTTTTCCCACAT
Organism: Sepiola atlantica; assembly: GCA_963556195.1. Taxonomy (NCBI): domain Eukaryota; kingdom Metazoa; phylum Mollusca; class Cephalopoda; order Sepiida; family Sepiolidae; genus Sepiola; species Sepiola atlantica. The sequence goes on along the minus strand of OY744516.1, from coordinate 23,429,950 downwards.
ACTCTTCATCGATCGGATGCAGTTAACCCACAGGCATAAAGGTTAACTGGTGTTGGTAACATATCGTAGACTGCCTTTATGAGAATACTTATTTTTAGGCTCCATATATTTGAGGTCGGGACATGTGATTTCTTTGTCTTTTGAACTCTCCCACTTGGTCAATATGTCATGTTTACTTTGACCTACAGCTGTAGCAATGCGCGCGAATTACTCAAGATGGTGAATTTCTTCCGAGACCAGTTTCCCTTGCTTAACAGGGGATTTTTTGGACCATCAAAGATGTGGGTAGAGACCTAGACTTGCTCTTCCATGTGACACAGCGCCAATTATTTATTTCATCCTAAGAGCCGATTCAGCATCTTCTGCAGCTTGTATTGCTTTCCATTTTCGGCCAGTTATTACGGATCGTTGGGCATTCTACACTAGTGAATCGCGATATATATATATATATATATATATATATATATATATATATATATATATATATATATATATATATATATATATATATATATATGTGTGTGTGTGTGTGTGTGCGGTTATTTATCTTCCTAACACGGCGGTAATATGTGACACAAGGTCGAGAAAGTGGGATTTGAAAAACCAGCGCCCGAGAAAGTGAGCACTCTGACCTACAAAAAATACCTGGGCAGCCCCGTCGGCATTCTCCGTTAGGGGCGTCTCAGGCAGTAAGCGATAAACTAACTCCACTCCAAAGAGAGTTTGTGTCTCTCTGTGAACCAGGTTTGCGCCCTGTGACTGTCTGAGATTAGAATTTCCCTACACTGAGGAAAACTGAAAGCTCAAACGACGTAGTATTAAAATATTAAAAAATAATTTAATATTATATATATATATATATATATATATATATATATATATATATATATCGACCAGTTATTACGGGTCGTTGGGCATTCTTCACTAGTGAGTCGATACACACACACACACACACACACACACACACACACATATATATATATATATATATTGTGATATCGTCATATTGTTTATTAATCAGTGCCACATCCTGTCTTTCTCGATCTATCTCTTTCTTCATCAAAATTAAAGAAATAAAAAAAATACTGATCAGACATTACTCCGTAGCAAACATTAAGTTAATTTCAGATATGTAATTTGAGAGAAGATATAGTTTCCATGGTGACTTGGGTCAACAGCTGATCGTTTCAACTCCATATTTGAAAAAAAGAAAAAAGTAAAAGAGGATGGAAGGCTTCTGATCTATTCATCTTTTGCGTAATCATATGATTTACAAAATGGCAAAGTGGTGCTTGGCGGCAGAGGAGCACTATTATCATTTCCAGTCAGCACGTTCACAACAAACAGCCTCCTTCCAATTCCTTTCACTTCGGGATTGTCTCCCCATCTCTCCTCTCATCTCTTTCGAAATTTCCAACATACCGATGATTCGTTTCTCTAGTTTCTTTTCATTTCATTTTAAAGATGGCGAGGATCTTTCGTAATTGAACAATTTGCATAATTATGGTCAATAATTTTATTTAGATTTATTTCCTCTACGGAAGAAGAAGAAGAAGAAGAAGAAGAAGAAGAAAAATGAAGAAGAAGAAAAAAGAAGAAGAAGAAAAAAAGAAGAAGAAAAAAGAAAAAGAAAAATAAGGGGAAGAAGAAGAAAAAGAAGAAGAAGAAAGCAGAAGAAATAGAAGAAGAAGAAGAAAAAGAAGAAGAAAAAAGAAGAAAAAGAACAAGAAAAAAGAAGCAGAAAAAAGAAAAAGAAGAAAAAAAAGAAGAAAAAGAGAAAAAGAAAAAGAAGGAAAAGAAGAAGAAGTGAAGAAGTGAAGAAGAAAAAAAGAAAAGAAGAAGACGAAGAAAAGTTGAAGAAAAAGAAGAAGAAAAAGTAGAAGAAGAAGAACAAGAAAAAAAGAAGAAAAAAGAAGAAAAAGAAGAAGAAAAAAGAAGAAAAAAGAAGAAAAAGATAAAGAAGAAGAAGAAAAAAAGAAGAAAAAAAGAAGAAAAAAAGAAGAAAAAAAAGAAAAAGAAGAAAAAAAGAAAAAGAAAAAAGAAGAAAAAAAGAAGAAAAAGAAAAAGAAGAAGAGGGAAAAAGAAGAAAAAAGAAGAAAAAGAAGAAAAAGAAGAAAAAAGAAGAAGAAAAATAGAAGAAGAAAAATAGAAGAAAAAAAAAGAAGAAGAAGAAGAAGAAAAAAAGAAAAGAAGAAGAAGAAAAAAAGAAAAGAAGAAGAAAAAGAAGAAGAAGAAGAAGAAGAAAAGAAAAAGAAGAAAAGAAGAAGAAAAAGAAGAAGAAAAAAGAAAAGAAGAAGAAAAAAAGAAAAGAAGAAGAAGGCAGATAATGGCATATATATAGGCATTACGATGTCACTTACTTAGTGGGTTATTCTAGTGGCGTAATGGCTAAGATTTCCGACTGTTAAAAAACGGCCGAATTACCATCTCAACTTGAATCACTTGCTAGTATAGCCACACTGAATAGTTGAATTATGGACATAACAGTCTGTCTGTTGATGACTATATATCTACATAATAAAATAAAGTAAAGACGGTCTATTTCGCGACTTTTGTTGTCGATAACTTCCGTCCTACAACATGTATATTTCATTCTGAATAGGTATTTGCTTTTCTTTAATCTTTGTGAATGTTGTTATGTATGTTATTTGTCATCGATAGCTTTCCTTCTAACAAAATCAATATTTTATTCTGAATAGCTAATTCATTTTGTGAATCGTTGCGCTATGTTCTTCAGTACAACAAAATGTAATTCGATTTAATTTTTTGCAAATGCATTTGATCTTGTTTCTGAATTTCTGAGATGAGGACTGATAATTTGTATAATTTGGGTTATTCGGGCTACTATTCTTATATTGAGTGTTATTCTCACAACGTTTCGGTCGCTGTAACCTCCGGCCTTCTGCGGGTGTATTCGACAGGAATATTCCCGAGTTCGAAAAAATACACCTGTAGAAAGCCGGAGGTTACAGCGGCCGAAACGTTGTGAGAATAACACTCAAGATGAGAACAGTAGTCTGAATAACCCTAATTATACACACTTTATCTTTCTCAGAATATTTTTCAGAAGGTAGCCATCTTTGTCATCAGGACAAGCCGATCCATAATACAGGCCTGACAGACATGCGACTGGCGTCCACGACTGGGGGCGTATATGTGAAGACCAAAATTACTACTAAATAATAATTACAAAGAAAAGTGTTAGTAATGTCCAGTAATTCGCAACTATAGATATTATTATGAAGCAGCTTTCAATTATTGATTTATTTCTATCAAATTAAATGTAAAAAAATATATATATATATAAAAGAATTAAATTCACAAAAAATACCTTTATTCACCATGAATTATACACATTTTTCCAGGCCTGTATTATGGATCGCTTTGCATCAGGAGCAAATGTAAATTAAAATGCCCGCAATATTTGCTCTCAGCATCAAATGAAATTACTACCAATAAATACTACTAATACGCTCTTGCATTTATTACTAATAAATAATAGTTTAATAATATATTTTTATTCATGTAGAAAAAAGGTTGACAAAATTAGATAATCTCTGGAAGCTTAGAAATTTTGCTGTCACATAAACTGACGTCATACAACTTCCGTAATCGATGCCTGAATCGATTATCTCATATAGCGCTTCTTCGTTGGTTAAACAATAGAGCATTGTGTTATACAGGCCGTAACAAATGTGGCCATGGATGTCATGTAATGTTGTTGTGACTTTGATAGTAGCAACGAATATAGGCCCTCTGTGTCGCTCTCTGTAATAAGGGTATAGAGCATATCGCCTCCCTCGTAGTAATAAGCAATGTGTAGCAGTCTGCATAACACGACAAAGTTCCCCATAATACGTGTTGTCAACAGCACATAACAACAGCACATAGATTCGTTTTAGGTTTTAATATTTTTATAGTTTTATTTTTATTACATTCTTCTTAGAACATTACACAGTATGAGTCTTTCCCCAACCCTACTCTGTTAACGTTGAAGGAGTACTTCTAAACACGTCTGTTTCGTTCCGGAGATAAAATCAAAGAGTGTATCTAGTCTTTTTTTTGCCACATTTAACTAGTTTCGACCACTTCAGTTCGCTATGTCACTATCGTTTCCCGTCTCATTCACTAACCTATATTTTTATAACCAACTTTCGTAACAAAGATAGCCATCATCATCATCATCATCATCATCATCATCATCATCATCATCATCATCATCATCATCATCATCATCATCATCATCATCATCATCATCATCATCTCTCGTTATTCTCTCTATCTTTTTTATTATTACTTTCTCTACCTACCCGATGGATAGTATTGTTACAAATATATTTACTTTACTTAGGTATAGAATTAATAACGTTATGAGACGTATATACACTGGTGTGGATAAACTAACAATTGTTTAGTATTTAATTATGATTTGTGTTTTATCATTGAATGACGTCAAAAGTGTTGATACGCCGTAAAACAGAAGAAAAAAACAAAGATAGAAAGAAACTGAATCGAATGTTTAAGGGAGGTTGTTTGTGTGTGAGAGAGAGGGGGAACAGAAAGATAATTAGTGAGAGAAAGAAAGAGAAGGTAGGAGAGTGGACTTATATAAAAGGAGAGAAAGTGTAAAAAGGGAAAGACTAACAAAAGGGCGATACTATTTAGAGGGAAAGGATGTGTGCTGGATAGAGAGGCTAAAAGAATCGAAATAGAAAAATATGGATATGGTCAATCAAAAATCGGCAAAAGAACAATTTATTTTCAAATCATGGTTTCAAACAACGGGCTTATAGAAAAAAATTGTTTGGACATTAAATAACAACAATAAAATATGGTTGACATGGCGTAAAAGAAATAATACATCGTTTTCGCTTTATGGGGAAATTTTTCTGACGTGGAAGTCGGGCAATTATGGGGTTATGTATTTAACAGAGGGGGAGTAGTTAGGCTTTTATGTGTATCGGTCAGTCCAGTTTATGAGTAGTGATTGTCTCTTGTGGATGCATCCCTTAAAGATTTCATCGCGAATATTCAAACAGGCTGTATTCGGGTCAATGATGGCCCTTGATATGTGGTATTTTTTAGCGTCACATAGAGGACATCTGTTTATGGCTGGAGAGAAGGATGGTTTTCTCTCAATTACTTTCCATTTGATGGTGAAGGGTGTATTTTCTTCTTTAAGTTGTCATATTCGGGTCGCGAGCGCCGTATTTGCCTTGTTTTTGTATCTGAAGGTATATATATTATTTTCTTATTTTTCTTATTTCTTCTAATTTATCTAATATAAAAAATTATATATCAAGGGAGGCGCGTGAGCGCTTTTCTCCCTTACTAGACTTCAAGAATTATCTGTGTGTACGTACGTACGTATGTGCGACCCTGTATCTCATCAACTATTTGATGGATTCAGCTGATTTTTGTCAGAGATAGAGGTTCTAGGGTCTAGTTGATGGCATTTTAATTTCAGTTAATCATATACCTTAGTTTTCCAGAAAATTCCAAAAAACCTTATGAAAAGGCATTGTATTGAGGCATAGCCTTTACAAAAGTAGTGACATTCCATGAAAAATGCCAGTATACTGAAATCATATGCTCTTAATAGGGTTAAGATGAAAATTCATATACACTAAATGTACAAAAGCATGGAAATTCCCAAAATTTTACGCTTTTATTGTCATTAAGGGTATGACTACATATAAACCAAACCATTTCATTATCACATCACTACAGTATACATTTCTATGCATGAGTGGATGAAGTGTGTGAGGTGCCCTGAAGAAAAATTCCTATTAGTAAAATACATACACTATTGTGCTCGCATACTCTTATTAATTAATTTTTCTAAATTAAATAGTGTTGGACCATGGAATTTGCATCGAGAGGTCGATCTCTGCCCAGGGTAGTCAGAAACAAGTGTCCATGACTTTCTTTTATGTTCGTACAAATTAATTCATAAAAATGAATTAATAAATATATATTAAAAAAATTGATAGCCGGCCAGATTAAAGGCCATTGAATGCAGTATTCTGCAGGTTCTAACCCGCTCAGGGAGCGAAAATAATAATAAACACACCGATCTGCTATCGCTAGTAAAACAATAAGAAAACTATATATATATATATATATATATATATATATATATATATATATATATATATATATATATATATATAAAAGACAGTTAAGATGCTTACAAATTATTTTAAAGGTCTGAAAAGTTAACGAAGCGATTCATTCAATTTTATTTAACTATTTCCAAAATATTAAATTGCTGACTTTTCTACGAAGAAACACAAATGCATTCTGGTGGATTACATTTCTTAATTGAATTATTTGTAAATAAGGTTATAAAAATTTAGTTTCTTTGTACATTATTTCCTTCAATAAATATTCGATTAATAGTAAATAAAAATATATAATAATTTAATATGTAATTATCAAAATTATGTTGACGCGAGATATACACACGCATGCGTGAAGTTGTCTCATAATTTTATTAGAGATATTCGTGATTGAAATTATGCTCATTCAAGCGTTAAGACGTCTGTCCCCAAGTTTAGCCTAACCAAATATATTGTCGACCCACTCCAAGTGATTATATGAAAAAGTAACCCCGACTGAACTCGAACCCGGCCTGACCTGTTCACTATTATACAACAACCTTCTACGTGTCAGGCTCTCAAGTGCACGCCGTCGGCTTTTATTCATGTCTGCCCGCCATCCTCACTGCCTCCTCCTTGACATCCCTCTAATACAAAAACCAAGTTTATATAAAAAAGGCGCCAAAAAGAAAAAAAGAGGGACGCTAATTATGTAATGCATGTAAGAACCCCCTTTTTTAAAACCATTATCAACCACATTTTTTTTCAAGCCTGGGGACGATGTGGACACAAGGTAAGTAAATCTGGAATGACAGTAGATGGGTGTCGTCAAAGGAGGAGGAGGGTCCGTGGTGCATTCGACGTAGGCGGGTCGGAAGGAATTTTACAAAGAAGCTGAAGGGTGATGAAGATGAGAAAAAAAGCCATAAAAAGAAAAGAAAATGGCGATGCTATGATAGGTGCAAAAATCCTTTTTAAGATCTTTCCTTTATTCTTGATGGAAGGAAAGGAACTTTAACGACAGTCATTTGTGCCGCCATTGTCGTCTTTCACCGTTCCATCGGAATCTAAGGACCCAATTTATCGTCGTCAGAAAATCTACTCTTTGATGATATACCGAAACACATCCAATGAATAATATATATATATATATATATATATATATATATATATATGTGTGTGTGTGTGTGTGTGTGTGCGTGTGTGGTGTTTGTACACGTATTCGAGTGTTAATGAAAAATATATGTATGTATATATATATATACATATATATATATATATATATATATATATATATATATATATATATATATATATATATATATATATGAATATATATATATGTTTGTGTAAATTTGCTTTTTATGCATTTATAAGTGCATACATTCAGACTAAAAATATATAGTTGACACGCGCATTAATATGCGCATATACCAACATTTCTATATATAATAATGTGTGTGTATAAATGTGCAGTGACCTGTATGTATATACACACACACACACACACACACACACATATACATATATATATATATATATATATATATATATATATATATATAGATAGAGAGAGAGAGAGAGAGAGAGAGAGAGAGAGAGAGAGAGAGAGATAAAATAGTTATCGACGGAAACGTATTTCATGGCTGACTCTGGTAGGATTCGAAACCTCGACGACAGAGTCCGTAGTTGTGTACTTTACTTTAAGCTACGAGGTACTTGCTTGAAATACGTGGTGATTCTATCACTTATAAATGTTCAGTTATTTGTAATTATATTTTTTGGCGATAATAACAGCTTATGGTAAGCTTTCATAAGCAGCCTCGCTGATTAGCTACAGTAACAGCGAAGCACTTGTCTTTTGATAACTATCTCATCTATAAATAAATATATAAAAAATATATTTACGTACTTAATATAGATGGCGACATAACTTATGTGAGGGAGTTAACGATATCTCAAGCACTAAAGTAGTACATATAACTGTAAGCTTCTTTGGAATGTTATCAATTTTTAATATCAGAATTTACTGCACACGATCAGTTTTTTTTCGGCTGTAGCATCCATCCTACCAACGAGCAGTTTCGCTGTCGGCTGTTTTTTTTAACTTACAAGTGAGACGTTTTATTTCTTTCATTATTTTTTTCTTTCTTTTTTGAACATTCTTTTAAATATTCAGACGCAAACATTTCAGACGCATACGTCTCAGAAACTTCTTTCTTTAAATAAATTTATATAATTTCAAATTGAGGCAATAGTCACGGGAGACCTTCTTCCCAGACATTATCACCTCATTACAGAAGGGGGTCTGGTTTTATGACACCTCGTTGTACAACTCCCCATGTAGAATACACCAGTATGTGTGGTCCCTAATTCACACTAGCCCCTTGCGTCTCAGTGACAGTGTGTCTTGCTTGGGGTGAATAAAATTAAAAAGAAAAAACAAAATTAGTCTACTTACCCCTGGCAAAGGCAGATAATTCCATGGAAGCATATAACCAAGGGTTTACGCGCTCCACTACTTTTTGAGCAGCTCCCGCTCCTGCTCCAACGCCCAAAATTAGAGCTGGCTCCTCTCACGCTCCCCATTTTCAAAAAGGAGCCGCTCCAGCTCAAACTCCTCTGAAAAAGGAGCGGTTCTTCTTTAGCGCTCCATAATGAAAATGTACATTCTTTAATAAAGTTCTATTCTGCCAATGAGTGGTCAAAGGATAGGGATGGGCGTTAAAAGATCTCATCAATATTTGTAGGGATGCCACTTTAAGTGTAAGACCGTAAGATAATATTTGACAAAATCTCGCTAATATTTTGAGATGTGCTAAGGGTTATAGGAGAACATGTCGGACCAAGCATAGGATTATACGTAAATTTTCGTTTCCTAAGGTATAAAATAAAAATAGAAAAATCCCTGGAGTATTTGAGAACTATTTTCATAACATTAACAACCTCTTTTTCAGCGGAGGAAAATGTGACCCTATATCATTTTAGATTTGTTTGAAGTCAATAAAGTTTTACTTTTAAACATTATTAGTGATTTTTTTAATGAAAATATTTCTTTAAGAGAGAGAAGAGACAACCAGGGCAACATTAATCGTCATGTTGTTTTTTTAATATTTGTTAGTTTTACGAACGTTACTATATTGTATAATGTATATTCTTATTTATTACAGAGAAACGCGCAAGTGCTTTCAAATAGAATAGCCAAATAGTCAAATTAGAATGGCCAAATAGCCAAATCAGAATAGTTAAATCAAAATAGGCAAATAGCCAAATCAGAATAAACAAATAGCCAAATCAAAATAGGTAAATAGCAAAATCAAAATACGTAAATAGCCAAATCAGAATAGGCAAAAAGCCAGATGACCATAAGCCGCATCAAAATAGGCAAATAGCAAAATCAGAATAGGCAAAAAGCTAAATCAGAATAAGCAAATAGCCAGATTAATATAGGCAAATAGCCAGATGGTAATAGGCAAATAGCCAGATGTTCATAGGTAAATAGCCAGATGACCATAGGCAAATGTCTAAATCAGAATAGGCTAATAGTAGACAGATGTCAATAGGAAAGTTATAGCCAGATGACCAGAGGAAAATAGCAAAATAAAAATTAACAAATAGCTAAATCAGAATAGGTTAATAGCCTAATAACCATAGGTAAAATTCCAGATTACTATATGCAAATAGCTAAATGAGAATAAGTTAATAGCCAGATGACCATAGGAAAAATTCCAGATTACTATATGCAAATAGCTAAATGAGAATAATTAAATTATAACCAGACGACCATAAGCAAATAGTAGCCCGATGACCAACGGCAAATAGCAAAATCAGAAAATAACTAAATCAGAATAGGAAAGATGCCAAATATGAATAGGAAAATAGCCCAATCAGAACAGGCAATAGCCCAAATCAAAATTGGCAAATACTCAAATCAGAATAAGCAAATAGCTAGATTACCATAGGCAAATAGCCATATGGTCATAAACAAATAGCCGGATGGCCATAGGCAAATAGGGAAATCAGAATAGGAAAATAATATCCAGATGTCCATAGACAAATAGTAGCCAGATGACCAGAGGAAATAGCCAAAAAGAATAGAGAATAGCCAGATGAGTATATACAAATCAGAATATGGAAGTAGCCAAATCAGAATAGGCAAATAGCAAAATCAGAATACAAAAATAGCTAGATAACTATAGGCAAATAGCAAAATAAGAATGAGCAAATAGCCAAATCAGAATAGGCTAATATCCAGATTACCATAGGCAAATAGCTAAATGAGAATAGGCAAATAGCTAAATTAGAATAGGCAAATAACCAGTTTATTATAGGCCAATAACGAGATGGTCATAGGCAGATAGCCAAATCAGAATAGGCAAAAAACTAAATAACAATAGGCAAATAGCAAAATCAGAACAGCCAAATAGCCCAATCAGAATAGACAAATAACCAAATCAGAATAGACAAATAGCCAGAAAACTATAGACAAATAGCAAAATACGAATAGGCAAATAGCCAAATAAGAATAGGCGAATAGCCAAACTATATAAACATAGGCAAATAGTAGCCAGATGACAAAAGTCAAATAGCCAAATCATAATATGCAAATAGCCAAATCAGGATATGAAAATAATAAAATCAGAATCGCCAATAGCTAAATAAAAATAGGCAAATTGCCAGATGACCATAGGTAAATAACAAAATAAGAATAGGCAACAAGCTAAATCAGAATAGGCAAATCGCCAAATCAGTGTAAACAAATAGTCAGATGACCATTGCCAAATTGGTAAATAAGAATAGGTAAATTACCAAGTAAGAATAGGGAAACAGCCAAACTAGATGACCAGAGGCAAATAGTTAAATCCGAATAGGCAAATAGCTAAATCAGAATAGGCAAATAGCTAAACCAAATAATAATATGCAAATAGTAACCATATTACTAGAACAAAATAGCCAAATCATAGTATGCAAATAGCAAAATCAGAATAGGCAAATAGCCAAATAAGAATAGGAAAATAGCTTAATCAGAATAGGAAAATAGTTAAATCAGAATACGCAAATAGCTAAATCAGAATACGCAAATAGCTAAACCAGATGACCATAGGAAAAAGTAACCAGATGAGCAGATCCAAATAGCTAAATCAGAATAGGCAAATAGCCAAATCAGAATCGCCAAATAGCTTAATCAGAATGTGCAAATTGCCAAATAAGAATAGGCAAATAACGAAACCAGATGACCATAGGTAATTATCTTAACCAAAATAGGCAAATTGCTAAATCAGAATAGGCAAATAGCCAAACCAGATCAGTATAGGAAAATAGCCAAATAAGAATTAGCAAATAGCCAATTCAGAATAGACAAACCATATGACCATAGGCAAGAAAACATGAAAAAGGTTAAAACATACTAGTCATTAATTTAAGAATAACAAAATGTCGCCAAAAAGACGACGGGTAAAAATGTGTCATAAAAGTTCAATTTGATATATGCTAAAAATAAATTATAATTTTTTGTCAGGACAAAATGTACCATTTTACTCCAAAAATCGGTTTTATCGAACATTTAGGGGAATACCGAGCGAAATTGGCGAGGAAATCCAACGGCCCCTATAGTACAATTGAAGCTAAAACATTTTATTTAAAAACACGAATTAAAATAAAAATTGGCTTAGTTATTCAATCAGCAATAAACAGCTTTGTCATAATTACCAAAAAAGTTCAAATTTTAAAAAATATAACTTCAAAGAAATCCATAGACTGACTGGCGCATTTGAAGACATTTTTTGCAGGCTTAAGAAAACTGTCCCATCAAAAATGTAACATGTAGATGTGTAAATCTACTTGCGTCTATAAAAAACTGAGAAGTTCAAATGTTCTGTTTTCACGCGTAACTCTCTCTTTAATTCTCACTCTCTCTCTCCCTTCCTCTCTCCCTTCCTCTCCCCCTTCCTCTCCCCCTCTCTCTATCTCCCTATCTCATATACGTTTACCAGAGATATCATTTAAAAAAATAACAAATAGTTTAACTAGTACTTTTTTCTTTTTATTTTTATTGCTGAATAGAAAACTAATGTTAAAAAAAATCAAATAATTTTCGAGCGAGGAGCGCGGAGCGATAAAACCACGTTCTTTAGTCTGAAATGGAGTTGCTCACGCTCCACTCCCGCTCAATATAAAATGAGCCCTCTTCTTCTTCGCTCCAGCAAAAAGGAGCGTGCTCCTGGAGCGCGCTCCTTTATGGAGGGCTCTGTAAAGCCCTGCATATAACACCTTTGTCATTACACACTTTAACAACAACACACTTTAAAACCCCACTAATAATATATTGCTTACACAAATACAAGATCTAATCAGTAATACTTGGACTCAAATTTGCAATAAAAGAAAATATCCCTAAAAAAATTAACCACTAGAAAAAGCAAGCTCACATATTACAACACAAAACGTACACAGAGTAGACCCATAGTCTTCATTATAGAAGAACCGCCACATAAGATCTCATCGCTACTCTTACAATTACTCAAAACGCTACTCCCCAGCTTTCCCGCATATGTCAGCAGTTCTGACTAAGTCATAAACACATAAAATGTATTACAGCTCCAACAACTGTCTCTTAATAAATATACTTTCAACCTTGACGCTGTTTCTCTTCACACCCCATGCCCTCACAACCAGCAATCGATTTCATCACTGACCACATCTCCCCCAATAAACTCGACTGTTTTGGAATAGCACTTAAAGACATACACCAGCTTTTACATATTTTCGTAGACAACACATACTTCACATTATAACAACACTCATATAAAAACAAATGATCGGTCTACTCATAGACTGCAGCCTATCAGGTCTTCTAGTTATTACATACATTTACAGGATCGGACGACGAGTACTAAGCACCTGCCAGCCCCACATATTTTTCATGAGATACATGGACGATATCCTTATTCTTACACACCTTCGTTAAGACATCAACATTTACAATACATTAAACACAGACCCTCATATACATTTTACTATTGAACATCCCAACACATCTGGTTCTTATCACTTCTCGACTTTAACCCAACATCACTGTGATACAAACTAAATTCTATAGGAAACCAACCTGTAGAAAACTATTTATAAACTATAAACATGCTTTAGCCCTTAAAGCTAAAATAGGATATGCGAAGACTTAAATTACCTGGATACAAAACAAATGATCCACACTGCCGACAAAATAATACACACTAATGATTTCCACCAACCTTAAAAGCCATAGCTATCTTAGACCGCCTCAATAACACCAAAAGACGCAAACAGCACACCGTAATTTGACAAAGCGCACCTGAAGAATGTTGGAGGTTACATCGACCGAACGTCGTGAGAATAACATCCAAGATAAGAATAGTTGTCCGAATAATTCGAATAATACAAATTATAAATCCTCATTTAAAAATTCAGATACATATCAAGTTATATTGACAGATTTTCAAAGTTAGACCAAAATAGCATTTCAGCTGATAAATAAAACTTTTATTATTACTTGATAACTTTAATTTGTTATTGTTTTACAGTGTTATTGGGAATATAATAACCTAATAAACTGCAATTATTTAAAACTTTTAAATTATTTGATCTCGTCCAGACCAATATGAAACATTTTAAATAATCACCATAAAGTAAGAATAAGCAATTTAAATTGAAAGAATATTGTAGGAATCTATCTACTTTAAGTTTAGAAATGTGCAAACAAATACAATTTAAACAGTTAAATGACCTTACTGCACTCCTGTCTACGCCTGGTAGTTTCTTTTTAATACTGATGGTTTACCACTTACTAAGGTCAAAAGCCACTCGAGGATAAGGGTTAGCGAGATTTTCAGTTAGATGATAGAACAGTACTATGAACAGATTGCGAAGTATGATTAATTCAAAAGATATTTGTTGACGTTGGACTTGAATACGACGTGTTGTAGGCTGTAGGGAAACATTCCAGCGGTAATGTATTCAGCAGGTGGGGAGTTCTTTGAAAGAAACTCTATTCATACAGCTAGTCTGATATAAATTAAGAAATCAGAGTAGGTCAGGTCTGAAAGCCGTTAATCGAATCGTCGAACTTTTAAAATGTAAATATTTCGTTATAAAACCGGTGATGGGACAGGTATTTTAATGTAAATATTTACGAGATAGATGAGAGTAAAGGTCCAAACACAAATAATGTTTGGTGTTAGTTATGTGTACTTGTATTGCCCTAGTTTTCCTATCTATATGCAATAGTTTTTTCGATTTTTAAAGAAGTTCATTAAATTGTTTAGTAATAAGAAAGATATATTACAAAAATTACCCAAAAAATAATATTTGTTTAACTTCAAAAGAAGTAATTCGAATGAAAATTATTAGTGTTTGTGACAGTTCAACAAAAAACTGCAAACAGTAATATTTTTATAATGAAGTCTAGAAATAGAGACATCTCAATAATTTTAAAATTTAAAATTTATCAAATTATTTATCAAATTATTTATCAAATTATTTATCAAATTATTTATCAAATTATTTATCAAATTATTTTTTTATTCATTTTTTAATAAAGAAATAATTTTTACTTATCTGAAAAAAAAAAAAAAATATATATATATATATATATATATATATATATATATATATATGTTCAGTTGTTTTACAATAAAATCGTTAATTTCACATACATTAATGTCCAAAAGTTCTTATTCAATAAAAAAAATAATGTAACCTTTCATGTTTATTGCAGAGACAGTAAACACACATTTTCAGGATCCAAAATTCTCTTTAAAAGACGATTACTCCATTCGTAGTTTTAAAATTACATTGCAATTTAACATATAGTTCCAAAATAAAGAATAGTCATAATATTTCATTTAATATCCAATCTTTTTTTTAAAGTGAACTTATTTTCTTTCATATATTTGCATATATATGTGGGTTCAGCTGCGTTGCTCTTCCTAGATGCAACGAAAGTAATAAAAGCGAAGTATGTTCAGAAAAGTCTTCGTCTCATCACCTTTCACCTCGACACTACTTGCAATTGGACAAAGGTAGATATAATCTCAAAATACAATCAGCGCTAAAAGATGTCAGGCTAGTGATTATTTCACAATATGAGCTTATATATATATATATATATATATATATATATATATATATATATATATATATATATATATATATATATGAGAGAGAGGGGTGGATAAAATCAAATCAATGCAATCCAATCAACTCATATCCTATAGATACACAGATGCATGAGTGGTATAATTATTATAGGAGGTTTTAACCAAATATCTGAATTTCCACGTGTTCATTTTTTTAAATGTGTAGTAATTTGTAACGTTTCATTTCGTAGATGAATTTGTCCATTTCTTGGTTCTTAGTGAATTTCCGCGTTGGAAGGACAATGAGGTCATAGCGTAATTTACTCAGCACTCAGAAAATTGCAAACGAGGATTGCAGGTTCTGCCATTTTATTTTCATTCAACAGGAGAGAGGTTGATGGATGAAGAGTGATTCAAACATAAATGCATACATTCAGGAAAAGAAAATGTGTGTAGATATAAAGATATTTACATAGAGAAATAGATGTGAACAAACCGAAATACTTGCTAAGAAAGACATGCACTGAGTACATGCGTACAGAGAACGATATATACACACAAAAGCACACACACACACAATATATATATATATATATATATATATATATATATATATATATATATATGTAGATAAGTGATGAAAATTCAGTAAAATGATATATTTATGAAAGAATCAATTGTTCAAAATAGGGGGTATATGTAAAATAAACGATTTTTCATTTCTTTAACCATGGCTTTTCAAAGATGCAATCTCATCGTCAAAGAAAATTTGACAAATGCTTGCATCATAGTAAATTTTATTTTACTGACTTATTTGTCGAATTTCTTCTGACGAGAAGATTACATCTTTGAAAAGCATCGGTTTAAGGAATGAAAAACAGTTTTTTCATATATAACCCTTGTTTTGAACAATTGATGGTTTAATAAGTATTGCATTTTACTTAATCTATATTCCCATCACTTATATGTGTGTACTTTTGCTCTATCTCATATATCGAGTTTCGATTATTCAAGATATAAAAACAGTTTTAAGATATAATTTTTATCTTTATTTTCCCACTTTACATTATGCATATATATATATATATATATATATATATATATATATATATATATATATATATATATATATATATATATATATATATGTACGTATATCTATATTTAAATTTTTTATATTTAAAATATAATTTTTTATAACATAACACAATTGTAATAGCTCAATAGTGTGAGGCTCGAGCTATGGTAGTAAATATTTTTATTTAATTCAAACCACATCAAATGTAAGATTAATACTATTTCACTAAACATCTGTTTTTTTTTGTTACTAGAATATAATTGTTTTGGGCCTACCACTAAAATATTTATAATATGTTCCTCTATCCAATGCATTTATTTCTTTGAGGTGGGCACTTTTAGTGCTCGTGTAAAAGAAAAAAAAAACCTAGATTACAATACGTACTTATGTTACATACCGTTTCCAATTAATTACCTTTCCCGGATCGCTTCATCGTTGATAGCTCTGCCGTGGGTTTTTCTTCCTTCGTCTAGTGGCATCCCGTTTGCTGGCGGGGAGCATCGGTCCCTTAAAACGGAAAACTCTCCCAACGGGAAAGAAAGAACTCCGAGGACGTTTCTTGGACAATTTCGTCCGCTTTCTCTCACGACGATCTTGTCGCTTGGAGCTCCCATGACGGACTGATCTCATTTCCCGTTTTCGACAACAACAAGTGACGTCACCGTCCTTTGTCCTGTCATACACATCATAATCAGAGCTGGCCTGACCTTTATTGAACCTCAACTTTTGAAGTCGGCCAGGTTTCACCAGTTGTTATGACTTCTTGGGATTACTCATTCTGAGAACAAATCTATTTGTCCCAAAATGGATGTCATTTCGACCTGCACTTAACTCGAACAAAGTTCACCCCTCTCACAATCAAAACTAGTGGACCTACACGCTTTTAGGCATACAGGGCCCCTCATAATATAACACTTATATATATATATATATATACATATATATATATATATATATATATATATAGAGAGAGAGAGAGAGATAGTCATCAACATATATACTATTTCGCTGTATCACATCTCTTCAGTGCGGCTAGACCAGATGGTGCCTCATGCCAGGGTTGATACTCAACCGTCAAGCTGCGCTATTATATGACACTGACTGAATGTAAGTGATATCTCAATGTAAACATTGTCAAGTGCCGGAGCTTGAATTCCTTTTTTTTCCTTTTCTTTTTCTTATTTATGTATCTTATCTTTTACTTATTTAATTTTTATTTAACTTTTTTTATTCTTTCTTTTCCTTAACTTTGGTCTCCAACTATCTTTTAGCGATCAATCTATAAATAACTGTGGCTCTTAATAGGCTGCAAATCTTCGATGCCCCCCCCCGTTTTTAAAAGCTCCCTCGACCGCACCTTAGTACTCGATATGACTTCGTTGAGAAGGTCATTTCCAAAGTGGCCTTATTCTTCTATCTAAGCTCATTTACATGGCAGATTGAAAGTCTTCTCAAAAGCTAAGTGTTCATGCCTCACCATCTTGAATGTATTCGGCATTTTTACTTTTTTCAAACAATGCTAGTATTTTACACTGTTAAACTTCTTTTTTTTAAACTTTTTTTCATATATACCGTATTATTATCTGCATATTCAGTTCCCACTAAAGTTTTTGAAATCTCATTCTTACCTAAACTTTGCCGTTCCTATTCCTCTTATTTGCACTTACTTGCGAGAGGGAAACCTATCTTTAACTTGCTGTTCCCTTTTTAGTATACAATGAACTTATTCTATCTACATATGTACACACACATATATATATATATATATATATATATATATATATATATATATATATATATATCACGCACGCAATATTGGAATTTTTTATTTTTTTTATTTTTAACCTGCGGGTGATAGGAAATACCCGACCAGTAAACGGGCGCATGATATTTTCACCCTTCTCGGAGTGTTGGACCCGTAAGACCTTGTAAGGCTATCCAACTAAGAGAAGGAAATCTCTGACAAAAAACTTGCTACCAACTACTTACGCCGTGGCAGTAAACCGTTGGGGAGGGAGGCCTCCTTAGTCCTGATCGACAACCTTCCTAGAGCTGGAATCTCGAACAAAATATCCGGTTTGCAAACCTACAATTGCTTAAGGAGTAGCTAGGTTCTGCCTATCGCCGGCACTCCTTCCTTAACTATTAGTCAGGCGCAGAGGTAACAGCGCTGGGACGCCTGTAAACACTCAGTGCCTAGTCTTGTTTCCTTACTAGGTCAAGTAACGCCGTTCTCTTTCTCTCTATTTGGGCAACTTGGGGAAAAAATTTTCGTCACTAAGTCTTACATTGCCAATCTGGGTCTCTCTTGTTCCGTACAGGTTAGACAGCTTGTCTGGCTGCTGTTTCCGACTGATAGGAAGGAGCCCAAACTCTTGGGTAGCGCCAAGAACGGCTGCTCCATCATCAGTTGCATAATACCGTGGGTAGTTGTATGTGCCATGTCGCGCATGGAAAGGGACCCTGCCATTATCTCCGGTGGGCTTTCCCGAGGCCACAACCCCCATGGACCAGGTCGAGACTAATGGATTGGTTGTGTGAGCTTATTGGCGCCAAACAAATACCCACTTTGGTCAACCCACTCTATAATCAAAACTAACATGTCATTACAAAAAAATAAAAGCAAACCTAAACCAGACACCCAACAAAAATACTTTCACCTCCGCCCTTGAGGCTCGCATTCACAAATATTCGGGGACTTAGAACCAATATCAACGACGTAGAATCCTTTCTCCTGACAAACTCCCCGGATATCCTAGCTCTAAGTGAAACTAACCTTCAATCCTCAATCTCCTCTCACCACTTTGGCATGACTGACTACCTCCCACTCTACCGTAAAGACTCTGACAAACATATGCACGTGCTAGGAGTTTATGTTCGGAACACCCTCCCCCTGACTAGAGAACATAGGCTAGAATCAGATGACTATGACTACATGTGCTTTAGATTGAGTATACATCACAGGGTAAGTTACTTATATTTCTTATACCGCTCCCCGGCGACCCAAGACTGTACTCTGCTAAACTCTGTCTCTGTAAGCATAGATAGAGAACTCCTAACTGACTTGAATTCCCAGATACATGTATTTGGGGATTTTAATGCCCACCACCGTGAATGGTTGGCATTCTCCAGCCTTACTGACGCAGCCGGCCACTCTACGTATAATTTCTCCTTAGCTCACTCCCTCTCTCAGACTGTCGATTTCCCGACCCACATCCCCGATCGAGTAGACCAACAAGCCTCACTTCTAGACCTTTTCTTGACCTCAATGCCCGAGGCTTGTGTGACGAAAGCTCATAGCCTACTCGGGAATGCTGATCACATTGTTCTAATGATACATATTACCTTAAGAAGTCGTCCAAAAGCTGATGAACCGTTGCTCAAAACAACAAGATACTACGAGCGGGCTGATTTTGAGTCAATCAGATCAGTGATGCCCCATGGAGGGAAACCTTCTCACTCACTGCCAACTAGTGTGCAAACGAATTAACTGAATGGGTCAAAGCAGGCATTGAAGCCTATGTCCCGATGCGAAAATTCTTTAGCAAGCCTCACTCTCCTCAGTGGTTCACCTCAGAATGTGCAGCTTCCATTTCTGAGAGGCAACAAGCATTCCGTAAATTCGGCCGCCATAAGTCAGCTACTAATAGAAATAAGTTCATAGAGTCAAGAAATAATTGCAAGACAGTGATAGGTGAAGCAAAGAGAAAGTATAACGCATCCAGTCATAGTAATTAGGTACTCGTGATTTCTTGAAAAACCTACAATAGTGTAGTGAATAATGGTCAATCAACGATTCCCCCACTATCAAACCACAATGATGTCGCTTGCACGGACACTGATAAGGCTGAACTACTTGCCCAGCGCTTCGCTTCTAACTCTACTTTGAACTCAGATAACCACCCCTCCCCAGATTCCCTTTGCTGACCGAAGTCACACTTGATAACCTGGTCATCACCCCATCCCAGGTCAGAGACATCATAAAAAACCTTGACACCTCCAAAGCTTGTGGGCCTGATCTTATACCTGTAATAGTAATAAAGAAATGCTCTGCTGAACTGGCCCCTGTCCTCTCCAAACACTACAATAAGTGTCTAGCTGAATCTTGCTTCCCCGATAGCTGGAAAATTGCCTCTGTGGTACCAGTCTTCAAGAATTCTGGGAATAGAACCGATCCTCAGAACTATCGCTCAATCAGTCTGCTGCCGATCTTTGCTAAAATCTTTGAATCCCTAATCAATCTAGCGATAGTACGGCACTTAGTTAATGCTAAACTTCTTTCCGACCGCCAGTATGGATTAGACAAGCACGATCTACTGCAGACATCCTAACGGTCATCTCTGAACGTATGTATTATACACTCCACAAGACAGGCGAAGCTAAGACAGTAGCGCTTGATATACCCAAGGCCTTTGACAAGGTATGGCATGAAGGGCTTTTCCTAAAAATACACTCATACGGTATTACTGGGCAATTACTTAATATAATTAGATCCTTCCTAGACAAAAGAAAAATCCAGGTTGCAACATGACATAAATGCTGGTGTACCCCAGGGATCTATCCTTGGACCTTTGTTGTTCCTGATCTATATAAACGATCTCCCTGATGATATAGAGTCGGAGATTGGTTTATTTGCTGATGACACCACCCTTTACTCTCGCCATGTTTGCAAAACCGACGCGATCATATCCGAGGCAATGGCTGAATCTTTAGAAAATGACCTCCAGGCTGTAGTAGATTAGGGTCATAAATAGTTAGTAACTTTTAATGCCGCAAAGACAAAGCTCTTTTCCTTCAATAACTACAAGGAGCCTTTGCAACCACCGATTGTCATGGCAAATAACACCCTACCTGAGAGTCCATCATTCAAACTCCTCGGCCTAACCTTCACAGGTAACATGAATTGGAACAAATACATTGAAGACATTACCAAGGCTGCCGCAAAGAAGGTTGGCTCCCTCTACCGTGCTAATAAACTCCTCACCCCTGACATTATCCTGTATCTCTACAAAGCCACCATCCGCCCATGAATGAAGTATTGTTGTCACATCTGGGCTGGTGCATCATCTACTAGTCTCTCCCTCCTTGACAAGGTCCAGAAAAGTGTCGCCAACCTAATAGGTCCCTCACTGTCAGCCAAGCTCCAGTCCCTGTCCCATCGCCGCAATGTAGCATCCTTATGTTTGTTTTACAAATACTTCAATGGATTATGCTCCGATGAATTGGGTACTCTGGTGCCCCCTCGACGTAAATTCATTAGACCAACTCGACAATCAACTAAATCTCATTCATTCACTGTGGAGGTCCCCAGATGCGGGAGAGCTTTCTACTCAAATAGCTTCTTTCCTCGTGCTGCTGGCCTCTGGAACTCCCTTCCTGCCCCCTGTTTGCCCGACAGTACAGACATGCAGTAATTTAAAACTAATGTAAACAAACATCTCGCTGCGCAGATCCCAATTTAGGCTGACCCCCCAACCTTCTCCCCTTTGTTTTTTCTCAGTAGCCCCTTACGACTACAGTGGCGACCTGCCTTGTTTGGGGTGAACCATGTTAAAAAAAAAAAGTCGCCACTGATATATATATATATATATATATATATATATATATATATATATATATATATATATATATATATATACATAAATATATATATATAAATATATATATATAAATATATATATACGTATATATATACATATATTCACATATATATACATATATATATAAATATGTATATACACTTATATATACACAAATATATACACATATATATACACGTATATATATATATACATATTTTCCACACACACACACATACACACACACACATATATATATATATATATATATATATATATATATATATATATATATATATATATATATTATAACCGATATTCTAATTTATAAAAGTATACTCATTATAGTCTACGTTTCTCCAAAGGTTTTTGCAAAGATGAAAGAATAAAAAAGTGTATTACAAATTAAGTATATGAAAATATTGCTTCCTAAAAGGTATTTTTCTATTAACTTTCATGTGATTAATTTTCGGACACGGCTAAATGTCCCGATTTGGGGAATTTTTTTTCTTCCCGGTTTTTTCTCTTTCGTTTCTTTTATATAGATGCAATTTAATCTATTGTGCAACGAATGTTTCCCTCCTCGGCAGGTCCACCTTGGAGATAACAAGTAATTCATTAATTCTAAAGATACACTGAAATATTTTACATTAAAACGATATTACAAAATACTCTTAATTTTTATACACATTCTATTAATAAATTCTCTCTCTCTCTCTCTTATATATATATATATATATATATATATATATATATATATATATATATATATATATATATATATATATATATATATATACATATATTTATATATACATATTTATTTATATATATATATATATATATATATATATATATATATATATATTTATGAGGGAAGTTAACATGAAACGAGAGTTTTAGACAAAATCTTAGGTGGGTTTAAGAAATGTGGAAAAAGCGGAGTAGCACACTAAAAGGACAAACACATCATTATAGTAAGGCCAAAATATTTCGATCCTCAGTTTTCCAAATGAATATGATCGCTAACTGACGATCGAAATATTTTGGCCTTACTATACTGATGTGTTTGTATCCTTATTATGTTAGCATGCTACTCGCCTTTTTCCACATTTCCTAAACCCATTTAACCCCCCCACACACACACACACATATATATATATATATATATATATATATATATATATATATATATATATATATATATATATATATGATAAAGAAAGGAAGAAAGTGTTCCGACGTAATGGAAATTCCAAAAGAAAAACCAAAAATATTATCTATGTATCTATCAACATTTCGTCTTTATTATATAACTTCATCAGAATGATTTTTTCCCGAAGAAAAATAACACACAAGTACAAATAATCAATATATGAGATACAAATAGATAGTGGCAGTGGCAAGCGGCGGTTGGAGTATAAAATACATAGGAAGTGGGAGAGGTGTTACAATAACTGCGGAAGAAGTGGGAGGCGAACATTGTCGCGGCTAGAATTAATTTAAATTATGAAGGGGGAGTGGATATGAGATATGTTGTAGAATCTTTTTAATTTAGCCACTGTTACCGGGTTCTGAGTCCGCCGGCCGGTGTGAATAACTTCTCTACACTGACGATTCCCGTAAAAGATGAAACGTATAATAATGTAGATAAAAAACAAATATTTATAATAAATTAATTATATGTATATATATATATATATATATATATATATATATATATATATATATGTGTGTGTGTGTGTGTGTGTGTGTGCATTGAGCATTATCTAACAACGATTAGATCTAATATATAAAAAAAATTATCTTTACATTACGCATAAATATATATATATATATATATATATATATATATAATATAATATTTGTTATTGTTTATCATCTATGTACGTATACGTTTCGTCCTTTATAATCGAGACCCATCAGCATAGAGATATGACTATTCACTACCGGTCATGCGATTCGAAACCCCGGATTACGAGTATTTTGCAACACAATTCCTGACGCCTGAACCACTCGGCCAAAGTTTAACAGCGAATAAACGGTGATAATTTTAACACTTTATGTGGCGGCTTGACCTCATAAAATCGTTCTACTTAATGAAAGGAACGATGCATTTATAGCTAGCGACGTCATGCTGTGTTAATACTACACTTACAGTGCTTTTGTAGACGGGTTTTTCTAGGAGCTACAAATAATAAATATTTGATATTGTTTATTATCTATGTACCTATACGTTTCGTCCTTTATAATCGAGACCCATCAGCATAGAGATATGACTATTCACTACCGGTCATGCGATTCGAAACCCCGGATTACGATATTTTGCAACTCAAATCCCGACGCCTGAACCACAGCGAATAAATTTGTAATTCATCATTTATCCATTTTATTTTCTCTATATATTCTCTCGGGTTTTATCCTTACATTTTATGTCACCTCTCTATTTCTCTCTCTCTCACACACACACACACACACACGCACACACACACATATATATTATACATATATATGTATAAATGTACATGTACATATGTAACGATTAAAGTTATTTATAATTATATTACTTTATTTTTTTATTTATACAAAAGTTTTTGGCTACATACATGTTTCATACATGCAGATCCTTAATAGTTTTATTGGAATTGGATTAAGGAAAGAAATATGTTTTTTTTTATATAACGCTTGTTTGAACAATTAATGATATAATAAATATTTTATTATATCCAATTTTTATTCTCATCACTTATCTTCTAATATATACATATATACCAAAAGATTAAACATTCTTGAAGCCTTCTACAAAAAAACTAAACATCCCACAATCAATAGTGTGAATTACGAAACTAGTCACAACATTTTAAAGTGTCTAGCATAGTAATACATGTTACCAAATTCTCAGCCATAAGCAATTATACGCTTAAATCTTGAACGCGCTCAGAACGTAATTAAATTCTTAACGGTTAAACAATCAAACTTTTGAAATTTGCACACTCTTAGAACGTAATCACGCTCTCATGTAACATCTCATTATTATAGACGCTTCTTTTAAGTTGTAAATTACTGGCCGGTATAATATTTTTTTTTAAACTCAACAGTAAAGCCATATTTTTAAGAAACCAAGACTAACGCTGCCTGAAGATGATTTGACAAATCAAATCAAAAGTACTCGTGAAGAAGGAAAGAAGATTGAATCAAGTAACCCACGGAACTTATATACAGCTATTTGACCGAAACACTAAATAGACCATTCGGAAAATTGAAAAAAAATAATGGTTGCCTAAATACGTATATATATATATATATATATATATATATATATATATATATATATATATAGTCTCGGAAGTTTCTCAACCATTAAAACTATATAAAAAAATATATATATAAAAAAAAACAACTTATAGTCTTAAGTCTTCCAGTGGAAAATCACTCATGTAAGTCAATTTATTTTTTACAGTTATTATATTAGTTAGTTTCTAACACTATTTTAAGGGATCATCAGTTTACCATGAAAAACTGTTTCGGGAATTTAAAAACAAGACAGTATTTAATTTCATGGCTTCCCAGCAGAGTTGATCAGACCCCACTTCCCTTAAAAGACAAAAACATAAACGTTCCTTATACTAAATCTACGTTTAGTTCCATATAAATGTTTTGCTAACTTATATTAGTTATTTAAGACACAAAAAAAAAAATTCTTTACCTGTGCTGTTCGTCTGTCTAATAAAATTTATCCGTTACTTACAAAAACATACTTACATATATATATATATATATATATATATATATATATATATATATATATATATATATATACAGGGTGATTCATAAGTAACTTAGCAATTTAAAATGATTACCATATGAGGCACACACATACTATGAACTTTTGATAATTGTTATCTTACTCTCTAATTACTGCTATTTGTTATTTTAAATTTGTTCGTTTATATATTTGTTTCTATATATATTTATTTTTTTATTTACATTTGTGTAAATCATCATTAGTGCTTTTTTTTTCAGGCAGTATGTCATTTACAATTGAAGAGCGAATTTGTATTGTTATTCATATGGCCAAATTTGATGAATCTCCTACACTTGTTGAAAGGCAATGACGACCTCAAATCAAAAATCACTGCCGAGTTTGTTAAAATGAATCAATCAAATATGCTACAAAGAGTCGTAAATTCCTTGCAAAAAAGAATGGAGCTATGCATGCGGAACAAAGGTAGTAATTTTAAACTCCCATAAATGAATTTGTTGAATAAACTTTCTGTTTTGTATTACCGTATTTTTTAACCTTAGAATTTCAAAAATAAATAGCTAAGTGACTTATGAATCACACTGTATATGTATATGTATATATATATATATATATAGTTATATAATTATATATAGTTATATATAGTTATATTTATATATATATATGTATGTATATATAGTTATATAATTATATATAGTTATATTTATATATATATATATATATATATATAGTTATATATGTATATATATATATAGTTATATTTATATATATATATATATATAGTTATATATGTATATATATATATAGTTATATATGTATATATATATATATAGAGAGAGAGAGAGAGAGAGGGAGAGAGAGAAGAGGGAGAGAGAAGGGGAGAGAGAGAGAGGGGGGAGAGAGGCAGCATTTTTCTTTGATTAAACAGAAATAGAAGTTCCGGTTTGTTGCTTTTTTGATTCAATTTTTGAGTTGGTGGGTTAGGGTTAGGGTTGAAAAATCCGGTAAAAAACAAACAGGAACTTTAACTTCTGTTGAATCAAAGACCCACACACCCATTTATATATATATATATATATATATATATATATATATATATATATATATATATATATATATATATATATATATATATATATATATACTGAGAGAGAGAGAGAGAGAGTGAGAGAGAGAAAGAGAGCGTGACTAGAAACAATGTGACCCGTCGGGTCACTCATTGAACTCGGGTAAGGTTATCAAACAATCTAACCAGGAGAAAGTGAGTTTGCAAAATGAGTTAAAATAAAAAGACCAAATCTCAAATTAGTCTCTTTCTGCTGCTATATATATGTATCTCTCATTGTCTTTATTTTACTCTCCTTTTGTCTCTCTGTTTTCTCCAGCTATATGTTAAATAGTATTAATAATTGTAGTGATATTCTCTGTTGTGTATAATGGACTATTCTAATATTTTGTTTTATAGTTAGTCTAGAGAGAGAGAGAAAGAGAGAGAGAGACGGGAGCGAGAGTGATAAAAACTGTTTAAAATAAGAGCCTGGCTCACACAAGATACAATGAAAAAAAGATAATAGTAATAGATATGTATTGGGACATACAATAATCTTGCGGCATGGAAAATTATTTATTTAGACTTCAATCAATTTCTCTGATATACGTCTTTTACGTTTTAAATTTCCGTTTCATATAAGACATTTTTCTATATTTCATAGAATGTTATATATATATGTTTTAAAGTATATATATATATATATATATATATATATATATATATATATATATATATATATATATATATATATATGCGTGTGTGTGAGGAGTGCATGCATGTGTGTGTTTTAACGTTCAAGCTAATCATTGGCCTACTTCTTTGCTTTCCATTTTCATTAGAGTTATGGTTCTTTACTCGAAGTCTACTTCATCTGCCTTTGTCTCCGTACCGCTGTACCCCCTCCTCTGTATCAGCCCACACCAGTGCGACTATGAACACCGGCCCTAAGTGATGGCCCTAAAAGTCAAACGAAACCTGCTGCATGACAACCACATTGCAACAATCATTTTACTGCTAAAAAAATGAAATAAAAAAAGAAATACCTGGTCAACTTTGGTGATCTCTAAGTGCAATGAATTTGCCAGTTAGCGCTGAGGGAGAGGCTGGTCTGATGGCCGGAAAAGAAAGGGTCGCTTGAGAATCATTTGGAAGTGGACGGGCTGGAAGGGCGATGTGAACGGGTCAGGGTTACCGAATGTGTTGGCTGGGTAGATGGTTGCCGATGCTGTTCAGAGTGAGGGAGATGGCATGTAAAAAAGGGGTTTCAAAGACTAAAGACATTACCATTGGAATATGCATTAGCAAGATGAATTCTGGTCATCCAGCATTCCATAAACAATATAGATGCATATATGCATGCATATTATCAATTTCATGTGAAATTATATATATATATATATATATATATATATATATATATATATATATATATATATATGACTGTGGTGTGCATATTCATTTTGAGAGATTCGTCACGCTATCATGTATGCTTATAGTTTCTGAATTATCAGGACGCGCTCACACACACACACACCCATATATATATATATATATATATATATATATATATATATATATATATATATATATATATATATATATATATATATATATATATATATATACATATATATATATATATAGCTATTAATAATGACATGTGTCAGTCTGAAGCCGAAACTATACTATTACTTCTATTAGTCTACTATTGTAATATCTCTCAACGCTCAATTCAGGGTTTAGTTTGGTATATGTTCTGTTGTTATTATACCATAATCCCAGGCATTACTCCCTTCTTTTTTAGGGAATATATAGCGTAGTATATGTTCTGTTGTCATGGGACTATCATTGCAAGCATTATCTCCCCCTTTTAAGGTGAGGAGTTAATGTAGTGTCATTTATATATATATATATATATATATATATATATATATATATAAAAATGCGACAGTTTTAATTTTAGTGTAATAGATTCGTCCGAACACTATAAAATACAGCAAATTTTAGTAAATAACGGATACATTCTCTTACACATAGACGAACACGCCAGGTAAGGAGGACATATTTAATAACAAAATAAGTTAGCAAAACATTAATCTGGAACGAAACTTTGATCTAATATACGGAAAGTTTTTGTTTTTTAAGGGGAGTGGGATCTGATCAACTCTGTTGGAAAGCCATGAGATAAAATACTGTTTTGTTTTTGAATTCCAGAAACAATATTTTATGGTAAACAACTGATGATCCCTTAAATAATGTTAAGACTAGCGTAAATGCCTGGAAGCAAACTAATACAGTGACTGTAAAAAGTAAATTGACTTACAAGCAAAGTAATTTCCCAGCAAACGACTTGGGACTAATAGTGTTTATTTGTTGTTAATTTTTCATATAGTTTTAATGGTTGCAAAACTTCTAAGACTATATATATATACACACATATATATATATATATATATATATATATATATATATATATATATATATATTATACACACACATATATATATATATATATATATATATATATATATATAAAGTTAGTTTATTTATATATTTGTATATTTGTATATAAAGGACTAACACATTGAAAACGTTGCTGAAATGGCAATAATAAAGAGAATATTCTTTTTAAATATATATATATATATATATATATATATATTTAAAAAGAATATTCTCCTTATTATTGCCATTATATATCAAGCTTTTAAATAGGATGAACGGAGTCATAGCGAGTCGAGGACAATATCACAAGAAACAAAAAGAGAGGAAAATTATTGTAATATATTTAATCGTCGGAAGCTTGATAAAATTCTGTACTACAAAAAATGTGTTCAAATATACATACATACACACACACACACACACACACACATATATATATATATATATATATATATATATATATATATATATATATATATATATATATATACACACATATACTGTTCGTTTTCGAGTATGACCACTTTTGCCTATCAATGTGATACTAATAATAAAACACGGACTAGATGCGGGGATACGGCTCTTTAGGCATGCTAGACTTTTACAGACCATACCACAGATGTGGCAGATGTTGTGATGATCTGATGGGATGCCATAATTGAAGCCACCTCTTGCCTGCGCTTGATTCTGCTACACATGTACTTGTTGGTGATTCACCAAGACGGCACGTGACATCGTTACCAAGTTGCAAGATTTTCATCTTTTTAAAAACTTAGTCCACCCCAAACCAGGCAAGTTGCCACTGTAGACGTAAGGAGCTACTGAAAATTACCGTGAAAGTCAGTGGGTGATCCTAAATTGGGAGCTGTGCAGCGAGATGCTTGTTCACATTGGTTTTAAGTTTCTGCATGTCAGTACAGTCGGGGAAACAGGGAGTCACAAAGGCCAACAGCTCGTGGAAATAAGCTATTGGTGTAGTAAGCTCTCCAGCAATTGGGAACCTCCACACGGTGAATCGATGGGATTAAGCTGATTGTCGGGTTGATCGAGTGTATTTACGTCGAGGGGGCACCAGAGCAGCAAATTCATCGGAGCGCATTCCATTGTAGCACTTGTAAAACAAGCACAAGGATGCAACGTTGCGGTGATGGGACATAGGCTGGAGCTTGGTGGATAGTGAGGGACCTTTCAGATTAGACTCTTTTTGGGACCTTGTCTAGGAGAGGAGAAAGTTGATATTGGGTTTACTTTCGGCAACCTCGTAACTCTCGCTTTCCTTATTTTGGCCTTTCTTCCTCACATTTCATAAGCGATGTTTCTGACAAAGGGGGAAGAATTGCTGTTTTCTGGGTAGGAATCTGTCCATATAACACGTATTGTTAGCTAGTTTTTGACCTTGAAGTGGTAATTTTTTAGCTCATTACATTAATGCCTTGTCTGGGCGATTTCCATAAAAAATAAACCAGGGAGAGACTAGTGGATGTTGCATTAGCCAGATGTGACAACAATGCTCCATTCCTGGGCGGATACTGTCATATGTGAGAAATATACTAGCCCAGTAAATGGAACCCACTTTCTTTGCAGCAGCCTTGGCAATGTCGTCTATGTATTTGTCCCAATTCATGTTATATGTGAATGTTAGAGCCCACCCTCTTTGTAGCAGACTTCGCAGTATATTCTATGTATTTATTCCAAGTCATGTTACCTACTTACGATGGGGTTTGAACGTGAGACTCTCGGGTAGTGTGTTATTTTTCATGGAAATCGGTGGTTGAAGAGGTTTCTTGTTGTTGTGGACAGAAAAGGAGCTTTGTTTTAGCAGCATTAAATGTTACCATCTATTTATGACCCCATTCCACTACAGACTGGAGGTCACTTTCTAAGGATTCGGCCATTGCCTTGGATATGTGCGCGTTAGTTTGTCCCACATTACGAGAGTATAGCGTGGTGTCGTCAGCAAATTTACCCATCTCAGACACAATGTTATGACCGAGGTCGGTTATGAAAATCAGGAACAATAAAGGTCCAAGGATCGATCCCTGGAGTACACTTGCATTTATGTCATGTTGTTTAAATAAACGGCCACCGAGGACAACCTGGATATTCGTCAAGTAATAACATATAAATTAATTTTTATAAGAAGACCTTTATTCGAGACCTTCTCAAAGGCTTTGGATATATCAAGCGTTACCGCCCTACCTTCACCTGCCTTGTCTAGTATATGGTATATGCGTTCGGAGATGACCGTTACGATATCCGCAGTAGACCGTGCTTGCCTAAATCCATACCGATGGTCAGAAAGAAGTTTAGTATTAACAAGGTACCGGACTATTGCTAGATTTATTAAGGATTCAAAGATTTTAGCGAGGAGCGCGAATAGACTAATTGGCGATAATTATGAGGGGCAGTTCTATCTCCAGAATTCTTGAAGACTGGACCAACAGAAGCAATTTTCCAGGTATCAGGAAACTCTTTGAATCGTTATACACTCTTTGAATCGTTATAATTCGTTCAATCTACTGATTTTGACTTGCAAACAAGGTTGATACAACAGTAGAAGAGTAAGAATACACATTCAAAAATACTGACACTAAAATTAACAAAACCATAGAAAAATAACTTTTAATAAACGTAAAGGCTACAATGTTTAAAGCAAGAAACCTGAAGCAATTGCAAACAAATGGGAGTAGCAATTGTAGTAGAATGTGCCCAAGGAGTAAATGTTGCAGGACGTTTGTAGGTACAATTATTCGCGTCTTCACTATTTGGAAAGTGTATTGAGCAGAACGGGTTGGGGGTAGGGTGAGGGTTCATTTTATGAACATTCTGACATTACCCTAAATAGCCTTTATCTTTGTTAAAAGTTTATTTTCTATGTTTTTGTTAATTTTACTGTCAGTATTTTTACGTGTATATTCTTACTCTTCTGTTTGTGTGTGAATCTTGCAAATAAAAATCAGTAATTTGAACGAGTTATAACAATTCAAAGGGTGTATACATTATTTTGGGACACCCTGTATATATATACTCATATATATATACCAATATATATATATGTATATATATATATATATATATATGCATATATATATACCAATATATATATATGTATATATATATATGCATATATATATATATATATATATATATATATATATACATATTCTTATCGATTACATCTTAGTACACTTCTACCCGGTTCTACCTGATTGAACGGGAACGAACTACCCCCGTTGATTAAATAAAGGATCTAATTTGTCTATGTTCGCGTATTCGACAAAAATATTGGAAAAGATGCACTTGAAAAAAGTCGAGAGTTACATCGGACGAGCACTGAAAATAACACTCGATAATATTCTGACTAATACAATTTTTCCTCACTTTCTGGCCTTGTGCCATACCGTACTACATTGGTAAGCAAGTAAATACAAACTGGCAATGTACGCATGCGTGCTTTACTAGATACTGATTGTAACTTTGATCACTTTTGTAATTTAAAAGTTGTTTAAAATAAATTTACAATTTTTCGATTTTCAAGAACAATTTTTTTCATCTGCTGCCTTTCGACTTAGATGACCTCAACCTGTAAGAGATATTTGACCATCAGACGATGTGGCATCACGTTGATGACATTTTAGTCGAATTATTCGTTGGCTTTCTTTAGATGCCTTTCTGCGTAATCGTGTAACAAGACTGCCCGTGGGGTACGTAGTTAAATTATTATTATTATTATTATTATTATTATTATTATTATTATTATTATTATTATTATTATTATTATTATTATTATTATTATTATTATTATTATTATTATTATCATTATCATTATCATTATCATTATTATTATTATTATTATTATTATTATTATTATTATTATTATTATTATTATTAATGATGATGATGATGATGATGATGATGATGATGATTATGATGATGATGATGATGTTATTAATAATAATAATAATAATAATGATGATGATGATAATAATAATAATAATGATGATGATGATGATGATGATGATGATGATGATGATGATGATGATGATGATATAAATAATAATAATAATAATAATAATAATAATAATAATAATAATGATGATGATAATGATGATAATAATAATAATAATAATAATAATAATAATAATAATAATAATAATAATAATAATAATAATAATAATAATAATAATAATAATAATAATAATAATTTATGGTCATTTGGAACAAAAATATTTGCAGCTTGAGGAACAGAAAGGCTGCCGAAAAAGATCACATGGCACCATCAGCTTCTGATCGATAAAATGAACCTGAGAAACTGGAAACGAAAGAACTACTACCCTTGCCATGTGGTGGGTGGATTATAAGAAAGCATTTGACATGGTGACCCATTCATGGATACACAACTGTCTGGAGATTTTCGAAATATCCCCAACATTCAAACAGATTTAAAGAATAGCATAAACAATTTGGAAACCAATTTAACTTCAGGAGGTGTTGCATTAGGTAAAGTGAAAATCAGGAGAAGAATTTTCCAGGGCGATAGTCTTTTCTTCTTTGCTTTTTGTAATTAGTTTGATAACGTAATGTGAAGGCAGGATATAGACTTCGGAAAGGACTTCCTACAGTCAACAACTTACTATTCATTGATGACTTTAAGGTTTTTGGAAAAAATGAACCCCAACTTGATACCCTAATTAATACGGTTAAATTATTTAGTGACGACATACGAATACAATTTGGCATAACTAAATGTGTCATTCTTGTTATAAAAAGGGGTGAACTTGTCTATTCAGATAGTCTTGAACTCCCAACAACAGATCTTATAAAAAATGTATACAGTAAGAGGCGCTACAATTACTTGGGAATTCCGGAGGCGGATAAGATTGAAAACAAGAAAATAAAGAAAAAACCAGGGCACAGCTGAGTACAACAGAAGGGTAAGGAGTATTCTTAAATCTCACCTCCACAGTCGAAATACAATCTATGCTATCAATGTGAGAGCAGTAGCTATCATTCGATATATTGCCGGTATACTTAACTGGAATGTAGATGAACTAAAATGTATGTATACCAAAACACGGAAAATGCTTACAATTTATGGAGCTTTTGCAAAGAAAGGAGATGCAGATCGATTGTATCTACCTAAAAAGGACAGTGGTCGAGGTCTACTTAGTGTTGAAGATGTTGTGAATATAGAAGAAGGTTGTCTATATAAATATATTTCTGCAAGTAATGAGATTCTTCTTCGTAAAGTGAAAAGAGAGGAAATACTAAAAACTGGGGTGAAAAAGAATCAAAGGTTACAAGAGAGAAGGTTAAAGTTATTTGGAAAGAAACTACACAGTGTATTCTTTATGAATACTGCATTTAGAGATAATGACAGCTGGAATTGGTTGGTCAGAGGTGATCTAAAAAAATCTACTGAAAGCATATTAATGGCAGTCCAGGAACAAGCCACTCACACTAGGTCCATCAAACATTACATTTACAAAAATGCAGAATCACCGATATGCCGATTGTGTAAAGAAAGGGAAGAAACCTTAGCGCATATTGTATCTGGATGCCCAATGCTAGCATAACACTAGTATAAAGAATGGAGACACGACAAAGTCGCTCAGATACTACACTGGAATATATGCAAACTTTATGAATTCGATCACAATGAGAAGTGGTATGAGCATAAGCCATAAGTGGTACAGGAGAACGCCAATGTCAAACTTCTTTGGGACATGCGCATACAAACTAAGTTTCTTGTACATTTAAAACCCGACTTAATCTTTCTAAACAAAAACACCATGTATATAGCCTGCCCATTCGATACCAGAGTGCAGGAGAAAGAACACAAAAAAATATCAAGATCTAAAATCGAAATTAGTTAGACTATGGAAATGTAAAGAATAAACGTGATTCCTGTTGTAATTGAAACGCTTGGAACCATACCGAAAAGCCACCATAAATGGCTTAAACAAATTGACGAGACACTTTATTTTCCAATTGTGCAAAAGGTTTGCCTGTTAAGAACAGCGAAAGTGTTAAGGTACAGTTTGAATGTCTAAGCTTAAGGGAATTGACTTGATGTTGAAGAAAAGAAAACTCCAACTAAAACATCAAAAATTGAGACTACTATGAAATAATAATAATAATAATAATAATAATAATAATAATAATAATAATAATAATAATAATAATAATAATAATAATAATAATAATCATGTAAGGATGAATAATTGAATGCTTAAAAATATACAATATATTTAACAATTTCATTAATTTTATTAAGAAAGCAATGGAAAAACGGAGACTAGAACTCACAGCCGGAGAACAACACCTGACTGAGATAAAAATACATGGTGGCATTTTCCAAAGAGATTCTCTATAACCACTACTGTTTATAATAGCCATGATGCCACTCAACTACATATTCAGAAAATGGGATGCCGGATACAAGTTTACAGACACAAAACAAAAAATAGACCACCTCATGTGCATGGACGACCTGAAACTATTTGCAAAAAGCAAAGGAACTGGAAAAGCTGATAAATACGACCAGAATCTTCAGTCAATAAATCTAAATGTAATTCGGAATGGAAAAGTGTGCACTAGTAGAGATTAAAAGAGGAAAACTGGAGACGACAGACTGCATGGAACTGCCAAACCAAAAGAAGATGAGGGAGCTAGGTGAACAGGATAGCTATAAAATATTTAGGAGTACGGGAAGCAGACACTATCAAATCTACAGAAATGAAAGAGAAAATTTGAAAAGAATATTTACGAAGAACAAGAAAACTCCTAGAAACAAAATTATATAGCTGAAATCTAGTAAAAGGAATAAACACCTGAGCAGTATCACTAATAACATACTCTGGACCATTCATAAGCTGGACTAAAGAAGAATTCAGATATCTTGACCAGAGGACTAAAAGATTAATGACTATGCACAACGCACTACACACAAAAGACGATACGGACAGCCTCTACACGAAAAAAATGAAGTGGGAAGAGGACTGGTTAGTATAGAAGACTGTGGGAAGATACAAAAAAACTGAACAAATACATAACCCAGAACACGGAAAGGCTAATCACTGCAGAAAGATACATCATCCCAACGAACAACTTGGGAAGCACGGAAACCAGAAACAATAAGACAAGAAAAGAAAAGTGAGAAGAAAACAACTGAATGGAAACTTCATAAGAATGACAAGATAAGAAACTAACAAAAATAGCTGAAGAGAGAAATGGAACTGACGGCTGCACAAAACAATGCGATTATGACAAACTACATCAAAGCTACCATAGATAAAACCCAGGAAAACAGTAAATGCAGACTGTGTGTACAAAGAGACGAACAGTAAATTATATAATAAGTGAATGCAGCAAACTAACACAAAAAGAATACAAGAACAGACATGATTGCGTGGAGAACGCAGTACACTGGGAACTGTGCAAACAATTGAATTTCGAATACGCAAACAAATGGTAAAGATATAAACCAGAAACAGAACTGGAAAACATAAAACACAAAATCCTCTGGGATATGGGTGTACAAACAGATAAACTCATACAAGCAAGGAGGCCGGATGTTATAATAATCGACAAGAAGGTAAAATCTTGCCAAATCGTTGACTTCGCATTTCAGCAGACCGCAGAGTGAAGACCAAGGAAACGGTAAAACAAAGGAAATACACGGAATTTGCCAGAGAACTGAAACGAATATGGAGCATAAAGAAAGTCAATATACTCATTATCAGAGGAGTACTAGGAACAGCCCCCAAAATCCTGGACAAAAGATTGGGTTAAATTGGTATAAAAGAGATCACTGAAACCATACAAAAGAACGGCAATGATCAAAACCTCTGCAATCTAAAATATTCGAATGAAGAAACCAACCCGCATAAGCTACGAATGGTAACCAGTCACATGAAAGTTACAACAGAAAGAAAACAAAACCACAGGAAGAACACAACCGCATGAACCAAGAAACAGAAACCGCAAAAACATCATAAGCTACCCCCCCCCCCCACCAAACAAAAAAATAGATGGCGCCGACCTAGACTGACATCACACAAAATAGTCTTAGAGGGTCAAGGATGATGAGAAGACCGAGGAGGGACAGCACAAACCAGACCTCCATTGGAAGAGTGCGGAGAGTGCTGGGACCTTGAGGAGGC
This sequence comes from Sepiola atlantica, assembly GCA_963556195.1. Taxonomy (NCBI): domain Eukaryota; kingdom Metazoa; phylum Mollusca; class Cephalopoda; order Sepiida; family Sepiolidae; genus Sepiola; species Sepiola atlantica. The sequence continues at coordinate 23,392,655 of OY744516.1, read as the reverse complement.
ATTCCCATCCAAATCACAGAGAAGACCAATGGTCCTTACCAGAAATCAATGATAAGCGGCTGTTGCGATACCGCAAGTTCATTTGCGGGTATTATCGAAAAGATATGGAGAGTACCGGAAATATGGGGAGGTTTGTTGTCACTTAGACTCCAGGGAACACCACCGGTTGTTGTCGGTGAGCAGTCACTGACGATGACCTATGTAATACCCTCCAGCAAGTACAAGTAATAATAATAGAAAAAGTAATAATTCTACTATCTGATAATTAGTAATCTCTATGACAATGAGGATAGCTGTTTTTGTTACGAAAATGGGTTATACAAATATCGGTTATCGAATGGAATTCAGATTTCGGTTGCATCTGAAACTCAAGGAAATGTATTTTTGGCAGTTTCTGATTAATAAAATAAGCATTTGTGTTTGTTGTTTAGAAATTAATGTGTAATGTTTTAATAGATTTTGTGCGGTGAACCGATCGGAAAATTACGGAGAGTAAACTTAATTCCGAGAAGCGAGGACGTCCTGTGCTTTGCTTATTCCTCCCAGTGGGGCTCTGGTAAGGATCCTTGTCTACATTGAGACATGAGTGTGAGAGACATCAATAAAGTCAAGTAACGTAAAATACGTTTTCTTTGCGTCTTCATTTTGTTCTAAGCCACTTGAGAAAAATGCTTACCGAAATAATTGGACGATCAACTACTACAACCACCAAGTGTCAATTTCCAGCCCCCCCCCCCAAATCTAGCCGAAATAACGAATTAACTTAGAAATCGTCTTTTTCTTTCAAATATACACGATGTTTGGAAAATCGATGGAATAAAATCGGGATTATGTTTTAGATGTGTGAGGAAGACATTTTTGGGGAAAGGGGCGTTCATGCTGAGAAAGTTTACTTGTAATAAATAAAATACTTTTCATCATTTAAACAGTGGTTATTATTAGTAAAAGAATATTTTATCAAAAATAAACAAGGACAAATTCCACCCTAGCACTAACCCTAAGTCTGTCTGGCAATAAACTCCCTTAAGAAAATTAAATACATCCCTTAACGCTATCACTGACCCATAATCCCAATGTCAATAGACGATCCCCTAAAAATAGCATTTCTGTTATAGCACTCCATTACTAGTCTTAGTTCCGTTGTTGTCCATTTCTTCCTTCATACTTATTTATCTGTATTTAGTCTGTTGGATTCTGAAATAAAAAGAGCCCAAAATTCGCAGGATGCCAACCCCCCTCCTGTTGGTTATCAAAGAAGCCCCTGCTGATCATGAAGCACAGAGCTTTCTTCTGAGCCCCAATTCTTTTATATTTGTTTAGTGCCGTTTTTATGGTTTAGCTAGTATATGTTGTAACATCAGGCCCAGGCTTATTTTACTTGTGATCCTGTCACAGGGATAGTGTTTATCTACCCCATATGTAAACATAACCATGCAATATGACACGCACTCTTTCCGACGTAGTCACCAATTATCAAGGCCAAAAGCCATTCGAGGATAAGGGTTAATGAGATGAAATGATTTGTCAGTTGAAAGATGATGAAAAATATTATGAGAGGATTGAAAATGATTAATGGAATTAACTAAGTTTGATTGCGCATGGGGACCGTGTATGACACGTATTTTTTCGCATTGGATTTGAAGACGGCTATGTTGTAGTCTGCAAGGAAGCAGTCCCGTAATAATGTGGGTTCACAAACGGGAAACCCTTGCAAAGAAGTTTAGCTTATGGAAAATCCACTTGACGCAAGGCACGTGAAAGAGGAAAAGAAATACGACTTCTTGTTGTGAATGTTTTAGAAGGATGAACCAAAGATTGAAGCTCAGTCGAGAACCTTCCCCGGAAATAACGATAGAGTAGAGAAAGACTAACGATGTCTCTTCTGTGATAAATCGGCTATAGGGAAGTCAAATGTTGCGTGTTAGATGTTTACAATAACCAATATTGATCAGTATTTGTTTTAATAGGCTATAACACGGTAACCAACGGTTTCCGGACTTATATACACATATAGAACATAATCCCGAAGTTACGGCATTGATTTTTCTTCATACAGTGACTCTAGGATACGGAAAGCTAACCATAAGTATTGGTTACTTTGCTATCCTGATTTATGTATTCGTAATATGTGATTGCATCCGTTGTAATGCGAATAATTGGGTTATTTTTAACGCCGAATAACAGCACCTATTCAAGATTATTAATTTAATACGAATTGCTATTTTACGAAAACAGCCGAGCGAAAATAAGATAACGCCATTTTTAATAGTATCTTCACACTAGCAAAATGCAGACAAATATGGCGGCGTCGTATTTCGATTGGCATCGATATTGCACATTCTTGTCTCATCTTTTCCGAGCGACGGAGGGTGGAATTAGAAAGGGCGATAATCACGTTTACTCAATGGTTTGTGATTTCTCTCGGGATGAAAATGCTGATGGATTACAAATGACGTAATTTCATTTACACCAATCACAACCGTCCGTAATGGACAGCTTGATAGCTAACCTTGACACATCGATGAAGATCTGTCATTTAATCGATATGTGTTGATTGATTAAAATATGTCCCAATGTTTTATGTTATATTCATCATCGTTCCTTACACCCATGCATATTTGCTTATTTGATGAATTATAAAACACAAACACACCCGCATGTATGTGCACACACGCATATATGTATATATGGAAAATGAAAAAAGAAAATCTAAAAACTATATTATTTGTGTATTCATCAACGTTTTGTCTTTATTGTGAGACTTCTTCAAGATGAAGAAAAATGCAGAAAAAATGATCATACAATTATCAAATTTAATATGCCCGAGGCCAGATTGCCAGTGAAAATAAATTAAAAATTTTAAACAGGAAAAATTGGCTGTGTATTATCAGCAGAAGTTTACGGAGGTTTTAGAGGGAGAAAGGATGGGTTCGGTGGGTATGAGTTTATTATCTTTAGCATTTAAAGAAAGTATTGTCTGGGTCACTGTGTCCAAACAATGCGAGGTGTACTCGGTAAAAACATGTTTATTTTTCTTTCCTTAAGCCAAGGCTTTTCAAAGATTAAAATCTTATCATCAGAGGAATTACACAGATAGACAAGTTGGCAGTAGAAAAGCCAAAATTCAAAATTTGAAAAAATTGCTTTTTTATCTCCCTTGTATTCAATCCATCGACTCTGTATACTGTTCGCTCTACCTACAATATTTTTCTCATAGATCCATTACTATCACCTTTAAACTACGCTCCCTGGTTACTCCTATAATGGTTTATTTGCCACCCTTAAAATCCATTTATAATTTCAACACACTAGTGCATCCCTTAGGTTACAATATTCAACCCAATCCTACCTCATAATCCTTATACTAGAACTCAATTGTTGCAAGCAGACTAACGCTGTTCCCAATCCTAACTTCAGTTATACATCAAAGTTTCTTATTTAGTCATGCATTTAATAGTTAACTAACTGGACATTTTTTAAAGTCCTTATACATTAAACTCTGAAATACTAGTTTTTTGTCCGAATTATCACATATTAAACACATAAATTCCAGATTTCCATTCATCTGAACCTTAATTTCCCAATTGGAACCCGTTTAAACTTTCTGAATTATATATAAGTTTGTATAACATCCTTTTTAATTACGCCCCCCCCCCCTTCCGAACTATCTACTTACTGGCTTGAATTCACTTCTGTTTTTAGCTTATGATGACCCCACCCCAACTCGCACCTGGTTTATTGCTTACTAGCAATGAACAGTAACCAAACAAACTCTCCTCTCCCAGCATCAGTCATAGTTGATTTAACTAACCCTATCACCCACCTTCCTTACCTTTTTATATTTATCCCTTTCCCCCACTCATTTACTTGGCTTTGTTTACAACCAGAGCTGCCATTTCTTCTTAGACTCGATTGAAGTTACTACTTAAATTCCCGACTGCCTGCGTTTAATATACACAGCTCATTCTCAACTTCTGAAAAACCACTTTCTTTCTCGGTCCACGGAAGTTTTTTAAAATGGCCCTAATTCTCAAAATTACATCCGAATAAGTGCGTTTCATTTACGATTGAACTAAACATCTTTCTATTAGATTTACTTCATTTTTGAACATTTTCAACGCTGCTTTCACGAAACCCCCTTTTCCATCTTTAAATCTCCTTTCACCGGACACTTTATCTACGGACATTCACCAACTGGAGAGACTCCATATGTTCATACGCACACTCTTACTCTCCATTACTTTATATTTTTTTAAATTTTGAATTTTGGCTTTTCCACTGCCAACTTATATATCTGTGTAATTCCTCTGATGATAAGATTTTAATCTTTGAAAAGCCTTGGCTTAAGGAAAGAAAAATAAACATGTTTTATCGAGTACACCTTGCATTGAACAATGGAAGTTGAAATAGATTTGCCATTCGTACATATTTATCTCTCTTCTTTCATTTATCTTTATATTTTCTATTTCTCGTATATTGAGCTTAAACTATCTCACTATAGGTTATATCCTCTAAAAGTATTCTTTTAGTTTCATATGTTATATATATATATACATATATATATATATATATATATATATATATATATATATATATATATATATATATATATATATATATATACTTTTATGTACGTATAAAATGATTAATATATATATATATATATTAAGGTATGTGTTATTGAAGACGACAGAAATCTTCTGTTTAGTGATTCCTTTTTTTATTTTTTCCATTCGTCGAATGATCTTTTTGACGTGTAGATGGAATGAATTGATGAAGGATCCATGTGTTTGACTAACATTTCATACGAGACAAGTAAAACTATTTTTAAATGCTTAGCCTAGTTTAGTGATATCAACCGGTGTCGCCTAATTCAATTTAAAATATAGGGACATCTTATTAAAATTACTTACTACCTATCTCCCCCATTTTCCTTCTCCATAATTATTAGACGAGACAAAATTAAATCAGCCACTATTTTAAATTAAAAATAACAATAAGAATAATAAATAAAATTAATAAATAAACGAAGAACTGTTTCAATTGTCACATTTTAAAAATGTAGACGTCCGTATTTTACGCGAACGGTTTGCCGGCGTATTTTTTTAAGAAATTCCATTCTTCCACTCGCTTTTTATTCATTTTTGCCATTAAAGACCTGAAAATGATTCCGGAGAGAATCGAAAACGTTAGTCAAACACATGGACTCTTCATCAATTCATTCCATCTACACGTCAAAAAGATCATTCGACGAATGGAAAAAATAAAAAAAGGAATCACTAAACAGATTTCTGTCGTCTTCAATAACACATGCCTTAATATATATACATATATATATACATATATATATATATATATATATATATATATATATATATATATATATATATATATATATATATATATATATATATATATATATATATATATATGTTTGTGTGTGAGTGTGAAAAAGACAATTTAAAAATAAAAAATCCCATTCCAGGAAAACATTATCAAGAAACGAAAGATTTTAAATCTTCACTTTTTCTGAAGACGTTCGTTGATCCAAAGGAAACCGGTAAAATCTCTCATTTGGTGATGATTTATTCCTGTATTTAAATTTGTTTTTTCCATTTGTCTTTTTCACACATATTATCGTTCACGCCATTTCATTTTATGATATATCGTGCATGTTATCTTCATATATATATATATATATATATATATATATATATATATATATATATATATATATATATATATATATAATTTATTTTATACGTACATAAAAGTATATATATATATATATATATATATGTGTGTGTGTGTGTGTGTGTTTATGTGTGTGTGCTCAGAGATTTCTAAAAGATATGTTTGCAGAGATTTATCTCTGAATACATATATATTATAAATCTCTGAATAAATACACACACACACATATATATATTTATATATGTCTTGTATATATATATACATATATATATATATATGTGTGTGTGTGTGTGTGTGTATGTATATACTGTATCTATTAGTGTTGTTGATAGATTAATACATATTCGTGTTTAAAATTAACTTGTTTACTATCGATCTATGAAGCTTTTTTCCCTACGACAGGGAATGGAAGCGATTTAGTCTGTAACTAGATTGGACGATGACGCTTGCAACAGAGCGTTGATAATGACGAAAATTAAGATGGCGGCGAAGGATTCGACGGTGAAAACGGACAAGCCAAAATGTTTCACCGTCGCCGGCAATAATCCAGAAATGAAATTACAAAATAAATATATAAAATAGAAAACAGTTGTCCCAGCAGAGAATTAACAGGATTTGCTCCAGATCCTTCGGAAAGACTAACTTAATATCGGAATCGTTAGCAGAATGTTAAATCAAATATTTACTATGGCCAAAATCGGATTACAGTTCGATAAGTTGTTTCCTCGTTTCTCTGTGGGTTTCCCAATGCCAATGCCATCTTCTTCATCTCCTTTCTATACTTAGTCATCTTTTGTTTATTCTTCGTCAACTTATTGTTTGAAGAATCGATATGTGTTTGAATGGATGTTTTGGGTGCGAAGAAGGGAAGCAGAGAGTTATTTCGGTGTGATTGAAAACGTTGTGGAAGAATATAGATATAAAAGCAGTCACTGTTCGGGACGAATACCGGATTTGAACAGCAACTGGTGACGAATGGCTTATTATATTATTATACTCACTAGTTCTCACACAGGTCATCAGTGATTGCTCACCGACAACCGGTGGTATTCTCTGGAATCTGAGTGATAACAAGTCTCCCCAGATTTCCAGTATTCTCCACCTCTTTTCGATAGCCACCGCAAATAAACTTGCAGTATCACAACAGCCGTTTACCATTGATTTCTCGCTGGTAAGGACCATTGATCTTCTCTGAGATTTGGGTGGCAATAAGCCTCCCCAAGGTCCCAGCAGTCTCTGCACTTCCAGTGGAGGTCTGGTTTGTGCTGTCCCTCCTCGGTCTTCTCATCCTCCTTGACCCTATGCAAATATTTTGCGTGGTGTCAGCCTAGGCTGGTACTATTTTTTGAATTATTATTATAACTATTATTATTATTATTATTATTATTATTATTATTATTATTATTATTATTATTATTATTATTATTATTATTATTATTTGTTTGTTTGTTATGTCTCCGTTGGCATCTTTAATTTAACTATCTTCTCAATTCAACTGGTAAAAAAAACTCTTAGTACAGTATCGATATCCTGATCAAATTCTGTCAAATATTTAATTTGACAACTCCTAAAAGTGGCCCTTCAATTTCTTCCTCCTACCACTTTCTCTGAATTCATCCAATCTCATCGTAAACTGATCCACGCTATTGCTGTTCTTAATCCGATATGGCAACTTATTTCAAAAACATATTCCAAAAACATCAATGGTTTACTTACAGGAAAATAATATCGAATGACGAGTTAGAGAACGAGAAGAAAGAAGTCGTCTCTCTATGAGCACAAGTCTGACATATGTTCTGTTTAAAATCGGCTATCCGATGCAATTGGGTAACCATAGACATCGGAGATCGATCCTGAAAGTGAAACAACTTCTTTAGAGCAACGTGCTTTCTAGAAACGAGGCTTGTCACAACTGGTATGGGACAGTAAACTTATTAGATAACTTTTTCATTGGCATAAAGTTGATAAGAGTTCGGTTTAATGTCGAGTACACAACGTTTTGTAAAAGCTTCGAACAACATCCAAAATAAACTCCAGCTGTGCGACTCGTGGTAAAACCACAGAAAACCAAAATTGTATTATGACCCCTTACTTTGAGGCAATGGAGGACGTACTCCCACGGAATACGCGCTTTCTAGAGCTGGGTTTGATATTCAGACTTCAATCTCCCCTGGCTATAAATAGAAAAGTCGGATGACTAGAATTTACTAGCGTACAGCTTGGCACAAGATCAGTTTAAAGTATGAAATTCGCTCGGCGACTTAGAGTTATTAAATAAACGTTTAATTATTCTAAGAGGATCGGATAATAGAAAGTTAAAAAAGATAAAAAATGAGATCCGTACAGGATTCCGAATATGTACCTGCGACAAGGGGCCTTCTTTAGTCGCCTTAATCAACTCGACCAACAAGACTTCGGCTAAATGAAAGTCCCTTACTTTGTGAACGATATATGTCTGTTTTACTTTCAGTATAAACCCATATATCCTAAGGTTGCATTTCGAACGGCGAATACAGTGAATTTACGATAAAATAAACAAAGGAATTTATTCTCGATAGTATGTTGTTTATAACCCTGCTTTTTTTGGTTGGCACTCGTGTCCATTTATATATTACTTGCAATTTTCTTACTTTTAATTCCGTCCAGAAAATATTTCGACCGAATCGGAATTATTTTCAGATAGACGCTATCTTATAAAAGTGGATTAACTCTTTTTTTTAATGGCGACCATTTGAAAGTAAATCCGACCTGGGCAAGGTATTTTCAGGAAAGAATTAACCAAATTACATTGTATTCTTCAAAACAGGAGAAAAAAGTAACGAACAAAGTTAAAATATTGATTTTATAGTAAAAAAAAACTATCGATGACAAAAAACGCGAGAAACAGACTTACTGCACTTTATATATTACATAAATATTTCGGAATTTGAAATTCACCTCTTTTATTATGAAAATGTCTAATGTTTGCTTTCTTATTTATTTCCCTATTTACTCATTTTAAGTGACCCTGTTTTAACTTTAGCCCTTTTGGCTTATGTTTTGGAAATGTTTAGATAAAGATTGATAATTTTATATTATTTTAATTAGCCGAACTAATATTTTTGTTATTCAGTTGCTATTTCGGATGAAGTGACCTCCTACTTTCTTCAAGTGCATATTTTTTAAATCAGGAATTTTTTTCGGATTTGGTAAAATATACGGAATTTATACACGTTGCGCAACGGATAAAGGCGTTGATTAACAAACAGTTCTAATTGACAGTCTTGTGTAGGTTAGATGTTCAATCCTTAGTACAGGCGATAATAATTAAGAATAACGTAATAATTGATTAATATAACCGGTCATGGCTCACGAAATGAGAACAATTTACCATCGTGAAGTAAATAAAGAGTGAAATTCAAAATTCTGTATAGTTTCCGAGTTCGAAATAAATATTCCCAAGTTCGAGAAAAATGCACCTAGAGAAGGTCGGAGGTTATATCGGCCGAAACGTTGTAAAAATAACAACCAGCATCCAAATAATACACGTTTGGCTTACTCTGTATATTGTTTTACTTATCACTTAACCAGCATCACATTGATACAGAAATAAATATTCACAATATACCCTATAGGATTTGATCTCGTCATAACCGATTTCAGAGTTCGCGATGGCATCTACTGAATCAATCATGTTCCTTATAAAAAAAATAGCTGTATCTACTCGGTGTTGCCCGGGATGCAATACAGTTATTCCAGTTTTTCATTTTTGTTTGTTTGGACATTTAAAAAACTTATACAGAAAAGGAAATAAAATGTTAGTTGTAAGGTAGCCGACTCTTATAATATTATTCAATGTTAAATATGAGTTATCTCCCTTCCGAATTTTCAATTTTTAGGTGATTAATTTAAAATGTTTCATATTACTAGTTCTCTAGTCCGGACTGAATAAGTGTTTAAATAAATTGTAGTGAACTACGTTATTATGTTGCCAATAATATAATACTACAATAACAAATGAAAATTGGTTTGTCAGCTTAAATGCTATTTGGGTCTGACTTTGAAAATTCGACAAAATTATTTTTATATGTTGGATGACCATAAACGATAAAATGTAGGTTTTTAGTGCTTTAGTAATGAAACCGAATGGAAAATACGACTTTTCTTCGTTTTCGTTTTTTAGGTAGATGCATTGTTTTCGCATTCATTGTTCATAAACCGAGAAAGAAAGAGAGGGAAATCGTTGCAGTTAAAAGGTAACAGTTTTGAAACGTCTCCCGATTCGCGACGGTGTCTAACTATCCCATATACTCGCTGCCACTTTAATTGTCTGTTAAAAAACACAAACAAGTTAAATAGAGTAATGAGTCGACAATTAACATCGATGTCGGTGTCAGTTTTCATTTCTCTCTCCGTAGACGTCTCTTCTATGTTCTGAGTTCACGTTCGCCTGATTTCATTCCAGTAACAATAAACGAATAAAGCGCTTTAATTAAGAATGTCTCCCGTAAGAAAAGAAAAACCAAAAAACAAAAAGCAAATACTTCTCATTATCTATTAAACAAATTAACCAAACATAAGTCTGTTTGACACAGTTTGACCTAAATAAAACGCCACCCATTAAAACGTCCGTAAAACCTTTAATCAAAGAACAATTGCTTTAAGATTTAAGGTATATGAAAAAGAATCCTTGCAGGGAAGATTAAAGTATAAAACTTCCAAAAATGTTTTAAACACTTTAAAAAAAAAACAAAAGCAACGATAACATTTGAGTTTACTATTGAATGGCGATAAAACAAAGACTGTTGGGTATTCATGATTGAAACTTGGTGGAAAAGTCAGACATAGATTGAAATTTATTTGTATGAAATATTATTAGATTGCAGAAAAGATTGTAAATTTTATGAACGGTACGTTTGATCATCCTCTTTTGAGTCACCCTGTGTCAGAAAGTAATCGTCTTTATCACTACTTTTTTTTATTAAGTGGCAATTTTTCTCAACTTGTTCATTTTATCGCAGGAGTAAAAATATATAATTAATGTAGAATGGTTGAATAAATATACAGTAATATGTAAACCGTACAACGCACCTGTTTACTTAAATAACCAAACTTTAAATTAGATTTTATTCATTTTTGCTGATTTATGGGAGAACCCCTCTTAATTGAAAATAAATGTACCCATGGATTCAAAAACGTACTTGAAATTTGTAACATAGTAGGTTTGACTTATTATTATTAATTTTTATTATTATTATTTTTTTTCATCATCATCATCATTGTTACACCGGCCGTTCTTACACAGGAGAAACTGCACCGGTTGTCACTATAAATAGTGCGAGTCACCAGAGACACGGAGAGGACAAAGCACAGTCTTGTAACTGTCTAGCCAAGTGCTAGTCACTTTCTTACTTTGTTAATACACTTGTTAAACCAACCCTCGACTTGACGTCCTTTATTTATTATTTACTGTTGGACAACTTCACAACAATCATCATCATCATCATCATCATCATCATCATCATCATCATCATCATCATCATCATCATCATCATCATCATCATCATTATTATTATTATTATTAAGGAGCACAGGAGAAAATAAATATACCTCTAGAAGTTACATCTTAGTCCTTACTATATAATTGCCTGTGATGTCATCTCTCACAACTAGTATAGAATGTCAGGGGCGTGTAATCAAACCTGCACATGCTACTAAACTGAGATGGCTGATACAACTTAGCTTTATATCTCAATAAAAGCGCATACAACTGAGGTCCCTCACTGTCAACCAAGCTCCAGTCCCTGTCCCATCGCCACAATGTTGCATCCTTGTGCTTGTTTTACAAATACTTCAATGGATGATGCTCCGGTGAATTAGCTACTCTGGTGCTCCCTCAACATAAATTCACTAGACCAACTCGACAATCAACTAAATCCCATCCATTCACTGTGGAGGTCCCCAGATGCCGGAGAGCTTTCTACTCAAATAGCTTCTTTCCTCGTGCTGCTGGCCTATGGAACTCCCTCCCTGCCCCCTGTTTCCCCGACAGTACTGACATGCAGAAATTTAAAATTAATGTAAACAGACATCTTGTTGCGCAGATCCCAGTTTAGGTTGACCCCTCCCCCTCCAACCTTCTTCCCTTTTCTTTCTTTTCAGTAGTCCTTTACGTCTACAGTGGCGGCCTGCCTTGTTTGGGGTGAACTACGGCTAATAGGGCTCTAGTGAACATCAGGATCCGTAGATTTTGTAAAATCGTGGCGGTCATAGCATTATCATAGCCGGACGATACATTAGCTTCCATACTTGATAAGACTTCAACTCGTTTAACTTCACATTTAGCATACATTTATACACACTATACATTTACAACCCCTTCCTTGTAATTCCCAACTCCATTACATTTCTAATCCCCTTAATTATGTATTTCCCCTTAACGCTCACACTTACCTTTTACTACCTTTTCAAGAATATCCTTCCAATACCTTGCATTCTACAAATTACCCTACCACCCACCTTAACATCCCCTTACTTGCTTTTTCCTCCTTATCTACTACGCACCACCCCTCTCTGCAAAACACTGCCACAAACAAATGGTCAATAAACACATACCGAAAATTCTACCTATAACCAACGTTAGTCTTTCTGACTCTAACACCATCCGTTATATTACCCCGCCCCTTTATGCCTTTCTATTTCCCCACCACTACTCCAATGTTATGTATATTTGCTCCGATTCTGTTCAATATATGCTATTCTTGCCAAAGTTTCGTAAATAAAACGATGATTATCTGTTACTTTCTTTTTGTTCTATATAGTTTGTTCTTCGCTTTGTGTATACCTGTTTTGACTCTGTACAATAAAGGCTATTCTTGACAAAATGTAATAAATGAAACGACATATCAAAATGCAATCAACAAAATTTTATATTAATTCCTTTTGTTCTATAGCGTTTGTTCTTTACTTATTGACTTACACATTTTTCCGGATATTTATTCTGTAAACATATATAGCTCCAATCTACCAGAACATTTAATAGTAATATATAGATCAAATTATATTTTATGTTTCATTAAATAGACCCTAAAATTCCACCTAGATTTATTGTTTTACTATTTACCTTTTAAATAATAAGGTTTATTCTTGAGATTTTTCAACTCTTTCTAACTTGATTAAGTCAGTTTTCACAAAATATTTGTTGACAATTTTCTTATCAAATCTGATGAAAAATTTAAGATAATTTGATTTGTATATTCCTATATATCCTATGAGATATTTTTACAAATGTGAAATGAGATTACAGATAAGCGATGGAAGAAGCATCATCATAAATATATGCGTAAATAAATTAATATAGCTATATTATACTGGATAAAGTAAAATTTTCTAAATATATAAAACTCCCGCTGTCTTTCACGCCATTTTCCGATTTGTGGTTGGATTTCTATGGCCACATCGCCTCGCCGACAAAACAAAGGGAAGACAACCGGAAATTCACGGAGACTTGGCGGGAAAACAAGAAAATGATATATGAAAAATCACATGGAAATTAAAAGAGCGGTTTTCGCGTCCACTTCCTCTTATATCCGCTTCAGCCATCTTAACCGACAGCTAAAATACATTAAGCATATTCTCAACGTCAAAAGTAGTGGATCTTCTATCAACCAGCCTAGCATAAAGTCGTATGCGATCGCCATTCGTCCTGATCACGAACGACAATTTGTTCATCAGCCCGAGATTATCGCTAAACCGACAAGAATGAGACGAAACTATGTCACAGTTGGATGAATGCTGGCGACATTTCATAGTCGACAAAGCTTTCCATCCGTTTCCAAAGCGAAATAAGTCCGAGAAATAGAATACGCCAAAAGTAAAAGACACAAAAATCTAATGTTTGAAGACAATAATTTATGTGCGGCAAGTTTTAATAAAGTTGATGGAACAGAGTACACTAGACGCGATGTTTATATTTATTTGTAGATTTATTTTACAAACCAGCAGATAAAATATATAAGTATGGTATTTAAATATTTGTTAATGTCTTTACGATCTGACCAAATATCCATTTTAACTTTCTATGTATACATTTCCTTTTACATTTAGATTTTATAACCACAAACTTTTTATTAGACAAAATACACCATACCCTTAACTTTAAATACTGGTCATATGAAACATTTTTAAATAATCACCTAAAAATAAAAGGATAGTTAATTTAAAATCGAAACAAAAACAATATTCAAAGCAAATGGAATATATCTAAATAGATGATTTTTTTATAGCTGGTTGTTTTCTTTTACAGCATATCAACCCGGTCATTTTGGTAAAAGTTTTTATGCTTCAAGTTCTTTATATCTTCAAATATGTATTTATTGTGTTTGTTTTGGTTGTTTTGTGGAGGAAAATTTTTGTTTTTGGCTTTGCAGAACATGATTGAGTTTTGCAAAGGGAAAGGAATGTTTGGTGCCTTTTAGGTCAGGAAGCCAGTATTTTTAGACAGCCTGATCTGGTAGCATTATATATTCCAAAACTTATCCAAGGGTCAATTTTGAACTTATAAAGAGAAGTAGAATCGCCCCTGACAACCGCACAAAAAAAACCACAGGAATAGAAAAATCTACATTTTCACCAAGAGCAAAATGTAGTATCTGTTCTGATACTACGCGTCGTCTTTTCTATAGTCGGTTAGTTAAGAAGAATTTTTGCTAAACTGAGGCTATTTTAAACATTTTTTTCCGAATCCAGAGTACTTCTTTTGAGGCAGATCGATTTTTCTCAAATTAAAAACCGACCTTGTGTCTCACTCTGCCCTTGCGGGGAGGCAAGTAAATGGTGACAAAGGCCCAATAAACAGCAAATAATAGATTCTGTGAACATAAATGAAACGGTATTCTATGTATTAATCTATGACTTAGCAGCCCCTTTATATACATTGTGTTCTACGTACATTCAATGTATATCGTCGGTGATAAATAAATGCGACTCTCCACCTCTTGAGGGTCGGACTTTCGTATTTTGGTTAAAACGAAAGTTAACTTCATCTTCTTCTTTTCTTCTTCTTCTTCTTCTTCTTCTTCTTCTTCTTCTTCTTCTTCTTCTTCTTTTTCTTCTTCTTTTTCTTTTTCTTCTTTTTTCTTCTTCTTTTTCTTACTTCAACATTTCTGATTTCATTCTTTTCTTGTTTATTCACTTTCAAACTTCCAGAAATCTTTTATTTGTCTGTATTTTATTTTCTACATTCTACTTCAGATAGGTCTTTTATTTTCCTCCCCACTTTCTTCGATATTTTATTCTTGCTTTTTATCCTTTAGATCTCAATCTGCCTTTTCTGTACTTTACTTTCATGTCTTCATATTTCTTCTCCGCCTTCGCTTTCTTCTCAGATATCTTCATTCTTCTTATACTTCTTCTTTCTCTCCTTCTTTTTCTCCTTTTAATTATCCGTCGTGTGTCAATTCTTCTTCTTCCATTTTTGACAATCCTTCAATGGCTTTCTGATTGTCGGTGTCGCAAATCCCAGTCGAAATCTTCATTTCCTCATTTCATCAAATTCACACGAAGAAGCCAAAACCGAAACTAGCACAAAAGCAAAAAAAAAAAAATGCGATGAACCGTTTCTTCATTTTAATCCATAGATTGATGAACGCAAGCGGCGATTATTTAATCTGACAATAAAACCCGGGGAAAACACACACATACACATGCACGCACACACACACACACACACACCGAGGAAGAAACCCGCGTCTGTATTTCCTCTATTTCGCTTTAGCACATGTGCAAATAATCGTCATGCTAGAATGCGTCTGCGCATGATCGCCCAGGGTTTATTCTGCGCATGCCCACAAGAAAATGGAGGACAAAAGAAAATGAGTTAAAAGGAAGTATATATATATTATTTGGAACGCATGCGTGTTAACGGATATTTTCTAATCTGGTTGTTTCGCTCAAGTTTGTTCGTCTAACGCCATGTGTCGTTGTGTATTTTCAATATTCTAACAATTATAGAGTCAGACAAGCAAAAAGGATTGAAAAAGTACAAGTTTTTTTTTCAATCTTTGAAATACAGAGTAGAGAAACAATCGAAATATAGAAATAACTTGTAAGTAGATATTACCATACTTATGACTAGTATTCTTTTATGAAACCGAATTCAGTTTCGAATCCAGCTAATGGTTATGCATTTTATATCATTTAGCTGTTTGGATAGTAATTCTTTTCTTATATATTCATTCCAAGCTAACTGTACCCACTAGGCGTTGTCCTAGAGATTTTACTTGCATTATTTTGCCTTTATTTTTAATTGCATAAATATGTTTGATTTTTTTAATACTTAAATTTGTAAATAATCAGAATTTAACAGACCAGTAGGATTGCTGATTATTTGACGAATGCAGAGAGGGTGAACTGGCAACCGGTTGTCAGATTTGAGTGCGAACCAAAAAGAGGTATATGAATATTAATAAAGCGGGACATTTCGTTTTAGTTTATGAGAAAAATAAAATGGATATAGGAATAAACATAAACAAAATATAAGACAAACATTCTCATTAAACATGCCATCTGGGGAGAATCGATATTTTTCTTCACATTCTATTTAAACCTTATCCATGAAAGTATAAAATTTGAAACCAAATATTCACCCTCTGCATTTAATGTTTACGCTGAGCCATTTTGATATTTTACCATTATTTTTTCTAGTTTATTTTTCTCACACACATCTACATACACACACAATCTTTTTATCTCTTGCTCTCACACACACACACACATATATATATATATATATATATATATATATATATATATATATATATATATATATATATATGATAATTTTATTTACACAGACATGTACAAAATCTGCGACACTGGCATGTCGATGTTATCGATCAACAGTTACTATAAACTGAGATCTCATCAGGGAGAGTTAGAATCCGATCTTAACCTCAGATCATATTTGAGGAGAATGAAGTGGAGGGATAGAGAAAGAGAAGAAGAAAAGAAATTTAACATTTCAAAAATTAAGGCCGTTAAAAAATTAAAATTAAAAATTAAAAAATTAAAAAATCTAAAAACAAAAAACAAAAAATCTTAAATCTAAAATCTGAAACAAACAGGGCAAATAAATAAATAAATAAATAAATAAAAATATAAGGTGGAAAGAGGAACAAATAATGAGGGGAGAGGTGGTGGGAAGGTAGACACATAAAGGAAAAGAAGGAGAAAGAGAGGGTGTCTGTTGATCAGATCGAGAGGGAAGGAGGGGAGTAGACATGCACGAATCAAGTGTAAAAAAAAACAGTCGAGTTTATAAATGTATTTTTTCAAGTGAACTGTAATATATATATATATATATATATATATATATATATATATATATATATATATATATATGATACTTAGAAGGCAGTAAAATCTAGAGGTGTGACGGATAGACTAAAGTTGGAGCAAAATAAGACATATAATGGTGGAACGGGTTAAACAGTTTTACCTTTAATACAATGTATACATACACATATGTACATTTATTTATTTTTGTTTTTGATATACAAACATATATCTGTCCATCTACACAATGTTACAATGTTATGTAATACCTGCATCAAAATGGTCTGGTGGAAACTCCGTACATAGTATAACTCCGTACATAATATTATAATATTTCGGGAACTCTTCCCTTCTTCAGATCTGCGTTCAACTCAAGTTCAAAAGTGCATATGAATGTGCGGCGAGGACGCAGTCCTGCTGCAAATACTGATGAAATTTTAAATCTAATCCGATTTAAAAAGTTTTTAAAATGTTATTTATTTAATTTTACTTTATTTATTTATTTATTTATTTTCCCCACTCACTCTTTCAATTAGTTTATCTCGTAAATCAATTATTTGTTTTTCATTTTTTATGAATCTTTTTTTTCATTTTAAATCTAAATTTAAACCAAGTCTATATTTCGTTTAAATAAATGTGTCGGTAAATATTATCATTAAACATTGCATTATATGTTGTTCGTTTTATATTCTTGTATATATTAATATTTAATTTATTTATTGTTTTTTTTTTAAATTATGAATACTTTTTAAATTAATTTAATTTAAGCTAGTATTATTTGTTCATTCATCGCCCGTATCTGTCTAATTCTAATTAGAACAATGGAAGGGAGATAATTCAGCTGTGTCTGTTCAGTGATATTTAAGTCGCTTTTAAATTTAGTTATTTTTAATTATGTAAAGTTAAATATTATTATTCTCATATAACGAATGTATTTCTTTTTTTTATAAATAGGGTTTATTCTCGCCAGAGTGGTTTCAGTATCCCCCCTTTTACTATTGCTGCTGTTGCTATTATTATTATTATTATTATTATTATTATTTACTCACTAGGAGTTATCACACTGGTCATCGTCAGTGATCGCCCACTGCCAACAACCTGTGGTATTCCCTGGAGTCTGAGCGACAACAAGTCTCCTCAGACTTCCAGTATGCTCATTTCGTTCATCACCGCTGATGACCTTGCGGTATCGCAACAGCCACCTACCACCGATTTCCCGCTGATAAGGGCCATTGGTCCCCTCTGGGACCCGAGTGGCAACTAGCCTCCCCAAGGTCCCAGAGCTGTCCGCGCTCTTTCAGTGGAGGTCTGGTTTGCGCTTTCCCTCCTCGACCCTCTGTCCATAATTTTCGTGGCGTCAGCCTATGCTTGCGCCTCTCTCGTGCGGTTGTATTTTCCCCGGTTCTGTTGTCTTGTGCTTCCATGTGTTTGTTCCCATTCGTTGCTTATGTGGGTTGGTTTCCGCATTCGAGGACATTTCTCAGGATTGTAGCTGTTTTGATCATTACTGTCCTTTGTATGGTCTCAGTTATCCCTTTGATTCCTATTTCTCCTAGTCTTTTCTCCATGTTTTTGGGGACTGTTCCTAGTGCTCCTATGATTATTGGTGTTATACTGACTTTCTTCATGTTCCATATTCCTTTCAATTCTCTGGCAAGTTCAGTATATTTGCTTCTTTTTTCCGTCTCTTTGATCTTCACTCTGTGGTCTGCTGGAACGGCAAAGTCTACGATTTTGCAGAATTTTTCTTTCTTGTTGATTATTATCATATCCGGTCTCCTTGCTGTTATGGGTTTGTCTGTTTGTACATTCATATCCCATATGATTTTGTGTTTTTCGTTTTTAGTACAGTTTCTGGTTTGTGTTTGTACCGTTTTTTTGCATATTCGAAATTCAGTTGTTTGCACATTTCCCGGTGTACTACTTTCCCCACGCTGTCATGTCTGTTCTTGTATTCCCTTTGTGCTAGCTTGCTGCATTCACTTATTATATGATTTATCGTTTCGTCTCTTTGTCCACACAATCGGCATTTGCTGTTTTCCTGGGTTTTATCTATCTTTGCTTTAATAAAGTTTGTCATAATCGCATTGTTCTGTGCGGCCATCAGCAGAGATTCCGTTTCTCTGTTCAAGTGTCCTTTTCTTAGCCATGCCCAGCTGTTTTCATTGGCTTCATCGCTTGTGAGTCTTATAAAGCGTCCATGTAGTTGTTTTTCTTCCCACTTTTCCTTTCTTGTCTTTTTGTTTCTGGGTTCAGTGCTTCCGGAGTTGTTTGTTGGGCTGGTGTCTCTTGCTGTGGTGATCAGTCTTTCCGTGTTCTGGGTTACATATTTCTCCAGCTCTTTTTTTGTGTCTTCCACACAGTCTTCTATACTTACCAGTCCTCTACCTCCTTCATTTCTTTTCATGTAGAGTCTGTCCGTATCGTCTTTTGGGTGCAATGCATTGTGCATGGTCATTAGTTTTCTAGTCCTCCGGTCAAGGTGCCTGAGTTCTTCTTTGGTCCAGCCTATGAATGGTCCAGCGTATCTTATTAGTGATACAGCCCATGTGTTTATCCCTTTTACTAGGTTTCTGCTTTATAGTTTAGTTTCTAAGAGTTTCCTTGTTCTTCGTATATATTCTTTTCCAATCTTCTCTTTCATTTCTGTATATTTGATTGTGTCTGCTTCCAGAACTCCCAGGTATGTATAACTATCTTGTTCTCCTAGCGCCCTCATCTCCTCTTGGTTGGGGAGTTCTATACCTTCTGTCGTCTCCAGTTTTCCTCTTTTGATCTCTTAGCAGTGCACATTTTTCTATTCCAAACTCCATTTGGATATCCTGGCTGAATATCCTGGTTGTATTTATCAGCTTTTCCAGTTATTTTTTGTTTTTTGCAAACAGTTTCAGGTCATCCATGTACATCAGGTGGTTTATTCTTTGTTCTGTATCCGTAAACCTGTATCCGGCATCACACTTTCTGAGTATGTAGTTGAGTGGCATCATGGCTATTATAAATAATAGTGGTGATAGAGAGTCTCCTTGAAAAATGCCTCTCTGTATTTTTTATCTCAGACAGGTATTGTTCTCCGGCTGTCAGTTTTAGTCTCCATGTTTCCATTGCTTTCTGGGTGAGATTAATAATCCTGTCTGGTATCTTGTATATTTTTAAGCATTCAATTATCCATGTTTGGGGGATCCTGTCGTAGGCTTTCTTGTAGTCAATCCATGCCATGGTTATGTTCTTTTGTCTGCTCTTCACCTCCTTCAGGATCTTTTGATAAATGTATTATTATTATTATTATTATTATTATTATTATTATTATTATTATTATTATTATTATTATTATTATTATTATTATCATTATTATCATTTTTATTATTATTATTATCATTTTTATTATTATTATTATTATTATCATTTTTATTATTATTATTATCATTATTATTATTATTATTATTATCATTATTATCATTTTCATTATTATTATTATCATTTTTATTATTATTATCATCGTTATTATTATTACTATTTTTATTATCATCATTATTATTATTATCATTAACATTATTATTATTATCATTATTATTATTATCATTATTATTATTATCATTTTTATTATTATTATTATTTTTATTATTATTATTATTATTATTAGTATTATTATTATTATTTTTATTAAATACCAATTTATCATTATGTCGGTTATGTTTTAAACCTATTTCATATTTTTTGCGTTAATTGAATATATCTATATCGCTGGCATTAGTAGTTAGTCTATGGCGTATGGACCAAGGGATTTGTCTAAAACTGCAGAGAGATCGTTAGATTGTTTATTACATATAATTGGATATCATTTTCCTTTCTATAAGCCAGTAGTGACGTGGTTAAAGGACAGGTTTCAGAGGAGAAATTGGAAAGTTAAAACATGAGAGAGAAAAAAAAGTAAAAAAGTAAAAAAAAACAATGACAACTTTTCTTTTTTCTGTAATTTTGATCCGAAGGGGAGAGGCAAATTAGAAATGAATTCCATTTAGTAGGAGTCGCATTTAAATCAAAGGGAGATAACTAAACATTTATGTTCTTTTCCTTCTCATGTTCTTCTCTACTGCTCTTCATCCATTTGCAAAACAATAGTTTCTATCCTCCCGTGAAGTAAGAATAAGCATAGTAGATTCAACAGAGACGACTTGAGATATTTTTCAACACATTTTGAACTAATAGTGACGAACTTTATGGAAAGTTTCCAAGCAGAAATTACTCCAAGGTCCGGGTACTTGGACTATTAGGCGGATATCGTCAGCCAAAGTAAAACTTTACCTCCAGCACCCTTATGACAACAAGAAAAGAAAAATAATTATTCAAGTCATCTCTAGATGCTGCTCACACATAACTGCCGCCCGAGTAGACAGTGTTTTCTTCCACCTTTGTCAGAATCATCGCTCATAGAAATGAGGACTGAGGGGTAAAGTATGGGAAGCAAGAGTTACGGGGCTGCCAAAAGATGCATCCACAATGCGTTTTCCACTCTCCATTAATTTGGTTTAACAAATATGGTAGCAACTTTAAAAAAACAATCAAGTATTGTACTTAGTATAAGTGTTTCTTGGCCATTTTAGTCAATTTGGACTTTTGTTCTTCTCATTTAAGCTAAAGCAGACATAAGGGGATTTTTTTAAAACAATGACAATTTTGTTTTATAATTTAGTTCCGAAATAAAGGGCAAATTAGAAATTAATTCGGCTTACCATGTTTCATCGTTGTCTGAACACAATGGCGTCTGGACTTTACAGTAGTTTCTGGTTGGGCCACTCGATGCCATATTAGTGGGAAATGCTACGGCTTTTCTTTCCTCAATTGCCTTCAAAGAAAATCTATCTTCTTTACTCATTCGGTCACTGCCCTGCTCTTGATTCCTCTCTTGACCTCTTCTACAAATCTTCCAACCTAAACATGACAAGTCACAAAAAAACATAAGCGTAAACCTAGAACCCCAACTTCCAACGTAGACCTCTATTACCAGATCTCCTTTTCCAACATCAAGTTTGGAATCAATTTATGCGAGACTAAACCAGACTTGTTGTTCCTCTGCGAAACTGGCATTGGTCCGTCTGTTTCTGTAGATGATTTCATTGTTAAAGGTAACTCGAACATGACATCAAAACCTAACCCTCAAAATTGTCATTGAAATGGAATTTGTGTCTACATTAGGGACGGCTTTCTATGTGGCAGGGACATATAAAAAAAAAACTCAATTTACTTATATGTGTTTATGAGCAGTACTTTCTTGGCCTTTTGGCTAAGATCAAAGTGTAGTATCTGTTCCGATGGATACTGCACCCCATAGACTCGTATTGTCTTGGCCTTCGGGGCTTGATTTAGGCAATTTTTAAATCCCACTTTCCCGACCCGACCTTGGGTCACATCTTACTTGTGGGAGTGAGATAAAAACTGGCCTTGTGCCTAACTCCTGGAGAGGAGTAAATCAATACTCACAGCACCACATTCATATTACCCTCTATCGTCCCCAAAATGACAGAGTTACGATCTTTGAGAGTATCTCTGGAAAAATTGACCATATCCTGTCTGCTCATCTTTCTGTCACCATTCACGTCTGTTGAGATTCTAATGTTGAAAATGTTGAACAGTTAGTCCACTCAAAGAAGACAGATGATAAAGGAGGTTTCGTCACGATTTCTCCTTTACATATGATCGAAAACAGATTGTTGACAAACCTAAATGCGTACCCGATGCTGACAGACATTTTGCAAGTCTTCTCGACCTTTTCCTGACAACTTGCCAGTAACTCTATTCATCCACTGTCCTGTCTCCACTGTGATCTTCCGATCACTCAGTTAAGGTTTTTTAAAGTGAATCACGAACTCTGATGCCCCTCTCCATCGCACGGTGTATCGATACTCAAAGGCTGACTTAGACAGCCTCAGATCTTCCATATAGGAAATTTCTATGCGGTCCATGTTTAACTAATTTAACCAATTGGTTAATAGTTAGTATAGAGAAGTTTCATACCCTCAAAGTAATTCTAACATAAACCCCAGAATATGCCGCCGCCATTGCTCACAGAAATCACTATTTTAATTACTTTCAATGAAATAGATGTTCTGCAACGAAAGCCGCTTTTAGGACCGCCAGACACCACTGCAAAAGAATGATAGAAAACGTGAAAGAGTCATATGTTCAATCCAAAGGCTTGGTTTCCAAGAGTTTTGGCGAATAACAAAAAGGATCGTGAACAGATACATGACTTCTCAATGGATCTAAGATGATTTCCTCAGCACCTAAGAAAGATAAACAGTTTGCACATAACTTTGCATCAAATTCCAGCTTTTGTGATCAAAGCCGCCTACCTCCTGAATTTCTATTTCTGGCGGAAAATATTCCGAGCGACATCCATATATCTGTCAAGGATGTTGCCAAACTTATCAATGAACATTGATGCAAGCAAAACAACTGGTTCTGACAAAATTCCAATCATAGTGCTTAAAGAGCTGCAACTGGAACTACCTCACATTTTTACAAAGCTGTTCAATCGTTGCTTAAAGGAGAAATGCTTCCCGACACTTTGGAAAACTTCGTCATAATGGAGATCGGTCTTCTGAATCTCAATACAAACCAATTAATCTCCTGTGCGTCATGAGTAAGTTGCTTGAGTCTGTGATTAATCAAGACGTTGTCAATCACCTCATCAAAAACAGCCTACTCAGTGACAAGCAATGTGGATTTCGTCCTGCAAGATCAGCAGCTGATGTGCTGACTGTATCACATGGGATCAGTGAATCTATTTACGGGGTCTTCGTTTCCAGAGCAATAGCTTTTTGATATGATTTGACATAAAAGTCTACTTTACAAGATTTCTAGCTATATCTGGAAATATTCTCTCAACCATCAAAGCCTTTCTCTCTGATAGGTCCATACAAGTAGTCGTTGATAGACAGAAGTCTGAAGCCGTATCTGACGTGCCTCATGGATCCATTTTGGGCCCAACTCTCTTTCCTATCTTCATCAATCATCTCCCAAATCACATTCTAATATCATTCGTTGACATTTATAGAGATGACACAACCATTTATGGCAACATTCTGAAGAGCATCAAGATCTTTCTGATTCTCTCTTTTGCGACGTGAGGCACGTCGTGCAATGGGGAAGGGGGGTGGCTAGTTACTTTTAATGCATCTAAAACCAAGCTTCTCTCCTTTCACCACCATCGCTCTGATCTACACTCGGCCCAATTGAAATGAACATCTCTCATCTTGCAAAAGTCTCTTGCTTTGATAAGCTTCTGTGACAGACCTTTATTCCAGATCTGAAATGTAAAAGTTACATCAAATCCGTTGCCAAGGTAGCTGGAAACATGGTTGGACCATTCTACTACTACAAAAAGTATCTCACCCCTGACGCGATCCTCTATCTTTACCAAACGCAGATACGCTCTTAGAAATCTTCCTTCTTACATCCTCTTTATCACAGAAGAGACGTAGCTAGTCTTTCTCTGCTCTATCGTTATTTTTATGGCAGGTGCTCGACTGAGCTTCAATCTATGCCCCCCCCCCCCGCTGTTAAACATTCACAACAAAAACTCGTCTAGCTATAGCCACTGTCAATAAATTAATTAACATCCCCCCTTCGTGTACCTAGAACTAAGCAGAACTTTCATGAGCACAGTTTATTCCTAGAACTTACCGTCACTGGAACACAGTACTACGGGGCTGCTTGCCAGCTAACTATAACATTGCAGTTTTTAAATCAACTATAAACACATTTTTGTTGAGTTGCCCTCTTAAACAATATTTTCTGAACAGTTAAACCATCGTTACAAATACCGTCGGTGTCTCACCTGTCAAAACTCAATATTTTTTTTATTCTTGATTGACATTTCGGCATTGATAAGCGGTGACTCGTTTGTTAAAAAAAAAAGAAATTGTTTAAATTAAAGGCGATGTCTAAAAATATTCATTGAGATCCATTTTTTATTTCTATGTCAAAATTTTATTACATGAAAACTTCTTTCTGGTGTGTTATGATATATGATGAACCTACTATCCCTGTAAATACCAATGTTATTTCATTTGGTGATTGTAGATGAAAGGGAGAGAGAGAGAGAGAGAGAGAGAGAGAGAGCGAAGTAGAGAAAGAAATCTTGAAAACGAGGGTAAATACAGTGAAAAGAAACCGACTAATTTGGGATTTGGTCTTTTTACTTATTATATTTAACTGGCTTTGCAAACTCATTTTTTCTGATTCAAACAATCTAGCCCGAGCCTAATGAGTTACCCGACGGTTCATATTTTTCTAGTATATATATAAAAGAATAACAATAATAATAATAATAATAATAATAATAATAATAATAATAATAATAATAATAATAATAATAATAATAATAATAATAATGATAATAATAATAATAATAATAATAATAATAATAATAATAATAATAATAATCGTGGACTTTGCCGTTCCAGCAGACCACAGAGTGAAGATCAAAGAGACGGAAAAAAGAAGCAAATATACTGAACTTGCCAGAGAATTGAAAGGAATATGGAACATAAAGAAAGTCAGTATAACACCAATAATCATAGGAGCACTAGGAACAGTCCCCAAAAACATGGAGAAAAGACTAGGAGAAATAGGAATCAAAGGAATAACTGAGACCATACAAAGGACAGTAATGATCAAAACAGCTACAATCCTGAGAAATGTCCTCGAATGCGGAAACCAACCCACATAAGCAACGAATGGAGAACAAACACATGGAAGCACAAGACAACAGAACCGGGGAAAATACAACCGCACGAGAGAGGCGCAAGCATAGGTTGACGCCACGAAAATTATGGACAGAGGGTCGAGGAGGGAAAGCGCAAACCAGACCTCCACTGGAAGAGCGCGGGCAGCTCTTGGACCTTGGGGAGGCTTGTTGCCACTCGGGCCCCAGAGGGGACCAATGGCCCTTATTAGCGGGAAATCGTTGGTAGGTGGCTGTTGCGATTACCGCAAGGTCATCAGCGGTGATGAACGAAAAGAGGTGGAGCATACTGGAAGTCTGAGGAGACTTGTCACTCAGACTCCAGGGAATACCACAGGTTGTCGGCAGTGGGCGATCACTGACGATGACCAGTGTGATAACTCCTAGTGAGTAAATAATAATAATAATAATGATAATAATAATAATAATAATAATAATAACAACGACGACGACAACATGAAACGAAAATCGTTTATAATCAATTGAAAATTGCCGTCTGTAAGCACAGTATTTAGTATATAGTAAAAATATATTTTTCCAAAGATTTATGATATCATTTAAATCAAATTTCGAAATAAAAATCTCCAAAGACATCAATTTTACTATTTTCTAAAAAGATATTAATAGCAATCAAAAGTCAGCAATTAACTCAATATACAGTAAATATCCCAATCATCACGAAATAATGATATATATATATATACATATATATATATATATATATATATATATATATATATATATATATATATATAAATTGTTTATCTACATACGTAAAAGTTTCATCCTTCTAGAATTGTCAGTGTAGAGATGATTGTTCAAGCCGTTCCTAGAATTCAAAACCCCGGAACACGAGTCATGTTTTTAACTCAAATTCCGACGCCTTAACCAACGCGGCCACCGTGAACAACTACATGAATTGGTGAGAGTTTTAAACTTATTATAGGCAGCAGACGTCAACAGTGTTTGACTTATAAAAGAACATGCATTAAAGCTATGATTTTGACGGCTGTATTACTACTCACTAGAGTGCCCAGCCTAAATTTTAGGGGCGACAGATAATTATAATAAATATTTGTTTATCTTTCCGGAATCGTCAGTATAGATATCATTATTCCAGCTGGTCGCAGTATTCGAAACCCTGGAAGATATCAACATTAATAACTATGATTTTTCTGCACAAAACCCATATCTTTTTTACACGAACTTTTTTTTTCACTCTCAATTTCTTAATATTTTTCAAATGTTGAATTTTGGCTTTTCCACTGCCAACTTATGTATCTATGTTATTTCTCTCATGATAAGATTTTGTTCTTTGAAAAGCCTTGGCTTAAGGAAAGAATAATAAACATAATTTTATTACCGAGTATACCTTGCATTAAACAATCGAAGTTGAAATAAATCTGGACATTCGTACATGTTTATCACTCTTCTTTCATCTATCTATCTATCTATCTATCTATCTATCTATCTATCTATCTATCTATATATGTATAAATATATATATATATGTACATATACATACATTCATATATATATATATGCATAAATATATATATATGTACATATACATACATTCATATATATATATATATATATATATATATATATATATATATATATATATGAAGCAATCCAACAAAAGATACAAGCGTCAACTAATATCTTATAATTAGTGAAACATCCGGATAAAAAAACTGAAGCTCAATATACTGGATAGAGCATTAATATTATAATATAAAATGAAGTAATAAAATAAGGTGTCAATCAAATTTTATTAGAATTCAAAGTTCATGCAAAGCATCCTTAAGTCCTTAGCTCATGAGTTTTCAAAGATAATTCTTCTCTTCAGAGGACCATTACCGCAGTTATACTACTACAGGCAATAAAATTACGCTTTGAAAATATATAAAAATTATATACACAAATATATAAAAAATACATAACATCAAACATATCAACATTGTAACATTGTAATATGGACACATTTCGCGACTGGATAACTTTGCCGGCTCCCTCAATTTCACATATTTGGACTGCTGTTTGTATCTTGGAGTAATGTCCTTCCTGATTATGCTCCTCAACTTGTATGACCTGGATGGACTGTATGGATTCAACAAAAGTATGTTTTTGGATTGATATGTTTGATGTTATGTATTTTTTATATATTTGTGTATATAATTTTTATATATTTTCAAAGCGTAATTTTATTGCCTGTAGTAGTATAACTGCGGTAATGGTCCTCTGAAGAGAAGAATTATCTTTGAAAACTCATGAGCTAAGGACTTAAGGATGCTTTGCATGAACTTTGAATTCTAATAAAATTTGATTGACACCTTATTTTATTACTTCATTTTATATTATAATATATATATATATATATATATATATATATATATATATATATATATGCCACCGCTCTTCAGTGTAGCTGCGATCATCTAGTTGATAATCGGTGATTCTAACCAGTTGAATACGGGGCGAGCGTTGTTGGTAAGTGTTATCTCAATGCTTATATATAAACATAGTCAACTGCTAGACAGTGCTTCATTTGTTTATTTACAAAGAGATTTGCATTGCCCTAATAGCGATATTACTAACCGAGAAGAGTGTGTGTGTGTGTGTGACAAAGAAAAAGAAAGAGAGATAGATAGATAAATAGAGAGAGAGAGAGAGAGAGAGAGAGAGAGAGAGAAATAGAGAGAGAGAGAGAGAGAGCGTGAGAGACAGGTATATTCTTCTAAGCTGGTAGCTTTCAGCAACAACTCAATTCACCTTGTTACTGTTTGTGAGTACCCTCGTGTGTACGGTGATATGTATGAAGAATAGAATTCTTGACGCGACAACCAGAACGATGAATCCTTTGGTGTACGAGAGAAAATCAATCTTTTGTTCTTTTTTTATTCTTCAACATTTAGCTATTAAGAACAATTTCCTGCTTCTTTGGGAATCAATTGCAGAACCTGCGCTGCCACTCAGAGAAATGAATTCCGTTATTTGAAGAATTCCATTTTTGATTAACTTGACAAAACTCTCAGGTACATGAAACACTTACAATAATGTCGTCCCGGTAAATGCGCATCTGCAGATACTTATATGAAATGGATACGAACATATATATATATATATATATATATATATATATATATATTAGTATTTTGTATCCACATAAAATTTTATAAGGAGATATAATTTTTTATGTATCAATTTTCAGTATTTACTTCAACAGTGCTCGATACGTAAGTAGAGCTAGATAGTAAGCTATGAAAATATATTTATGGCAATCAAGCTACACAGAGGTTCCCGCGTTTCATCCCCGGGGGAATCTTCAGGCTAGAATTTATGGCAATCAAGCTACACAGAGGTTCCCGCGTTTCATCCCCGTGGGAATCTTCAGGCTAGAATGCATTCTAGCCTGAAGATTCCCCCCGGGGATGAAACGCGGGAACCTCTGTGTAGCTTGATTGCCATAAATATATTTTCATAGCTTACTATATATATATATATATATATATATATATATATATATATATATATATATATATATATACATATAAAAATGTGATATAAAAGGCAATACAATGCAACTATTAAATTTGTTCCACCATTAAATGTATTATTTGCTCCAACTTGTGTCTATCCGTCACATCTCTGCATTGTATTGCCTTCTAAGTATCACATTTCTATATACAAATAAACAATTCTTCAAGCAAACTACATAAACTTCTTCAGATTAAGAGATCTTAAGAAGAAATACAAAATCAAGGAATCTTGCTAAATTAGTATCTACTGACTATGGATAAAATTCAATGCAAACTTAATATATTTGAATTTTCAAATGGAAGGTAGTGCCCATATTGTGCTTCCTAAAAAACTTAAAAATACTAAATAAAAATAAAATTATTAATTGATGTCTAATATTAAAATGTCCTCCAAAATCCGGGGTTTCTGAATTCTCACGAATAGCATCCATTTCTCTTTTTACCTCATCTGCATAAAACATCGTGAAAGTAAATATAGCCC
>OY744516.1:23332879-23360379 GCA_963556195.1 Sepiola atlantica | reverse complement strand
TAATTATCATTTGTTACATCTTTACTACATATTCTGACATTCTCTGATGATTGACGGATAGACTTCTGATACGTAACTTTGTTACAATCTACCAAAAAACACGTGTAAGAATTAAATATTCTAAAATTGTTTTCATGTATGTAATATGAAAATTCAAAATGATAAATATCCACCGGAATATGGAAATAATACATTAAAAGAACTAATGAAAAATATGATGTTGGATTGCTTTTTGCATGGCCATTGGAATGGTTCAATATAATATAGATGTTCTGAATCTTGTAATACAACTTCATTGGACATCTTCGGATGCTATAAGAAGTATAAAATTGAAAACATACATTTCTTATAAAAAACAGCCCAATAAGTATTAAAAGAAAGGATGCTGACTTCGACTGTAGTCCAGGCTTTAATTGCCTGAAATTTTTCTTTTTTCTTTGTTTTTCTTTGTTTTTTCTTGTTTATATACGAGCACTGAAGATAGCCACCCCAGAAAATAAATGCATAGGATACAGGAGAATTTTATAAATATATTGGTAATAAGCTAAAACAGTTGTATGCTGGAACTAAAAACATTTTTTTTTGTGAAATGGTGTCAATCTGCTCTTCCTAACATTTGACGTGGTTTAAATTAAATAAAAAATGTTTCATACCATAGCTCTAGTCTAACACTATTAATCTTTTATATTCCTTTATGTTATACAATTATAAAATTGTAAAATTTATATTTTAAATATAAACATTTAATATATATATATATATATATAGATATATATATTAATATTTATAAATAAATATTAAATTATATTTACCAACATATATAATATATATATATATATATATATATATATATATATATATATATATATATATATATATATATATATATGATTATTTTTATTTACACAAACACGTACAAAATCTGCGACACAGGCATGTCGATGTTATCGATCAACAGCTGTTATAAACTGGGATCTCATAAGAGTTAAAATCCGATCTTAACCGTAGAT
This sequence comes from Sepiola atlantica, assembly GCA_963556195.1. Classification (NCBI taxonomy): domain Eukaryota; kingdom Metazoa; phylum Mollusca; class Cephalopoda; order Sepiida; family Sepiolidae; genus Sepiola; species Sepiola atlantica. The sequence goes on along the minus strand of OY744516.1, from coordinate 23,359,369 downwards.
CATATTTCGAAAAAATGAAATAAGGAGAAAATAAAATAAATTTTTCTTTCTCCCCATTTCATTCTTTCCAAATATGATCTAAGGTTAAGATCGGATTTTAATATATAAAAGCTCTTTGATATTGACTACTTTATATAAGCTGCCGGTGGAAATTCTTTGGATTACTGCGGATGTTTACCTTGCCTGGGTTATTAATATATATAGTAAAAATAATTTAATATTATTTATTTAAAATTAATATTGTTTATATATATATATATATAAACAATATTAATTTTAAATAAATTATATTAAATTATTTTTACTTATGTACGCCAGCGGTACGAGCTTTCGCTCTCATTGGTATAACGTCAGACAGTCGCACGGTTCGAACCCTTGTCACACAATCAACCTAGACTCCGCAAACAAGCGGCATAACCATTAGGCCACGAGAGATTACCACATTCAAGAAGAGAATTTTGGTTCTATTCATGCGAAGGGCGATATATCTAGAAAGACTGACTAGAGATTTTACAAACGTTGTTTTATATATATATTAGAACACCCGTTATAAATGCATTAGCATTACACGACTCATAACTTCATGGATATACTTCCGCCCGTTTGCACTTTAATCCGTACTATGTCTGTCTTTTTACCTCCAGATTCACTTTTCTTTTCGCGCCTATTTTTCCCTTGCTAGAAGAGCGCACATTAAAGATTTAGAGCAAACCGGAAATGGAAAATCAGTGGCGACAATTCGATCGTCTTTGCTCGCCATTCGTGCCTGCCGGGTTTGCCGCTTTATCGATAATCTAGAAAAAGCGTAGTGAACTGCCAACTTTGATCAGTTCCTGGCTGATCAGAGCGGCTTCATGCTACGCTGGGCAGGCGTGATTATGATGACATGGGACGGAGAGAAAGCGAACGAGAAAAAAAAACGTGCGGGGGGATAGGCGAGAAAAGGCGGGAATAACCGGTTTTATATTTAAATATAAGAGGAGTGAATGAAATAGGAAACGTTGTTGTTGAAAAATGGTATTGAAAACAGAATAAAAAGTGAGAGAAACTAAAAAGTTATTGTTTTGTTGCGGAGACGGAGATAATACGTTAGTCGTACTTTGCAGACACAGGATATTTCATACGATCTCAAGTGGATAATGGAAACTGCAATATCAGTAAACCGCACACACACACACACACATACAAACACACACATACAAACACACACACACACATATATATATATATATATATATATATATATATATATATATATATATATATATATATATTAAAAGTAAATATTAATTATGTTTACCTACAGACATGGATGTTTCATGCTTACGCAATCGTCACTGTAGGGATGTTAAGTCACGTCGATCGGAGGGCTTGAACCCGGTTTTTACAAATTGCCACTGATTTGCAGTCGGGTATATATATATATATACATATATACATATAAATATATATATATATATATATACATATATATATACATATATATATATATATACATATATATATATATATACATATATATATATATATACATATATATATATATATATACATATATATATATATATATATATATATATATATATATATATATATATATATATATATATATATATATATGAGAAAGGAAGTATGAAGGGAATGGGAATGAAAAAGGAAAAACTAAAAACCCATCATGTCAACCCAATATTTTCACATACTTGCATGACATTTTTCTTAAAATTATCATCCTGAGGAAGTCTTACAAATAAAGACGAAATGTTGATGAATATATAAAAAAACATCCTTTTTGGTTTTTCCTTTTTCATTTCCCATATATATATATATATATATATATATATATATATATATATATATATATATATATATATATATATATATATATATATATATGTATGTATATTTATACATAAAAATTCTTATATAAATATTTTTTATTTTTACCTCTTTCAGACATGTATTTCATGCTTACTCAATCTTCAGTGTAGGAGATGTTAATTACTGCCGTTTTAATGATACGAATACCGTTGTTAAATCACCTTTGACTCTGCAGCCTGGTATTAAACCACTAGACCAGCATGATTTAGCATGAGAAAGAAGAGAAATAAGTTCTACGTAATGCCAAGCCGGTGGACAAACGCAGTAAGCTAGTCAACAGTATTCAACGGCGGGAGGCCGGAATCTTGCATTACGCTTAGAATGATAGCTTGTTATAATTATCTTACAGGACCTCGTCCTCGTTTGAAAAGGGACCTAAACAATATTATTTTATATAAAAAATAATATTTTTACATACAGGCAAATGTTTCATGCTTACGTCATTTACAGTGTATGAGATGCCGGTCGAAGGATTTATATATATATATATATATATATATATATATATATATATATATATATATATATATATATATATATATATATATATATATATATATAGGGGGTAAGGTACACGATAATTCATGAAAATGAAAGGTCGTGATGGACAAAATGTGTGAAAAAATGAAAAACGGAAAACAAGTTAAAGTGCAGGAGAAAAACAAAAACAAGAGATTTTTTGACCGGTTTCGTTCGTGGCGAACGTCTTCAGGAAATGAAGATATGGAAATAATTTTATTTTGAAGGCACACACATAGGATGAGGGAAGGATTATCTGATTGGATCATATAAGAAGACATGAAGTGATGTTGGGATATGATAAGTAGGTGACACATTCTTCTATGTTTTTTTGTTTTATTTATTTATTTTTAATATTTACTCTCTTTTACTATCACACCTAATGAGCTAGTATGGATCAGGCTCTGGGGGAGGGGGAAAGGCGGCAGAGAAGCTAACTACGGTGAACAAAAGAGGTTGGCATGAAATTGATACACTGGAGGTTAGCACCCAAAGATTAATAAGAAAGAAACAGGGATAGGTCTGCTAATTTGTCACACAATAGGTTTTTAAAGCGCAATTCATAAAAATGAAAAGCCGAGGTCGATAAAATGTGTGAAAAATTAAAATAAACGGGAAAAACAGGTTAAAGGTTAGGAGAAAAACAAAAATATAAATGGGTTTTAAAAATAGAAAAATAAGGGTTAAGTTAGAGAGAAGTGTATTAAAATTATTTGATTATCAATGAGTGCAATGCAAATCTCTTGAAAAATAAATAGTAAAATAAATAGTAAGTCATATTTAATATTCGATTTATTGTTTTTATTCCTTACAACTTGCATCTTACCCGGAATTTGCATTGCCTACAGCCTTTAAAAAACATACTAATATATATATATATATATATATATATATATATATATATATATATATATATATATATATATATATATATATATATGACTTCTTTTGTAATATAGCAGGAAAAATCCCAGCAGAGTGTTCGATTAATTGAGAATAAAAATTAAAATTAAGAACGTAATATTTTTGGGGGGGAGGGGTACAGAAAAATTAGTACAACATTCGTATCGTCGGTTTCAAGCGCAGAAGGACATAGCCATTCGGCTCTCTTCAGCTTATGTTGTCACGTGTTTCGGAAATCGTAAGTCACGTGTCACACTCATTTTGACGCGTTATTTGCTTAGAGTGTGATGTATGTTTGTTTAAATTTATTAAACCTTCCTTACACTAAATTTAAACAAACATACATAGCAAATAACGCGCCCAAACGAGAGTAACACGTGACTTCACATTTCCGAAACAGATGACAACATAAGCTGAAGAGAGCCGGATGGCTAAGTCTTTCTATGCTTGAAACCGACAGTACTAATGTTGTACTAATTCTTCTGTACCAAATATATGTATATATATATATATATATATATATATTTCATATAGATTTTTAAATTTTATTTTTGTATCATATTAGATGAGGATTGCTTTTGTTCTCGTGTTTAATTTACGTTTAATTTACGTATTTGACCCCAATGAAGAATTAATGTCGGAAACTGAGTCGTATTTTGAGACAAAGGTCAAATTCTTCTACGAAAAGGTATCGAATTGTTAGAGAAGCGTTTGAATCAGTGTATCATCCTAGAAAGCGACTATGTTGGTGAATAGAGTCGGATTTTATCTAAAAGTTGTAGTTTTATTAGTTAGGCCCGAGACTTATTGAGTGATGTACTTGATAGTCTTGGTTTTATTATATGTCTATACAACTCAGCATATAATCTATTATATAAAAGTAAGTTGTATTTCGTCTTACTAGGGACTAAATTAGTGGGTGGGGGACATGGACATAGAGTACTTTATTTTGTATATATTAAATATATTTGCTTCTATGCATATATAGATTTTAATTTCTCTTAATATCGTGACAGTTTCCGGTGGCCGTGAGGATAGGACAACTGCTTGAAGATTCTAGAAATTGTTACTTTCTTACTCTGATGAAGGCAAAACACTTGAAACGATAGCGTCTGTAGGATATAACTAATTTAATATTTATTCATAAATATTATTATAATAAGCTCCCTTAAGAAATTAAAGTCGAGCACTCTCCGAATATGTTCGTCGGATCCTCTAGATTAATCTTTTGTCTGCTGCCCGCTTCCAGGTACATATAGATCTTAATTTCCATTAATCACGTGACAGTTTCCGGTGGCCGTGAGGATAGGACAGCTGACTCTGTGAACTGGGTTCGCGCCTTCTGACCGTCTGAAATTGTTACTTGAAACGTTAACGTCTGTAGGTTATACATGATTTAATATTTATTTATAACTATATATATATATATATATATATATATATATATATATATATATATATATTAATAAATATTATAAATATATATATATATATATTTATTAATGAATATTATAAATATATATATATATATATATATTTATTATTAAATATTATAAATATATATATATATATATATAAATAATAGATTAGTTAAAATACAATAAAGTGCTCGATCGTTGATTCTACAAGTGCTAATATATAGTATTTTATTTAGAAACAATTTACATTACAGTGTCTGTTTGGTTTATCGGATTTTCATGGGTCTGCACAGGTCGTTTCTGGGGTAGAAAACAATATAGGACGTTTTTTGATGGATAACGTCATCAGCTTTGACGTCATTCACTTTACATTGTTAAATGGATTATCCCATTCTCTATTGACGTCACCATCTATGACATCATCTTTTAGTGACGTTTTTATTTATGAAATCCGTTTTTGTCACGGCCACAAACAAACAGACAAGATCCATATATGCTTGGGAGCAATAAAACCCCTGTCGAAAGCCATTTCATTTTAAATAATAAGGGGCCATACAAAAAGAAATTACTGATTTTTTTTAACGACAAAGAAAGACTTACTCAGATTTTTATATTTTCGCTCTCTTTCAAATCCGAACCCCCATCTCTGGCAGTTGATAAACGCCATCGAATGTCGGTAATTAGTTATCAGCATTTGAACTTTTCAACCTCTTCCCTCGGGTTCAACTCTGTAACCCGGTAGCTGTCACTTGAGAGGCACACGATCTGGGGGTTAATAATCGCTTCGGAGTGCATATCTGCCTAGGCCGGTTTTCTTTCCTTTTAAAATAATTAATTCCCTTAATGAAACCGAACAAATGTAGCGTTGTATCTTATTGATGAAAACCGGACGGATTTATATATATATATAAAAAAAACTACATCCTCTTCCAATGCGGTTGTTTTATTTTGTATGTTGATGTATTTATGCCACATGCTACAACAATGGAGTTTTATTCATTCAATTATAAAACCAGGATTATCGAAACGAGTAAAAACTAACGTCAACTATAAGAAAATCCATGGTGAATGAGAAAAAAACTCAAATATTTAATGAAACAGAATTAATAAAGTTAATACGATTTTTCCCCGAACTTCTCCGATTAATGACTTTTTACTAGAAGTCTGTGTTGTATTTTCAATCTATTTCAGCTATTTTAATATTTTATCCTGATCCATATTTTATTTTTTTTAATTAGTCATAAATAAAAAAAACACCTGAAGGAATCTTTACCCTCTGAATTCAATCTACTCACACTGTCCTCATGAACACTGAAAAAATCTTAGAAGATATAATATTTCCATATTTACCGTTTCGTTGTCTATTACTCTCTGTTCTCTCCATTTTTATAAGAGTCTGATCTACATTCGACGATATATATAATATATAATATATAATATATAATAATATAACAAACAATGATTTTATATAGTATATAATTCTTATTAGAATCAATTTTCAAAGCAAAAAAACTCAATATTAAATATTTAAAATTTTAAATAGTTATTTAAAAAAAATACATTGGAGCGATAAATAAATAAAATTACAGATCGGAGTCATATCTTACTGTAAATTAATGTCACTTTCGGAGAAAAAAATCTTACACGTGTTTCTAGAAAAAAGTCAGAGCATACTTGAAAAAATTCAACTATGCTCTGAACTTTTCCAAAAGCCCATGAACTATTTTTTTGCTCAGAAATTTACATTAAATCTAAGGTGACAGACGTCCGGGGTTTGAATCCCGTGACTGATCCGCTCACTTTATATAGTCAGACTGATGAGTCTTACTCTCTCTTTCTCTCTCTCTCTCTGTATATATATATACATATATATATATATATATATACATATATATATATATATATATATATATATATATATATATATATATATATATATATATATGAAGAGAGACACAGAAAGACACAGACAAACGGGGGAGGGGAAAGGAAGTCTGGTTTATGTATTTAATAGCGCTTGTCCCCGTGGATCAATAGATTAGCCCGCCGTAATTAGAGAGAGAAGATATGAGTTCGAACCACACCCTGACAATAATCAGTGTTTTGGCTAAGATCAAAGTGTAGTATCTGTTCTGATGGATACTGCACCCCATAGACTGGTATTGTCTTGGCCTTCGGTTCTTGATTTACGCCGGTCTATGGTTCTGTCCTGTGCAGTTCTAGGAGGTCCACCCTCCCAGGCTTCGCCGTCCCTCTTTGGAGAGGAGTAAGTTTATTGCTTACAGCCTGAGGCGGTCCTACCGGGAATGCCGACGGGGCTGCCCAGGCAATTTTTAATGGCCAGAGTGCTCAACTCTTGGGCGCTGGCTTTTCAAACCCTACTTTCCCGACCCGACCGTGGGTCACATCTTACTTGTGGGAGTAAGATAAAACTGACCTTGTGCCTAGCTCCTGGAGAGGAGTAAATAAATACTATTCTTTAGGCCAAAAGTTAACTTAGGCATTCAAATTACGATATTAAGCAGATTTTTTGGTTTCATTTTTTTATCTGTAATCTGCGAAATAAATTGAAATTATGACCCCATGCGACGTCGGGTATTGATTTACTCCTCTTCAGGAGTTAGGCACAAGGCCAGTTTTTATCTTACTCCCACAAGTAAGATGTGACCCAAGGTCGGGTCGGGAAAGTGGGGTTTAAAAATTGCCTGGGCAGCCCCGTCGGCATTCCCCGGTAGGGGCGCCTCAGGCAGTAAGCAATAAACTTACTCCTCCCCAAAGAGGGGATGCGAAGCCTGGGAGGGTGGACCTCCTAGAACTGCACAGGAAAGACCCATAGACAGGCGTAAATCAAGCCCCGAAGGCCAAGACGATACCAGTCTATGGGGTGCAGTATCCATCGGAACCGATACTACACTTTGATCTTAGCCAAAAGGCCAAGAAAGGGAAGCGACGTCGGGTAACTCTAGGAGTTAGAAACAAACTTTAAGTAAGCAAATCAAATGGATTTAATTAGCTTTCACTTAACCACACGATGATGATTTATTTAAACTTCACAATTAGTATTTTTAATTTTATGACATTCGGAATCCCAAAGGTTCTGTGCAATTTAATCCAGTATATTGTATTCCATGTGTTAATTAAGTATTCCTTTAACATTTTGATGAAATTTTAATTAGCCTATGAGCTGAATACAATGATAGATGAAAGAAGTGACACGATGAGGTGTTTTACTAGTCCTACAAGCTTATTAATTCACAAATAATTTTTAATCAGGAAAATCTTTTTTTCGATATCAAGGTGTTGATGTGAATTATAATTGAAACTGTCACGACTAATTATTACGTGCTGAATTTTTAAAACAATTTTATTTTACAGTTGTGCAGGTGGCCAAAATAGAGAAAAGCTGGTTTATATATACATATATTTATGGGCATCTACTCGAAATCAGTAATCGTACATGTTGGTTTTCTTCAAAACAATTAGGTTTTGAATTTGAGCAGATGACCAAATGTAGGTGTATATATTTCAATGCATACTGTCGAAATCAGTAATTACAATTAAAAAACGCCAGTTAATATTGAAATTACGAAAACTGGATATATTTTGACATTTAACTAAACAGGTTTCTGAATATATTTTTCCACATAGAATAATCATATAAAAGCATGCTAGGACTCTTAATAGACCAAGCTACTTTACGGCCATTGATCGGAGTTTGATTGGCTGACCAATTTTAAAATATTAGGGAAATTTCAAACGATCTTTCACTTTGTTAGCCAATCAGAAGTCGTTGCATCCAGTAAAAATTCTCTATAAAAGCTAACACTTTAAGGGTTAAAATCAAAAGGAAATCATCTAACGCTCCAAGACAGGTACGTGAAAGACATACAAAGTATTTCTTCGAGCAACATCTTTTCAGGAACAATGCACAAAAGTGGTAGATACTGCTTACCGTTCGTCTTCTACTCAACCCGGCTTTTATCGCCTTCATCAAACTCGGCAGTTGATAGAAAAACACGCAGATGCTGATCTGGTTTTAACAGTCTTATTAAACCATAAGTTAGACTAAAGTAGTGTGTACGAGGGAGAGAGAGAATAAATTATTTACTTGTAGAGAAACCTTTTCACTTTTGGGCAGGCCGCTTTTTAAGCCATCTGTGCTCAGCTGGCTGGCTACAACCCCGTGTCCTCACGTCCGATCGATCTGCTGGTTAGTGGCGAAGCGACATCCCTGGAGGGCATACATTAGCCTTCCGGCTATTTTCACTTGTTCAAAGTCTTACAGCATATTATTTTACGTCAGACTATATTGACTTCCATACGGATCTGATCCCAAAAGCATTTCTTTCCTTCCAACGACAAAAAGTAATGTCACTTGTCATCTCCACCCATTTTTTTTTTTTTTTGTCAAACCCAACTTTGTGATTTTGACCCTCGGGTCATTTATCTATTATTCAGTCTCTTGGAAGTGATTTATTTCCCAAACTATAACCTGTACTTAGATAGATCCTTGTCAAAATTCATACTAGCATATTTATTATTATCGAACATAAGACCCTAGATAATGTACTAAGAGCTCCAAAGTTTATCAATCAAGAAATATCACCAATCAAATACCTCAACTTCTCTTTTCTCTCCAAACAACAGCAACATAACGCTATTGTATATATTGTTGTTGCGGAACTGCATTTCGATAAATATTTGTTATTTTTAACGGCGAGTGTTTCTAGTTTTTTGGTTTACCGACTGAACCAACCAATTAGTAAAGTCTCCGACTATGTTGTGTCCACTAAAAATTTCTGTAGATTTTTGTAATTTAACGTCGGCACAAAACAATGGAATGAGCGGCAAGTTAGAATCAATCTGGCCATCGTAGCATAAAACAATAACATAAACTAATAAAATAAAAATAATTAAAAAGATACTAGCACGATTAGATGCCGGTGTGTAAAAATAGTATTAGAAACGGAATTTTACACACAAGGTTAAAGTAAGGAGACATTAGAAACTTTTATTAGATCAGAATTAGGGCTACATGTCGGATATGACGTCATGGTCAGGAAGTCCAAAGTGAGACGTGAGAAGAAGATAGTAAAGTCTTTCTCTTTTGCAGGTGAACTAATTGGCTTCGAATGATTTTTAGAATTATCTATCCCAAAATACGGAAAATAAAATGCATTAACATTTTATGAGTATGGTTATTGATTTTTTAAAACTTTTTAAATGTATTTTCCTAAATTCAACTGAATAAATCAGAAACGAAGCATTGATGATGTGTTTTTTTTTAACATTAACTTTTAATTTTAGTGACAAATCGGATTTTTTTATGTGTGTGTGTATAAATAAGCATTTAAATTCAAAACTTTTTTCATTAAAATCAGAAGCAAAAGAAAAGGAAAAAGAGAAAAAAAGAAATGGTCGAGTGAAAAGTGAGAGAAAAAGAAGACAAAATAGATGAAGAAGAAAACAAAGAAGAGGAAGAAGAATGGGACAGGAGAAAGGGAAGAGGATAAGAAGAAGGAAAATTGAGAGAGAAAAAGAAGAAGAAAGGGAGCAATTAAAAGAAGAAGAAGAAGAAGGAGACAAAGGACAACAAAAACAACAACAATTGAGAGAAGACAAAGGACGGAGAGGACAAAAAAGAAAGACAATTGAGAGAAAAAGAGGAAGAAGAAGAGAGAGAATAAGAAACAATGACAGAGAATACGAAGTATACGAAGACAAAGAAGAAGAAAAAGAAGAAGAAAAGAAGAAGAAAAAGAAAAAGAAGAAGAAGAAGAAGGAGAAAAAAAGACGAAAAAGAAGAGTAGAAAACGATACGGCGACATAATTTCAGTATTTCAAAATGTTAGATTAATATGCTAGACGCCTTGACCCAGAATTACTGACGCTATTTTTAACATAAAAAATGTAAAAAATATATTTATTTAAATAAAAAGTAAAGAAATTAAATTGTAATCATTTACCTTGAATTATCCCATGCGAATTGTTCATATCTGTTCCGTTCATTCATTCATTCATTTCGTACGAATCAAATGATTATATTGTTGGCATTGGTTTCCCCGATATCTTTCTAGTCAGATTTATTTTCTAGAAACTATCGAGTACTTACGGGATGGACCATGTTGCCAAAAGATATTTCTGTGGAACGAACTGGATTCGAACTTGGAACACCCAGCTTCTCAGTCAGTATCGTTAACCACTTAGCCATCGTCACCTCCCTCTTTTCTATTTAAAATACGTTTTCATTTTAATATAACAAATTACTTATAGAAAGTAAAAATTTCGAATAAAAAAATATATAATGTTCAGGGGTGGGAGCAGATTTTCTTGTCTCAATTTTCCCAAACAACGCCGGGACGCGTGTTTCGCTAGTTTTTTTGTAAAAATATGTTAGTTCACAAAAATGTTCTGATTTATTTTTGCATTATGCGTCACATGACCTTTTTCGACATCAAATTTTTAGTTTTCAGATATTATTTCTTTCAAGGCAGTTTCTATTTGAATAAAAAATATGTATTTTTAACAGTTATTTAGTATTATTAGTATTATACAGTTAGTATTATTAAACAATGAAATAATGTATCAGTATTACTACCTGTAATAATTGTGAAAGTTGCTGCCGATAGATAAAAATTGAAGGTTGCCAACATCCTAAGTAAAAGTGTTCCTGTGGAACAAACTGGATCCGAACTTGGCACACCCAGGTTGTCAGTCCGCGTCGTTAACCACCTAGCCACCGTGACCACATATCTGTTCCGCTAATGTGTCTAATGTCAGTAATTGGATAGGTTTTTTAAATTTTATATAAAATACACGGGCAACACCGGTTAACCCTGCTAGTGATGCATAAGGTCTATTGTCTAATGGCTATTAATTGATAGCACTAATTAAATTAAACATGTCCATGGTTGATCTTTCAATGTTCTTTTTATTTATTTTTTATCTTGGAAGGAATACAGAAGACAAACATTGTTTTTGTATGGGAGTACTTTCGTTTTGCGGACTGATTTAATCCTGGATTGAAAAGACGGATTAGTTATTGTTTCGTAAGACATCATCACTTTTTTGTCTTTTTTTTCTTTTTACCCGTTTCTTTCTTCTTTTTTTGTTTTTTTGTCGTCCAAATGCGTGTCACCGTTCTATTAATTTATTATTCATTGTCATTGTGTTTTAGTTTCTTTCTTGTCCCCGATCGATCTATTCACTTCCGGTCTCTCCCGGCTCCTCACGAACGGCCTGTTGGTGTAGTTGACGGTGGTTCGTTGATTTCTTGCGGTTGTTAATCAAAATAGAAGAATAACAAGCCAGAACAAAGACGGGTCTGCTAAGCTGTTACCATATGGCCATCTCGAACACAAGGGGGAATACAAACTAGACCCAACCTGTTAACAGGATCGTATAAAAGAGTGTTTAGGCTTCAGAAGGTGTTTTTCATCGAAATACGTACACAATCGCATTAACAGGTGAGGTATATATAATTTAATTCGCGTCCTAGGTAAAGCTTTAAACCCACAACCGGTGTACACGTGCACATACATATATACTTGCATGCATAAAGAGAGAAAGAGAAAGATACAGACAGTCTGATAAACAGTCAGACAGACAGTTTATCCTTTATGTATATATATAAATATATTATAGTTTCGAAATAAATCAAATTAATGGCATATTCATTTACATCCGTTTCAAGAATTAAGCATCAACAACAATATATATATATATATATATATATATATATATATATATATATATATATATATATATATATATATACCTTTATTTGACAAAATCTCGCGTGGTGTTGGCTGATTCTAAAATTTCAAAGTTTATCATTTCAACGGCGTTTCCAAGCTGAAGAAAAATATTGTATTGCCATGAATAAGGTTTTTTTTTTAAACCGAAAATTTGGATTTAAAAAATTATTTAATAAATATTTCATTTAAGTGACAAAATCTCACGTAATGTTGGCTAGTTCTAAAATTTCAAAGTATATATATATATATATATATATATATATATATATATATATATATATATATATATATATATATATATATATATATTGTATTTTTATGTATTTATTAAACATTTTTATGTAAGTTTTATGTAATTAGTAAATTTAAAAAAATAATAAATATATATATATATTAACAAAAAATACGCCCTATAAAGTTAAGGGCGACTAATAATGAAATTTTCTGCATCTTAATGATTTAGGAAGTGAGACAATCTAAATAGTAGTAAGCAAAAAAACAACGAACGCTGCAATCACCAATACAAATAATTACATAAAAATACATTAAATATTTAGGTGATAAAAAACGTACATATTTCTAGACAAGTGTCTTGGTCCAGTGGTAAAGACGCTGGACTATAGACATCAAAGCAATTACATAAAAAATACATTAAATATTTAGGCGAGGCGCCATAGCCTGGGGGTAAAACGCAAGACTATTGAAATCAACATCGAAGGTTCGATCTTTGTCTAAGTTAGCCATGGAGTTAGCCAGAAACACGTGTCCATTGATTACTTTTATGTACATATTTTAATTCGCTCGTAATTAGACGTGTCATTAATGTTTGTATATATAGATTTTTTAATTAATTAATTTATACATTAATTTTTGCATGCACACACACACTATATATATATATATATATATATATATATATATATATATATATATATATATATATATATATATATATATGAGAGAAAGGATGAAGGTAATCCGACGTAATGGGAAATGAAAGAGGAAAAAGCAAAAAGGATGTTTTTTTTATATATTCATCAACGTTTCGTCTTTATTTGTAAGACTTCCTCAGGATGATAATTTTAAGAAAAATGTCATGCAAGTACGTGAAAATATTGGGTTGACATGATGGGTTTATGAGAAAAAGTAGTAGCCACTACATGATGCGCAGGCCCACGGTCCGGGTTTAGTGAAGTCAGTAGCATGGAATTAAATTAATGAGGATGGTTCTGAGTGAAAAAGTGGAGGGTGGGGGTGAACGGAAATAATGTGGATGGCTGTTAGTGAGAAAGTGGAGGGTGGGGGAAAGAGGAGGGGAGGGGGAGGCTCTGTGATTTTGGTGTGTGGGTAATGTCATGGTTTTAGAAAAGATTTGAAAAATGAAGGTGGTTTGAAAGTGGGAGAGGTAGGTGGGTAAGAGTGTGAGAGAAGTAGTCGTAAGGATGAAATGGGTGATGGGGAGCGGAGAGATTTTGTTGTGGGTAGGTGTGACATTTTTGGAGAGTAGTAGGTTTTGACCAGCTGGCTATGTCAAGAATGTGTGGAATGAGTAAGTTAGGTTTGGATTCGTGGTGAATGAAAATGTGTGTGTGTGTAGAGGGGGGTGTGAGTGTGTATGCGGAGACTGGTATGTGAGTATAACAGAGAGCGAAGAGAAAAATAGAGGTTAGCCATGATCTAGGTTGAGGTTTTGCTTATTAAGGGGGATAGATTTTAAAAGCCATTTCGTTGTCTGATGGTGTTGGAGACTGTGATTAGTGCGGTTTCTAGTAGTCTTCGCCGACCTTTGTTGTGGATGTATTTGGTGATTTTGGCCTGTTCAAATTTGAAAGCATGATCGTGCTCTAATGCGTGGGCGAAAAGTGCACTGAGAGAGTTATTGTTTTTTATGTCCCTTTTGTGTTCACTCAATCTTTTCTTCAATTCACGTTGTGTTTCTCCCGCGTAAATTTGATGGCAGTCCCATGCAACACCTGCCATCAAATGTTATTTCATATAATGTTATAAGGAGATATAATTTTGTATGTATCAATTTTCAGTATTTACTTCAACACTGCTCGATACGTATATAACGCTAGGTAGTAAGTGATGAAAATATATTTATAGCAATTAAGCTACACAGAGGTTCCAGCGTTATATATATATATATATATATATATATATATATATATATATATATATATATATATATAAACACTCATTTCATTTCATAGATGCACAACATATTTTAAATTCTAACGTCTATGATTATTTCGAGAAAAAAAACGAAAAAAACATATTTTAACGTCATAGACGCACCACATATTTTGAATTCTAACGTCTACTTCTTCCGTTCAAAAAGAAAAACAAAAACAACATTCTTTTCACGTCACAGACTCACAACGTATTTTCAAATATTGATCTTCATGTTTTTCTTCTAAACATATTGTGAAAGTATTGAAGTAACGCTGAAATATTTTTGATTTTTCATTTTACAGAGACTGCCGCAACCGCATTGATCTCTTCAGCCGAGCAGACAGTCGGGACAATAAGCAATGGTCGATCCTGACCTACGGAGGCCTGCTACTGTATATATATATATATATATATATATATATATATATATATATATATATATATATATATATATATATATATATATATATATATATTGTTAAAAATAACACTTCCCAAACCCCAAATACATTAGGAAGAACCAATGTAATGTATCAGTTCCAATGCCCTATGGGAGAATGTATCTCCGACAACAATAAAAAAAAACTAATTCTTACATAGGTTTCACTTCCACAACACTATCCCGAAGACTCACCCTACATCTCTCCGACACTAGCTCTATATGCCAACACCTAAAAAAACATAATTGCACCCCCTCCCAATATAGAAACATCCTTGTTAACAATACCAAAATAATACACCATGATACCAATATCAAAAAATTAAAAATACTCGAGGCCCTCTACATAAAAACTAAACATCCCACAATTAATAATGTCAATTATGAAACTAGTCGCAACATTTTAAAGTGTCTAGCATAATAATTAACATTACCAAATTCTTAGCCATTAGGTAGTTATGCGTTTGAATTGTATGCACTTTATTTAACGTCATCAATTTCTTAACGGTTTAAACAGTCAAACTTTAAATCTCTCGTATGTATAGAACGCCATCACGCTCTCATGTACATTTCAACTTTACAGACGCGTTTTCAAATATAAACTACTTGCCGTTATAATTCAAAAAGGAGCACAACAGTAAAGACACTAAAACTAATACCGCCTGAAGATGATTTGACGATTCAAATCGAAAGTACTTGCAAAAAAGAAAAAAGAATGGAACAAGAAAGCCATGGATCATATTTATATCAATTTGACCGACACATCAGATGGGCAATTCGGAAAATTGAAAAAATAAAAAAAGTCGCATTAAACAAAACCACTCCGTGTTATTTAATAATGTTTGCCTAAATGAAAATATGCTGCCTAAATACACACACAATATATATATATATATATATATATATATATATATATATATATATATATATATATATATATATATATATATATATCCTGACCTACGGAGGCCTGCTAATATATATATATATATATATATATATATATATATATATATATATATATATATATATATATATATATACATACGCACACACGCATATATATATATATATATATATATATATATATATATATATATATATATATACATACAGATTTACTGATTTTCTGTACCGAATAATATATATATATATATATATATATATATATATATATATATATATATATATATATATATATATATATATATATATATATATAATTAGCCACGGACACGTGTTTCGTCGTCTTACGAAACAAATAAATGACATATTCTATATATGATGGAAAAATGTGATAGACTGGGTCAGATTTCGGGTTTGTTTTTTTGAATAAGAATACATCGATCAGCAATAAACCATCCCCCCCCCCTCCCAGAAGGATTAAATAGTGTCTGAGAGGATATCCTCTTAGGACTTTCATAAATAATGTATCAATAATAAATAAATGAAAAATTATTAATTCACTGTCTATGTTGCGTAGTCGCCACAAAGAACACACACAGACACACGTGAAGTTGTCTCATAATTTTATTAATGTAGACATTGTTATGAGGCTTCTTGGCGATGGACGATTGGTAAGCGTTGCACTTGCTTACCAAATTGATTACGAGAAGATAGTAATTTCTTGTTAGCGAGTCCAGAACATCCTGTTATTGTAAGATGTATATCTATATGGGCAAGAGCCGCGTTTTAAGGCAGGCGATACCGCGAGCCGTCTCACGATGTTTTGTCAACATGGTCTGTTGGTAAGTGCAATCAAGATCGTTCACGTCGCCTGGGTAGGGGGACCACGTGACAGGGGAAATGAAGGGGAGGGGTCGGAAATTGACGATACAGACGTTCCAGTAATTTTGTCTCGTTTTTCCACTGTCATTACGTCGAAGGGAAATTAAACAATTTGATCAGATCAAATAAAAAAAGAAAAAAAATTCATAAACATCGCAGTCTGTCTGATCTGAGAATTACAAGCGTAAGTTCGGCTACATCAGTTAATCACATTAGTTTGACTCTTTGGAACCTCTTCGCCACAATTCTTACATTATCTGACCAAAAAGTACATTGCAAATAGCATCCATATACACATAGACTTTACTATTCCATGTATATACACATATAACATTATAAAGTAGTATACTATCATATATATATATATATATATATATATATATATATATATATATATATGATAATTTTATTTACACAGACATGTACAAAATCTGCGACACTGGCATGTCGATGTTATCGATCAACAGTTACTATAAACTGAGATCTCATCAGGCAGAGTTAGAATCCGATCTTAACCTCAGATGATCTGAGGTTAAGATCGGATTCTAACTCTGCCTGATGAGATCTCAGTTTATAGTAACTGTTGATCGATAACATCGACATGCCAGTGTCGCAGATTTTGTACATGTCTGTGTAAATAAAATTATCATATATAAAGCTCTATTTTGATATTGAGCACTTTTTATAAACCCGGTTAAAATTCTCTGGATTACCACCCTGTGGATATTTTTCACCTGGATTATTACCATTATTATATATATATATATATATATATATATATATATATATATATATATATATATATATAATGTATTTAGATAAACAGTACTCAATACGAGATTAGAGCATAGTAATAGTATGAAAAAATATTTATGGCAAGTAAGCCGATGATTTTCTCAGGAATGAAACATGAACGTTTCCGTGTAGTTTACGTACCATAAATATATTTTCATCCTAAAGTATTTAACATGTTTTATTATTTTCTACTCCCACGTATATATAGAGAGTTTTAATTACCTACTACACACAATCTTCAGGTGCTTTCGAGCTCTCTGTACATGGGTTTGTCAGGACAACCTGACATGAGGATACTTCACCCTACAAATAAACTCTGACCAAATATTATTAAAAAAAACATAGTATTCGAAGCCCAAATAAGATCCCCTTGACACGGCTATACACTGGCTGATACGAGGAATGGTGCACCTTCTCCTAGTGATGTTACCTCAAATAACATCACTTAGCTGGATACTCCATCAGACAAGATGAAAATTAATGTTCTTAACATCTTTAATAATTCAATGCTTGACAGGTAAAAGAGAACTTTAATAGAATAGTCGAATATTTATGAATCTCATATAGACGTTAAAGGTTGACCCCATGAAGAGGCCTCTTGATTTCTGAGAAGTTCGACTGATGTAAAATAAAATAATATATATATATATATATATATATATATATTCTTAATTTTATAAGTATATAAAAGTAATCCATGGACACGTGTTTCTGGCTCACAGTCGTCATCAGCATGGAAAACTTAGACAAGGATTGAACCTTTGATATAAGTGTTTATAGTCCAGCGTTTTACCATTAGACTACGATGCCCTACCTAAAACCATGAACGATTTTTATCACCTAAATATTTAATGTATTTTTATGTAATTGCTTTTTATTGGTGATTGCAGCGTTAGTTATTTTTGCTTACTACTATTTCGATTATTTCAATTCCTAAGTGATTGAGATGCAGGAACTGCATTATTAGTCGCTCTTTACTTTATAGGACGTATTTTTTGTTAATATAAATATTTTTCTTAATTATATACGTACATAAAAGTAATCAATGGACACATGTTTCTGGCTCATAGTCGTCATCAGCATAGCAAACTTAGACAAGGATCGAACTTTCGACATTGATGTCTATAGCCCAGCGTTTTACCATTAACCGTAATCACTTAGGAAGTGAAATAATCGAAATATTAGTTAGCAAAAACAACGAACGCTTCAATCATAAATGAAGACAATTACATAAAAATACATTATATATATATATATATATATATATAGCTAAAATAGTTTCGGTCCTAATGTATCAATATTTCATTCTGAATAGCCATTTCCTTTTCGTTAGCGTTGGTATGTGTTGATAAAAAGTTTAATTAGCTTTTATCCTTTGTAAATGTACTTATTCCTACTCGGAATTTTTCTCACATGGAAAACAACTTCTTTTATGCAACAATTAAATATGAAAGCCCTTCTTTATATCGGCAGGAAATATCGTTATTATTACAGAATATTCATACTGGTACATTCTTTCTTTTAATAATATGAAATGTTAAAAGCAATCACATTTTTATTCAGATAGAAACTGCCATAGAAACAAATTAGTAATATCTGAAAACTTAAAAATTTCGATGTTGAAATAGGTCACGTGACGAATCATGCCTGAACTGCGTCTTCATTCCTAATCATAACGGAAAGTAAAGTTCATTTACATTAAACAGCAAGGATATTTTGATTTTGATTACAAAACATTTTTCAGAACAAATGCATTTCAGTGCAAATTATTACGAATCGTAAACCAAACAACATTATTATCTCAATATTGGATCTGTTCACCTCAAGCTCGTCAGAAAAAAGTGCATGAAAAGTTCTCAATTTGAAAAACTTACAACGTATTTTGACGTGAAAAATAAACGTTCAGAAGAAAAGCTCTCAACTCACGTGCAACCCTCAGATATCCGCCATCTTGAAACGATAATTCAGAGTTAGCGACATAAATCACGTAACCTATTCCAGCAATTTTAATTTAGTTTAATTCTTCTATTTTAGCAAATGATGCTTATTGTTTATCAATAAAATATTTAAATTAACTCAAAAATGATTCTATAATGGAGATTATGTATATGTCTGTCTGTCTAGAGCCGAAGCTATATTATTAGTTTTAATCGCTCTCTTTTTATATCTACTTATCAGCTCCTATATATACCCATTCTAAAACTTCCCCAAACATCACGCGCCTTTCAAATGTACATATTGGAAGAGGTTGGCAAAAATAAAGTATTGAAAGTATATGCTAAAATTTATACTTTTACAATAATATATATATATATATATATATATATATATATATATATATATATATATATATATATATATAGAGAGAGAGAGAGAGAGAGAGAGAGAGAGAGAGATAGAGAGAGAGAGAGAGAGAGAGAAAAGAGAGTAAGATTCATCAGTCTGACTATATAAAGTGAGCGTATCAGTCACGGGATTCAAAACCCGGACGTCTGTCACTAAAAATCGTGACCCCTTATGCGAGATACTCTAATACTTGGCTATAGAAACCGTCACTGAAGGAGAATAAATTGTATATTTTTAAGTGAAATTAATCATTTGTTTATTGTTGTTTTTTTTTTTCATTACTAAAATAGATCCCTTTATATTTATATTATTAGTATTAGTAGTAGTGTAGTACTAATTGTAATAGGTATTTGTTGTAGTAATACTACTAATACAGCAACTACTACTACTACTACTACTACTACTACTGATGATGATGATGATGATGATGATGATGATGATGATGATGATGATGATGATGATGATGATGATGATCTCGGAGTTCTTGCACAGGTCATCATCAGTGATTTCTCACTTCAAATAACCAGTGGTGTTCCCTGGACTTATAACATGTCTCTCCCTCTTTCAATAATAATTTCAAAAACGTTTGCGTTATCGCAACAACCGCTTACCATTGATTTTTCACTGGCAACGATTATTGGTCTTCTAGAATTTAGATAGCAATAATCAAAGCCCCATACACTCGTCACCCTTCCAGTAGATGTCTGGTAAATGTTCTCTATTCTCGGTCTTTCCGTCCTCTTGATTCTTCGCGACTATTTTATGTGAGATCCCCGAGGCTGGTGCCATCATATTCTTTGGAGAGAGGGGACAATTTATAAAATCCCTTGTAGCTTCTGTTCCCTATGGTTCATGTTCTTTCTATGGTGTTGCGTTTTTTTATTGCAACCTCCAAGTGTCTGGTTAACATACGTAGTCTCGGTAGGTTGATTTTTCACATTCGAGGACTTTCCTTAAGATTTCAACTATTTGTATCATTGCCACTAGGAATTAGGTTTTAGTCTTTCCGTTGATTCCAATTTCTCACAGTCACGGGAACTGTTCCTAGTGCTCCTACGATTATTGGCATTATATTCACTTTCTCCATGTTCCATATCTTTTTCAGTTATCTGGCGAGTTCCATGTATTTGCTTCGTTTTCTGTCTCTTTGATCCCTGTGGTTTGCTGAGACGGCACAATCTACTATTTGGCAGTTTTATGTTTCATCTTGTTGACTATGATGCTCAGATGTACCTCGAATTTTGTGATTTTCGTTTTCCAGTATTGTCTCTAGTGTTTGTCTGTACTATTTGTCTGCGTGTTCAAAATACAGTCATTTGCATAGTTCCCAGTGTACTGCCTTCTCTCCGCAGTCATGCCTGTTCTTGTATTCTTTTTTGGGCTAGTTTGTTGCATTCACTTTTTATGCGATATACCGTTTTGTCTCTTTGTCCACATAGTCTGCATTTACTGTTTTCCTGGGTTTTGTCTATTTTGGTTTGATATAGTTAGTTCTAATCGCATTGTTCTGTGCAGCTGACAGTAGCGATTCCGTTTTTCTATTCATGTGTTCTTTGTTATAACCATGTCCAGTTATTTTCATGAGTCTCATCTTGTTATTCTTAGCTGTTTCTCTTTCAGTTACTCTTTTCTCTGCTCCCCGTATTCTTCATGTTATGTATTTTTCGAATTCTTTCTGGTGCCATCCCAAAAGTATTCTATACTTACCATTCCTCTTCTCTCTTCTTTCCTTTTCACGTAGATTCATCAATATCATCTTTCGGGTGTAGTACATTATCATTAGTTAACTAGTCTTCTGCGCAAGATGCCTAAGTTATTCTTTTGTCCAACCTATGAATGGACCAGAATATAGTGCTCAAATGTTGATTCCTTTTACTAGATTGTTATTATTATTATTACAATTATTATTATTAAAATTATTTTTATTTTTATTATTATCACAATTATTAAAATTATTTTTCTTCTTCTTCTTCTCCTTCTTCTTATTATTATTATCATTATTATTATTATTATTATTATTATTATTATTATTATTATTATTATTATTATTATTATTATTATTATTATTATTATTATGTTGTTGTTGTTCTGTATTTTACACTGAGCTCTCTATTCGAATTTACCTTTTAATAGATTACGTGTTGATTATCCTAATTCAAAAGTACTTGAATTTATCGATTGTTTGTTTGTATACACGCAATCAGCACTCCTCTTTCTGCATCCTAGTGAGTGACAGAGTGTCTGTGTGTTTTGTTTGAAAATACGAAAACAAATGGATACACGAAGCACACATACACATACAGGAATATTATATAACTACACATCTTTCTTTTGAACCGTTTGTCTTAACAAACAAATTTCGAATCCTTTAGGCGGTTATTGTGTTGTTATTATCTTGATGGCCCTATGTCTTAAGAACCCCACCCCCTTGATGCCCTTTTTGAGTTAGGGATGTCGTTCGAGTGACGTTCTTTCATTCGTTCTTTTAGATCATGTGGCTGAACGACTTGTAAAAGAGAAAGTTTAAACAACGCACACACACAAATAAACTTAGTTTAGACATAGAAATGATTCATAACTACATTTTAACCACTTTGTTTATCGAACAACTCTCGAGTCATTTCAACTTATAAACGTTAAAAATGAAATTATAGCCACCTGTAGACATGGAAAAAAGTATAAATACCACCAATTTATAGTGCTGAATTATATAACCGCAGCGCATTACCCCTATAGTTACTCAAAATGTTTTCCCTTACCCTTCTCATGTGTACAACAATTTTATAGTTTTTTCAGTTTTTCTTACTCTATCAATGCCTTTTTCCCCTTCTCCTTATTTCACTGTTATCGATAATTTCACATGGATATCTGCTGGTTTGAATCTTACCATTTGATATAGCACTACGTTTACCTTATGTTGATAACCAACATACCTGACACAGAGCTATCTTCCTGCTTCAGCAACTTCTAGTCCAAATATAAACACCCATTTAGGGCAATTTTCACTGGATTTTTATTTAAAAAATTATAAAATATTTTTTTCTTTTAAAATAGCAAAGAAAATATTAAATTCACAGTTTTATAATTCCTTCATAGTTTTTAAATCTTATTAATTCCAGCTATAATCACTTTAAGCTCAAATGTAAACCCCCATTTAGGACAGTTTTCACTGGAGCTTTTTAAATAAAAAAAAACAATTATCATAAAATAAAATATGTTTTAAATAGCAAAAAATATAAAATTCACAGTTTTATAATTCCCTCGCAGTTTTAAAATCTTATTAATTCCAGCTAAAATCAATTTAGGTTCAAATATAGACACCAATTTAGGACAGTTTTAACTGGAATTTAAAAAATAAAACAAAAAAATTATCGTAAATATATTTTATTTAAATAGAAAAATATAGGACAGTTTTGACTTGGGGCTTTTCAAATAAAAAAAACAATTATCATAAAATAAAATATTTTTTAAATAGCAAAAAAATGTTAAATTCCAGCTACAATCACTATTATTTCTCAGTAACGTAAACTTTTTAAACTGTGAAAACTTCGAATAATTCTGCTATGCCTTGTTAACATTCCATAAACATTTGAAACCATCTACTTACGGTAAATCGTATCCCTTTTATTCAAGCTAGAAAATAGACACCTTCTGTCCTATTTCAATGGCTAAAATACTCGATTATCAATCTATTTATTTAGAGAATAATATTATCTTTTGATTTAAAAAGTCAAATAGTTTGAGAAAAATCTTTTCAGGAAATAGAAATATTAATTTTTGTGAGATTAAAATTAATTCTTTCGAGAATCAGCAATATTTTTTAATCCGAATATCTTCTCCTTAACCATTATTTTTAATTCTTCTCAATTGGGTTCGTTTTTTTATTGCCCGATTCAGTTTTCTCACTGTTTTGTTGCTGTTCCGGCTGGTTACTATTTTGTTTAAAAAACATTTTGATAAATTTTTTACACTATTTCAAACTCTTTCAATTTTTTTCAATCAATATTTCAAATGGTATTTGAAGCATTTTATTATATCATAAGATATTTCCCTCTGACAAGAAAAATCTAATTTTTGAAATGTCCGGATTTAAGAGATAACGACTCTCTCTCCCCCTCCCCCCTCTCTCTCTCTCTCTCTCTTTGGAACATCTTAGAGAAAATAAACAAATTCTTATGGTCATTTTATAATTATATATTTGTTTGTCTCTTTATATATATATATATAATATATATATATATATATATATATATATATATATATATATGTATATATATATATATGTATATATATATATATATATGGATTTGAAATCTGTTATGTGGCCCTATTGGTATATCAATTAATAGATCGCTTTCTAACTTTTACCTCTATTGAACCATTTAAAGTCACATATAGGAAGGCAAGTATGTTTTGAGGCATGGGTTAATACATTATTTAATTGATCTTTGAATAATTTTAAAACATCATTCAAGCCAAAATATCTAGCATCATCTGTGATCATCAAATTCTACTCAACAATCAACAACTTTCAAAATAAACCCTGAGAATATGATAAAATACCATTTATTGAAATACTGAAGGTTTGGAAACAAAAATAGAATATTGTTAAACAGTTTGCATCATTTACGTTCTATACAACTCTCTGCCCATAATTTGAATCATGTTTAGTCGTTTTAAGGACTAATGTTGAGACATTTTTGCTTTATAATGTTTTTGAAAATATTTTTTTAATTTTTGCATTTTCAAGATATCTACCTCCAATAATTAATATCCAATCGTTATTTGCCAGCCCTTCTGATGATAAGAGCGTTATCTTTGAAAAGCCATGGTTTAAAGGCCAATCTGTATCTGTATTTCTTGCTCTAACACTTTATGAGTTAATAAACTTGTAAACTACGCAAATGTTATATATTTCATCACTTCATTATTCGTATATGAATGCTCTATCTACTTCACCGTATCTAGATAATTTTTGATTTCTATATTATCCATTTCTCTCTCTATCTCTCTCTCTATATATATATATATATATATATATATATATGATGGGCTCAACCGTCGATTTCGGCGTATGAGTTCCCCGCCAGGGGCTGCCCGCGCATGTAATTGTAATTGCAAGCGTTGCACAATCTCCAACAACACCTCTTCTGAGTCGACACTGCTTGATTCTAATGGCAAGTAGTTCAAGACGACTGGAAACAATGCCGAGATAAGCTGAGAGCACATAGAGCACCTGGAATTCCCAAATGGTCATTTAGTACTGGTCAGACTCGACGTCGCTTAACTTCGGTGATCTAACGGGAACCGGTGTGTCAACGTGATTGTGCCGTAAATATATATATATATATATATATATATATATATATATATATATATATATATATATATATATATATATATGTATATATATATGTATATATATATGTATATATATATATGTGTATATATATATGTATATATATATATATATATATATATATATATATATATATATATACATTGGTGTCTTAAAGTGTGTTCGTATTTACATATATGGCTCTCAATTTGGAGTATTCAAAATTTGTGTTGAAATGAAAACGAGATACCTTGCTCGTCCTAATGTCAAAACAATACACACCATTGCACCACCTTTATACATTCATTCATATTTACCCTATTTTTCACTCTCCCTATTCACTCTCTTAATCTATCCTGCAATCTCTAACCGGATTTCTTTGCACGCGAACGATTACCCTGTTTCGCATTAGCGGATTGTTTACGAAGTTCTCCGTAGGACAACAATAACATTATCAAAATGAAGACGACTGACGATAACAAACCACTGATGATTGGTCTTGCTTTGACAGACGACCGCCCTGTCCCGGGCCCCCTCCAACCTTTTTCAATGCCCCCCCTTTTCCTATTTCTCTAGGATCTCCGTAATTGCTACTCACATCACATAGTCACCCGCACCGCAATTATGACTATCACCTGGTCTCATGAATCAAAGTCACATATTAATTTAAGCAAAAATCCGAGTAGAATAATTACTTTTTTGAACGTTCTCACGATTCATAATCCATTTGATGTTGATGTTGATGTTGGTGATGTTGGTGATGTTGTTGATGTTGTTGATCTATGTTCATATTGATATTGATATTGATGTTGGTGCTGATGTTGATGTTGATGCTGATGCTGTGTTGATGCTGATGTTGAGCGAATGTGACGAACACAATAACCGGTTTTGTGTAACATAGCTCAATACTAATAGTAAGGTTTGATGTTGATGTTGATATTGATGTTGATACTGATGTTGCTGTTGTTGTTGCTGTTGTTGTTGATGTTGATGTTGATGTTGATGTTGATGTTGATGTTGATGTTGATGTGGATTGATATTGATGTTGATGTTAATGTTGATGTTGATGTTGTTGATGTTGATGTTGATGTTGAAATTGATGTCGATGTTGTTGATGTTGATGTTGATATTGAT
>OY744516.1:23325379-23327879 GCA_963556195.1 Sepiola atlantica | reverse complement strand
GAAACCAAGAAAATCAATTGTTTGTCAAGCAATGCAGTTTTATTACTTTTTTCTTGTTTGTTTGTTTGTTTTATTTATTTATGTATTTATTTATTTTACAACGATGCTGTCTTTTCGGATACATGCTAGTGTAGATCAGTGGTTAAAGTTAAGGCCAGGACAAGAAAGGACTCAGAGACAATTAATTATCTAAAAGTAACCGTAAATCACTGGTTTAGATGTGCAGAAAATTTCATGAGGCCCCATTTCCCAACTTTAGGAATCTTTTCATGTTGTTGAAGATGACGACAACCAGTTGTATGGTTTAAAGAAAGTTTGATTGCCAATTCCGGTTTTCTGTTATGAACTCATGAAGCATTGTGTGTCTCAAATGTCCATTGGATACTGCCATGTTTTAAGGGTTTCTACAGTGAAGTTTTCATTAAGTTTTCCTGTATAATAAAATTTAATCTAGTTAAGCGTGTCCAAATACGTATATCTAAAATATCATTATCATGCGGATTTTTTAAAGTCAAACGCAAATAGAAACTCGTTTGATATATCGATACTTGAATAAACTAGCCTATTTTTTATTCTTCCTCCCACTCTGTTATTGAAACAAACATATTTTCTTTCTGAAAATACTTATTCCGTAAAAAAATTGTCTTGAAGGAAAACTTTTTATGTTACCGAATATTCTGATACATTAAAGGAAGAATCCATGCCATGAGTTATTTCCCTTGATTTCTGTAAAAATAAATATCTCAAAAAACGTTTTCCATTTCTTCGCAAATACAGCAGTCATTTTTCTTTCTTTTACTCCCATGCAATGCCGGATAGATAGCTTTAGGCAAATAGCGTCGCAAACGCGTAGTGCCTAGCGTGGCGACTATGGCAAACAAAACGTAATGACAGCCACCAATACGGTGAACAGAAATCAGGGAGCGGATCCTCCTCTAGGAGTTACCAACAACTCTGATGGTGGTAGTTCCAAAATTCGAATAAAATGTCGTAAATAGAATTCTGTTGTCGTTGACGTAAAAGTGAAATTTGTTTTTTTTTTACCAGAGACGATCTAGACAAGGAATAAATTCACTTGATTAACGCAAAGCCAAGAGATTACCTTAATCTTGAAAAGGCTACGGCTATGTTGAAGAGAAAACAGTGAGCAGAAACAGAGTTTCACAAACCTGAAGTTCTTGAAATAAAACTACTGGAGTTGGAAGATGTACTATAACGAGGTACACGAACAGCCAATTGATGAAGACCACTGGCCATCAAGTCAAACGAGCCAAAACAAAGGAAGCGGGTAATAAATAAGACAATTCTAAAGACCAAGTGCTATAATAGGACTTATAGACGAAACTGGGTTTGGTCACATGACGTCTGTGAGAGATAGGATGCAGAGAATAAGAATTGGCGAGGCCAACTAAATTACAGATACGCTTTTGAACCTTATCAAGAACTCCGAAATAGAATGGAGATTCACCGTTTCGGATCCGATAACAGTATTCCATACAAGGTCTGCAGTATTTTATACCTGGTCTGATAGTAGATTCATAGTTATTTATAGGGTATTGACCTGACATTTATTTCTACGATGAGAAGAAAGAGAAAAAGAAAAAGATGGGATGATAAGTGAGCAACCGTGGGATTTCCACAGGTCCATGCCATAAAGCAACCCACATAAGTAGTGAACACCGACCAAACAATGGTACATATGAATAGAACAAAGAATATAGAAAGAACATTACACGAATCTAAGAAGACTGAAACTGCCAGAAACCTCATAATTATTGACGCCCTTCCCCCCAAAAAAGACGCACACATATATTTTTTTTTTATCTTCAAATTATTAAAATTTTTCCTTCTTTCAACCTGTACGTTCTTTGATTTGTGATTTATTATTATCATTTGTTTTCTATTATTTACTCACTAGGAGTTATCACACTGGTCATCGACAGTGATCGCCCACTGCCAACAACCTGTGGTATTCCCTGGAGTCTGAGTGACAACAAGTCTCCTCAGACTTCCAGTATGCTCCACTTCTTTTCATTCATCACCGCTGATGACCTTGCGGTATCGCAAAAGCCACCTACCATCGATTTCCCGCTGATAAGGGCCATTGGTCCCCTCTGGGGCCCGAGTGGCAACAAGCCTCCCCAAGGTCACAGAGCTGTTCGCGCTCTTTCAGTGGAGGTCTGGTTTGCGCTTTCCCTCCTCGACCCTCTGTCCATAATTTTCGTGGTGTCAGCCTATGCTTGCGCCTCTCTCGTGCGGTTGTATGTTTATTATTATTATTATTATTATTATTATTATTATTATTATTATTATTATTATTATTATTATTATTATTGTTATTATTATTATTATTATTATTATTATTATTATTATTATTATTATTATTATTATTATTATTATTATCTACTTTGTTCATTCTGTATTTAATTTTTTTAATTTCTGTCTCCTATATATATTCATTACTATTATTATTAGTGATCTTACAATTAGGGTCGTATAT
>OY744516.1:23252879-23320379 GCA_963556195.1 Sepiola atlantica | reverse complement strand
GACGTATACGTTTCGTCTCTTTTCAATCAAGACTCATCAGCATAGAAGTACGACTATTCACCACCGGTCACACGATTCGAAACCCTGGACTACAAGTATTTTTCAACCTATTCGAGAGAGAGAGAGAGAGAGACAGACAGACAGACAGGGAGAGAAAGGGAGAGAGAGGGAGAGAGAGAGAAAGAGACAGAAAGAAAGAGAAAGAGAGAGAAGGAGAGAGAGATAGTTTAACTCTTCCGCGTATTACGACAATTTTAAAGATAAGTTTAAGAAGTAAAATATTCTTAATTAAAAAATAACTAGTGTTAGAATTCGGGTAGATACCCATGTTGCGGCCTCATAATGTACCCCTTGTTTCATGTGAACGGAGTCACGCCCCCCTCCAAACACACATATACCAATCTATTAGGTGGTCTTGTTCATCGTCATCCCTCTTGTAATTAGTGCTTTGACATTCTTTTAAAATATGCAATAGCCAGTTGGTATAAATATTTTAATAAGCATGTGTTTTCGTTTATCTTTACGAGAGGATGTTAGTTATGGCTGTTGGCCAGCGGGGTATGGCGGGGCGAAGTCCTATCGAGGCGATGGTCAGGCGAGTAGAAAATAACGTGGATGAGGTCAGGCCATTGTTGAGACGTGCGGGTCCAACCAGATTCAAAATGGCGATACGCCTTCTCGCTTTTGTCGTTCTAGTGACCATCTTGCTGCAATCGCCGGAGATTACCGACTTCCGGTTCCATAACATCCCTAACCTTCCCCAATTCTACAGTCTCTCTATCTCTCTTTCCCTCTCTCTTTCTAAATCTGTCTCTGTAAATATCTCTCTTTCTCTCCCCCTCTCTCTCTTTCTCTCTCTCTTTCTCTCTCTCAAAATCTCTATTCAATCTTTATTTATACCTTCTTTTTATTTTCAGTCACCCTTAGACTCTTTACTACACGAAATGTAGCTGTTTATTCCTTATTACATTTAACTTCCACGTTAACTCTCACGTCAACGCTGTTCAGTTTTTTTCTCATGTTTATAGAAATGTTATTCATAAACCTCTATTTTTATTGAGCACTTTTGAAAAATATTGGCTTCATGTACATTTTATCAATATATTTTAACTTATTTAACTAATCATATATATATTTACATATATTAATATTTCCTTTCTCTCCCTTTATATATATATATATATATATATATATATATATATATATATATATATATATATATATATATATATATATATATATATGTATATATATATATATATATATAAGCCCCTTAAATAAGATTAAAGTTGAGCCCTGTTCAGGGAAGTAAAAAGTAGACTGACACGTAGCTATAACGCATATATTCAGACAACGTTCGTAGAATCTCTAAGTAAGTCTTTCTTGATATGCCGCCTTCGCATAAATAGTACTTAAATTACTTTCTTGAATGTGGTAATGTCCCGTGGCCTAATGATTACAGTGCTTACTTACGGAGTCTAGGTTGACTTTGTGGCAGAGGTTCGCTAGCCTATGTAGATAAAAATAATTTAATATAATTTATTTAAAATTAATATATATATATATATATATATATATATATATATATATATATTCGACAGCGAAAGCTTGAAACGCTAGCTACGTAGGTAAAAATTATTTAACAAATAGATTAATAGTGGTATATATATATATATATATATATATATATATATATATATATATATGTGTGTGTGTGTGTGTGTGTCTGTAGAATAATATATATGCTCTGTAATACAAATTAATTGAGCTTGCAAATTGCAAAATTTTCGCATTTTATGATAATAACTTACGGAAACTGTCACGTAATTGAGGGGAATTAAGATCTATATGTATATAGAAGCGTGAACAGATAGAAGACTAGTTGAGAGTGTTCGGCGAACGTATTCGGAACTTTGTATAAGAGCTTTTTGAGAGTCTATTTATAACATCCCCGAGAATGCTTAACTTTAATTTCTGAGTATAACATTTATGAATAAATATTAAATTATTAATACTTACAGACTCTAGCATTTCAAGCTTATTGCTCTCATCAGTGCAGGAAATTAACAATTTCAGACGATAATTCCACATTGCCAACGGCTTCTAATTCATTATTCGAAGCTGCCCTCTATTAATTCCGGAGACGTGCTGGATGTCTTAAGGAGACAGCACACCATTTTTTAAAAAATATTAGGTCAGGGTTTACTTTAAATAAAAGGTATACTCATTTATACTATTTATTTAAAATTATTCTCGATATGGGAAGATAGTAAAATACTGGGTAAGCAGATTGTTAGAAGCATTATCAGTTGCTTCTACTCTGTTTTCCTGCGTTTGGTGTTTGCTACAAGACCTGCTTTTCCTTCTTTTCGTAAGGATAGTGTGCAATTTATCCATTATAGTAATGGTGTTTACCGTTTTCAATGTCAGTGCTATGCTGGTTATATTGGACGTACTTCCTTGCGTTTTCAGACCCGCATAAACCAGCATGTTCCATCTAGGATTAGACTTTTGATGCTGCTATTTGTCAACATTTAGTTGAAAATCTATGATGTCCCAGTAACTATAAATTAGAGCGTTTTAAGGTGCTGCATAGAGCGGATTCCAAAAAACATTTAAAAATTTTGGAATCTGTCTTTATCTTTCTACGTAAACCTTCTTTGTGCCGGTATAAACAGTTTGTAGAAGCGCTAACTCTCTTTGTGGAACTTTGAACCCATCCCGTTTTTTATCCAACGCTGTGCCCCATTATAAAACGACTATTAATATTAATTCATTTTAATCGTGTATTAGTATTCCCTGGCACTTCTATTCCCTCTTAGCTTTTAATTTTCGCTAATAGTATTTATTATACTATCGGTTTTTTCCTGACGAGATTATAGTCGAAAGAGCTCTAGAGTGTTTTCCGCAAATCATTTTCAAAAGCATATATAAATTTTGTATCTTCAAAACATTTGTTTATATATATGTATATGTATATGTATATATATATATATATATGTGTATATATATATATTGACCTTATTTAACTAATTTATAGTTTAACTAATATATATATATATATATATATATATATATATATATATATATATATATATATATATATATATATATATATACATTGCTCTTTATTATAGAATACAGGAGCATTGTAATACAATTTCGGAGTGAAAAACGCCATACGAACAAGAATTTTACATATGTTTCTCGACGTTCCAGTAAAATGTAAAATTCTTGTTCGTGTGACGTTTTTCATTCCAAAATTAGATTTAAATGATATTTACATATTATATTATATAGGATTATATTATATGTGACAAATTGGTCAACATATATCATTAAGCTATATTTACTATATAGGAAATATTGAGCTTCTAAACTTCAGATGGGTCTGATTCATATAGTTGATCCCAAATATGTCTCATACGCATCTACATTTAACTATATTAAATCCGTTTTAGACAATAAGATATATAAGAGAGCGATAGAAATACATAGATAGTATAGAGAGGTATGGGTGATTTGTTAAGTTAATTATAATGTACGACTAATTAGAACAATAAAAATAAATTTTTGAAAACATAAAACAACTAAGGTATATCTATTTTTGCATATATTGTACGTTATTAAATTGGGTAAGAAATGATGAACTCAGAAAAAATAATTAAAAAATATCTATCATTAAATAATTATCATATTTGGCTTATATTTCAATTTTATTTACTTTCCATGCAATACTTTGACACTTGAACGATAACCACACACTTTACTTGACAGCGTGCCAGCGCATTTCTCGTTCGACACCGGTTTTGAATCCTAACCGCCATTTCTAACAGCACGGCGATGACGTCGTACCACCAAGGACGTTTATCAAATTAACAAAGAAATAAGTTTCTTTATTCTTGTTTTTTGATGAAAAAAAAAAAAAAAAAAATGACTCAATACTGGTCACCCCTGAAGAAGGAATTTTATTCCGTAATCGATAGGATTAATGTAAAAAATAAAAATAATAAAAAATTAATCTTGTATTGCTAATTTGGCTTATATTTCAATTTTATTAACTTTCCATGCAATACTTTGAAACTTGAACGATAACCACACACTTATATATATATATATATATAAGTAGATAAGTGATGAAAATAAAAGTTGGATAGAATGCAGTATTTGTTATATCATCAATTCTCTAAACAACGATAATATAAAAACAACCCTTTTACTTAATCCATGGATTTTCAAAGATATGCTCTAATCATGAGAGGAAATTCGACTGATAGTCAGTAAAATTTACTGTAATGCAAACATTTGAAAATATAAAAATATCTAAGATATAAAAAATATAAACAATTTAAAAAGCTTAAAATATGCACAAAAAAATAATCGTCATTAAATAAGCATGGAAATATTTGTTTAATAAAATCCGAGGATTCAAATCATTAAGCAAGTGTAGAGTGATGGGTTGACAGTAATCCAGGCATCTAAATTTTTGAAGAACTTCCATTCTGGGAGATTTAGGTATTCAGATCCAAGTAAGAGTTCCATGTCAGTTAAATGAATCACCAAAAGATATAGAAGTATAAGTCTTGAATGAAATTGTAAAATATTGATAAAATCAGAAAGCAGACGTGTCAAAAGACATTATTTTACTTTCTGGGCTATATAAGAAAATGGTTACAATTGGTTAGATCAGGAGCGAATAATAATGTGGGAATTCAACTACATTTTAAGCTGTAATGAAGTAAATCTAAATAAAGGTAGAAAGAACGAAAAGGATAAAAGAACAAAGGGAGTGTGTTGCCTTTTTAAATAGAGCAGTATTATTATTATTATTATTATTATTATTATTATTATTATTATTATTATTATTATTATTATTTTACTCACTAGGAGTTATCACACAGGTCATCGTCAATGATTGCTCATCGGCAACAAACTGGTAGTGTTCCCTGGAGTCTGAGTGACAACAAGCCTCCCCAGATTTCCAGTACTCTCCACCTCTTTTCGATAACCACCGCGGTATCACAACAGCCGCTTACCATTGATTTCTCGCTGGTAAAGACCATTAGTCTTCTCTTGGATTTGGCTGGCAATAAGCCTCCCCAAGGTCCCAGCACTCTTCGCACTTTTCCAGTGGAGGTCTGCTTAGTGCTGTCCCTCCTTGGTCTTCTCATCCTCCTTGACCCTCTACAAATATTTTGTGTGTTGTCAGCCGAGGACGGTGTAATTTATTCCTGGGGGGGGGGGGGCAGCTTATAATGTTTCGTGATGTGGTGTCCTTCCTATAGTTTTGTTTTCTTCCCATTGTAAATTCTATGTGACTCGTAACCATTCATAGCTTATGCGGGTTGGTTTCCGCATTCGAGGATTTTTCTTAAGATTGCAGCTGTTTTGATGATTGCCTTCTTTTGTATGGTCTCAGTGATCCATTTGATTCCAATTATTTGTGCGCCTACGATTATTGGTATTATACTGATTTTCTTCATGCTCCATATTCCTTTCAGTACTTTGTCAAGTTCCGTATTTGCTTCGTTTTTCCGTCTCCTTGATCTTTACTCTGTGTTCTGATGGAACGGCGAAGTCTACGATTTGACAAGATCTTTCCTTCTTGTCGATTATTATTACATTCGGTCTCCTTGCTTATATGAGTTTATCTATTTGTACATCCATATCCCAGAGGATTTTGTCTTTTTAGTTTTCCAGTACTGTTTCTGGTTTATGTTTGTAGCATTTGTCTGCGTATTCGAAATTCAATCGTTTTTATAGTTCACCGTGTGTAGTTTTCTTCAAACAGTCATGTCTGTTCTTGTATTCTTTAGGGGCTAGCTTGTTGGATTCACTTATTATATGATTTGCTGTTTCGTCTCTTTATCCACATAGACTGCATTTTACTGTTTTCTTGGGTTTTATGTATTTTAGCTTTAATGTAGTTTGTCTTGATCGCATTTTTCTGTGCAGCCATAGGTAAAGATTCCGTATTTCTGTTAAAGTGTCCTTTTCTTAGCCATACTCCGCTATTTTCGTTGGTTTCTTGTCAGTCTCCTGAAGCTTCAATGTAGTTGTTTTTCTTCCTACTTTTCTGTTCTTATCTTTTTCTTTCTTGTTTAGGAGCTTCCCGAGTTGCTCGTTTGAACGGTATCACGAACATATTTTCTATTATGACTAATAATAGCTGTCGATTTAAACTGCAACCGGCGAAGAGGTAGGGACATAATTGTTTTTAAAATCTCACAATGAAAGTATCAAAATCTCTTTTAAAACACAATGAAGGAGTATTTATGTAAACTTTATATTACAGTACTCAATGTTATACATTTCAAAAACACATAATAGAGCTAATATATTTTTGAAAGTTACGACAAACACAACACACACACACATATATATATATATATATATATATATATATATATATATATATATATATATATATATATATATATACTTTTATTCACACCAAACAAGGCACACTGCCATTGAGACGCAGAAGACTACTATTAATTAGGGGACACTATCTACAGGAGCATCCTAAGTTGAAAGTTGTGCAACGAAGTGGTTGTTCATGTTACATTTAAATTTCTGCAGTTAGTACAGTCAGGGAAAACAGGGAGCAGGAAATGATTTCTAAACTATAGCAGTTCGAGGAAAGAAGCTATTAGAGAAGTAAGCCTTCCGGCCTCTGGGCACCTCTAAAGTGGAGGGATAACATTTTGCTAACTGTCCTCGCGGGTATTTACTTCAAAGGGTTAGGGTCAGGGTTAGGGTTAGGGTTAGGGTTAGGGTCAGGGTTAGGGTTAGGGTTAGGGTTAGGGTTAGGGTTAGGGTCAGGGTTAGGGTTAGGGTTAGGGTCAGGGTTAGGGTTAGGGTTAGGGTTAGGGTTAGGGTTAGTGTCAGGGTTAGGGTTAGGGTTAGGGTTAGGGTTAGTGCGGAGCAGATTGCATTAAAGTGCTTGTAATACAGCACAAAGATGCAACATTGCGGCGATTGGACCAGGGATAGAGCTTGGTGAATAGTGTGGGACCTATCAGATTAGAGGGGTACTCTCTAAGATGGAGGGGTTAGTGGTTAGTGCACCAGCCCAGATGTGACAACAATACTCCAGGTATGAGCGAATGATGGCTTAGTAGATATATAAGACATTGGCAGGTGTAAGAAGTTTTCTAGCAGACTAGAAAGTGGTCACCTTTCTTGCAGCAGCTTTGGCAATATCTCATCAATGATGCATCAGGGAGGTTGTTTATGAAAATCAGAAATAATAAAGCTCCAAGAATCAACCCCTGTCGCACACCTACATTAATATCATATTGTTTAGATATACGGTCATCGAGGAAAACATGGATCTTTCTTTTGGCTAAAAAGGATCTGATTATATTAAATATTCGTCCATTAATACCGTACGAATTAATTT
Source organism: Sepiola atlantica (assembly GCA_963556195.1). Lineage (NCBI taxonomy): Eukaryota > Metazoa > Mollusca > Cephalopoda > Sepiida > Sepiolidae > Sepiola > Sepiola atlantica. The sequence continues at coordinate 23,312,974 of OY744516.1, read as the reverse complement.
TACTGATAAGACCTTCATGCCTGACCGTGTCAAAGGTTTTTGATATATAAAGCGCTGCTGCCTGAGCTTCATAAGCTTTGTCAAGTGTATGGTACATGCGTTCAGAGATGACTGTTAGGATATCCACAGTAGATTCAACATTACATCGGGTTTCATGCTTACAAGAAGTAATTGTAATACTTTTCTTTTAATGTAGTCAGTTCTTATTTGAATTGTGTAAAGATATGATATAATATTATATATTGCTCGTTTAAAAATAATTCCATTTTAATTAATTAACCTTATATTTAATTACAGGAAGGAAATTACGCATGTGCCTACACATTGATATAAATATATATATATATATATATATATATATATATATACATATATATATATATATATATATATATATATATATATATATATATATATATTTCTCGCGGCCATGTGGGTATGTATTACAGGATTCAGATCATATATCCTATATTTGCATTCCATAGACTATAATAAATTAACCAAAAACCATCATTTTCATGTGTTTTACATCTCTCTCTCATATATATATATATATATATATATATATATATATATATATATATATATATATATATATATATTAACATAGTTCACCCCCAAACAAGGCAGGCCGCCACTGTAGACGTAAGGGGCTACTGAAAAGAAAGAAAAGGGAAGAAGGTTGGAGGTGGGTCAACCTAAATTGGGATCTGCGCAGCGAGATGTCAGTTTACATTAGTTTTAAATTTCTGCATGTCAGTACTGTCGGGGAAAAAGGGGGCAGGGAGGGAGTTCCAGAGGCCAGCAGCACGAAGAAAGAAGCTATTTGAGTAGAAGGCTCTCCGGCATCAAAGAACCTCCACAGTGAATGAATGGGATTTAGTTGATTGTCGAGTTGGTCTAGTGAATTTACGTCGAGGGGGCACCAGAGTAGCCAATTCATTGGAGCATAATCCATTGAAGTATTTGTTAAAACAAGCACAAGGATGCTACATTGCGGCGATGGGACAGGGACTGGAGCTTAGTTGACAGTGAGGGACCTATTAGGTTGGCGATTCTTTTATATATGTATATATATATATATATATATATATATATATATATATATATATATATATATATGTCTCGGGGCCATGTGGGCATGAGTGTTAGGCTCGTGATTCTAGGCTGAATCTACGAACTCCGTTCGCGCCCATGCGACCGCCTGCAACCGTCACCCTTACACTGAGGAGAGTATAAAACCCGCAACAACATGATCTGTAGGTATTAAACACTTTAATATTTAAAAAAAATATTCATATATATATATATATATATATATATATATATATATATATATATATATATATATATATAGATAGATAGATAGATAGATAGATAGATAGATAGATAGATAGATAGATAGAGATATAAAAGGGGGCTGAGGAATGTGTATTAATACTAATATTAATAGATATGTACAAGTTAATACACAAGATCTGCGATATGTATGAACAATTCACACATAGAAACACATACGTAGATATAGATATAGATTGAAAGAAAAAGAATAGAAATAAGACAGATGATACGATAATAAAAAAGCTAAAGGTTATTTCAGATTGCAACTGAAAATTCCTCGCCTGAAATATGATTAACCAGTCGAAAGCAGCCTTTGCATCCGCCATCTTTTTGATGCGGATGAGGACGGATGGGGAGAGCGGTGTCTCCCATGCTATAATTCGTCGCAAATTAATATTCAATCAAGCGGCAGGGAAGAGAAAATGATCGGCAAGACCCCGAAAATATGAAAAGATACAAATCCGGAGAGACACATTATTGGATCGGCTATTCATTTAATAAAAAGTACAGCAGGCTGACCCCGTGTTGCTCGGGTTAAGAAAGCCTATTCAGGTTCCGTTATTAACCCTTGTTGACGAATTTTGACCAATCAGATTGATTCGCTCTTATCTTCTGCTATTAGTGATTCAGAAGAAAGAGAAAAAAAAACGACCGTAAAAACGTAATTAAGATGAAAATGATAGATTTTTTATGATGAAATAACAACAATTTTGCAAGTCTGAGAAATCAGAAAACATGTTTTTATTGGGGAGAAAATATACTTACTCAAAGGACTATAGTGCCACTTTATATATATATATATATATATATATATATATATATATATATATGTATATATATATATATATATATATATATATATATATATATATATATATATATTACACTGAAGTAGGCCGAAAGTTATTATAAGGGACATTTGGTATTCCTACACGTCAACAAATAGAAACTAAATAAAAGATATATTAAAATATATATTTTTCACGTCAAATTTTCATACATACATACATACACCCAAAATATATATATATATATATATATATATATATATATATATATATATATATATATATATATATATATCAAGGGAGGTGCGAGAGCGCTCTATCCCTTAATAGACTTTAAAAATGGCCTATGCTGGAAATCTCATTTCTTTGATCAATCATAACTAAAAAAACAATAAACCACATTTGTTAAAACTTTGCACAAAATTTTTATTTGATAGGTTCTATAAGTGTGTAGAATTTCAGCATCATTAGTCAAGGCAACCCAGAGATCCAGAAAGGTCAATCATGAAATCATGTTAACTGTGTGTACGTACGTACGTACGTAGTACCTATGTGCCACCCTGTATCTCATCAACTATGTGATGGATTCAGCTGATTTTTGGCAGATATAGAGGTTCTAGGGTCTAGTTGATGGCATTTTAATTTCAGTTTACCATATACCTTAGTTTTCTAGAAATTTAAAAAAAAAACTTTAAAATGACCATTGTATTGAGGCATAGCTTTTACAAAAGTAGTGACATTCCATGATAAATACCAGTATACTGAAATCATATGCCCTTAATAGGATTAAGATGAAAATTCATATACACTAAATGTACAAAGTACGGAAATTCCCAAATTTTTTCACGTTTATTGTCATTAAGGGTATGTGAGCACAACAGGGCTATGTATTTTACTGGTAGGAATTTTTCTTCAGCGCACCTCACACACTTCATCCACTCATGCATAGAGATTTATACTGTAGTGATGTGATAATGAAATGGTTTTGTTGATATGTAGTCATACCCTTAATGACAATAAAAGTGTAAAATTTGGGAATTTCCTTGCTTTTGTACATTTAGTGTATATAAATTTTCATCTTAATCTTATTAAGGGCATATGATTTCAGTATACTGACATTTATCATGGAATATATATATATATATATATATATATATATATATATATATATATATATATATATATATATATATATATATGTATATAGTGTTAGAGTTAAATAAATTCTAGAAGGAAATCCAGGACTAAAAATATAACGTCGTAAGAACCTGACGTATTTTCGACCCCTCAGGGTTAATACTACCAATATGAGGAGGAAGAAAAGAATACAGTATAAGACAGTCTCGCTTGACAAGTTTGTTTTTACAACGAAAATTCGCGAAAAAAAAATTAAATAAATGGATTTTTCATTTAAAATTGCACGATTGTTTGATTTTCAAAATATTTCACTTTAATACATTATAATCCGTGCTTCAAAGATGTTGATTTCCTTTCCTTACTCATATATATATATATATATATATATATATATATATATATATATATATATATATATATATATATATATATATATATATATATATATATATATTGACAATATATATAATAATTTATTGAATGGTCTGAATTTGTTTACAAGAAACATCTTTAGTCATGCAATTGTTTCTGCCCATTTTCCAAACCCGCATTTTCTTTATAATATCAAGTAAATTATTTCTTAATATTATCAAGAAAAAATGTGTTCTTTGAAAATGGGCAGAAGCAACTGGATGAATAACGATGTTTTTGTAAACAAATTAGGATTACTTAATAAATTATATATATATATATATATATTATAAATATATATATATATATATATATATATATATATATATATATATATATATATATATATATATATATTATCAAACTATATTTTATAAATTATAATATCAGATTACTAGCCACATTGAATCAGAATACGATGTCTTTTTCGCATTATACTCTCAGATATTAATTTCTTTAAACGACTTTCGCACGCACGCATATATCTGTGTATAATAGTAGTATGTAAATATATTATTGGAAATAAAGCTGCACAAAAGCGTCCATGTTTCATCCCCACCGAGAACTGTACGGCCCAAGTCTGACAATTAGCTGCGGAGATGAATAATGGGCGCCTCTGTGTAGCATAATAACCATAAATATATGTTCATATAACTACTAGGCTATACTCACATATTGAGCACTGTTGAAGTAAATACTGAAAATCTTTACACAATATGACAAGGAATATAAAACGAAAGACGAAAAGGTTTCATTGTGTTTTTAGAAACACGCACTTTTCCTCGATAATGACATATTGGCAGAAACAGAATGTGTAGAGTTACACACCAGATGTCGGTAGAAAAGAGGGGTAAGAATAGAAAAAAAGAGATAGGGTAGAGAGTGATAGTGTCCGAAGTTTGAAATTTAAATAACATTTAGCGAATTGACAACAGAAAAATCAAATCAGTTGTTTCGCATTCACACCTAATTTTAAAATTTTTGATGACAGTTAATTCTTTAATTCAGAAATGTTTATCCGATTCTTGTTTTTCACTTCTTTTTTCCTTATTTGCATTGAAGGTTCCGTAATATTTACGATGTTCGTCATTATGTAGGTCTGCCCAATAAACGGCGAAAAGAAAAAGAGCGGACAATTGTCATTTGTTTATAAAAAAATAATCTTTTTTAATGCTAAAATATATTTTTATTTTTTTTATTCAAAACGTTTATTAAAGAACAGTTCTCAGATTCATGTGTAAAAACCGATAAAAATCAAATTTATGTTACATAAATTACATTTTAACTTATTTTAATATTTTCTAAGATGAATTTACCTCATCAATTTACTTCATAGTGTCTTAACTATAAAACACGCTTACTTTCTGATATATCTTGTTGAAAATATAATGATAAATAACCCGAGTAGAAGGTATTTAAAATAATAGGTTTATTTCCGGATGTATATATCTTGTCCATACAAAATATGTTAACAGAATACAGAATATGTAATAGGGCAGACCGACTAGAGAATAGGTAAGACAGAATGTTAAGACTGCATGTGTCTTAACTCGAATGTCTTTACTGCTCGCTGTAGTCGTACTTATAGTCCGACGAGTCTATCTATTTCGTGAATGTGCGAGTCAGGTTATCCCATCATAACACTTTCTTAAATCAAGTATGGTGGGCTGAAAGCGTAAAAAAAAACACTTTTTAATGTTGAAATATTTTGATTTTCATCAGAGCTGGTAATTTGCTAAGTTACCATATATTTTATTTGTATTTATTTGATTATTTAACTAATGTTTAGTTAGTATACAAATAAATAGATAATTTTAAACACAATCTCCTTTTAATGTTTTAGTTTAGGGTTGGTAATAAAATTATTACTCATGTTTATTTTATTTTATTTACAAGTGTGTTCCCCTTTTAACAGGTTTGATATATACGAAATAATTGCATTACCTTCGTTTTATGTTATAAAATGATCATATCGATACAGAAAACTAGAGATCATTCAATACATAATGCAAATGCTAAATTTTCTCAAATCCAATTTTTACTTGAACAAAAATTAAGTTGAATTAAAAATATAAATGTTCTAATGCGTATTATCACACTATTTAGTTTGTTAAAAGAAATAATAAAAATATGTTTTTTCAATATATTTATTTATCATTAAGAATTCATCGCTTGAAGACAACAAGCCATGTATTTGCTTTTGATGATCGATTTTTGTCGTCAAATACGATCAGCAGCAGTCAGTTGTGTACGTATGTAAACAAATATTGAGTAAAAATCAATTTTATGATTCTCTAGTGTATTATTATTATTTAGATGCATAAATTGTAGTGTTAGTTATACATGTAAAATGTTATGCTATCTGTTGCACATTGCAACGAGACTGTTGGCAAGTGTGAGTATGTATTAGTATGATGTTGCATCATTTATTTTTTTCCCAAAATCATTTATCTTACTTTTCATTTTTCACGTTTTTTTTTAAAACCAATATAAAAAATAAAGCATTTAAAGGTTAAAAATATTCTGGAATTAAATGCTACTGTTTTATTAAAATTACATATTTTAATTAAATTTGAATAAAAATTATTGAATAAGTATCCACAAAAGACAAAAAAGGCCAAACGAGCGTATTATATCCGCGTGGAGCTTCTGTAAAAAGATGTTTACAATGTTGACAGAAACAAGTATTCTAAATATTTTTTCATGTAGAATTATCAATTGAAATATCCATAGTTTTAGCTAAATTTTCTTAATATAACATTTTCTTTAATTAAACAAATATTAAACTGATTTATATTAATTTATTTTGTAATTATTCATTTTAAAGGAAATAAGAAAGATAAGTTACATAAACATTTTAATATCACATTCCTAACAAATAAACTCACCATTAACAACTACTCCCATATACAAGAAATCTAAATGAAATCAGCCCATATTTAATTAATGTTTAATTAGTATACGAATAAATAAATAATATCAAACACAATATCTTTTTAATGTTTAACTTTAGGGTTAGTAATACAATTATTACTTATTTTTAGTTTATCTTATTTAAAAGTGTATTTTCCTCTTAACAATTGTGATACATATTTCAGCTATATCGCTTCATCAGAGCCATACTAATTATGAACATAAATTCAGCCAATAGGCAGATATGAACGACCAGAAAAAAACTGGTTTCAGCTTTGTAAGCCATACGAATGTGTAATAATTTTTTTCTAAATAAATATAACGTTACGCACATGCGCACTCTTACAAATCCTTCAAACGAAACAACCGGAAAATTAAATCATGGCGTCTCTTAATGTAGAAAACTTATTAACTAATGTACCTGTAAAAAATTGATATAATTATCAATAATATATACAATAACTCCTAATTATATAATAAAAAAATGCTAAAAACGGTACTATAATTTTGCATCAATAAAGTACATTTTTTTTTAATTGAAGAAATTTATACTCAAATTTACAGAGATCAAATGATTCGATTCTCGGGCCGACTTTGAGCGAATTCTATACAAACCTTCTATGCTATTCTCATTTTAGCTGATAATGATGACCTGACCAAATACACAAAGAACCTAACCTTTTCCAAAAACTTTGTATTTCAATTCACCATACACAACTTTAATAATAACATTCAATTGCTTCATATTCTAATTGGCACTTCAAATACTAATCTTTAAAAAGTCTAAATTATTAAATAAACAACAAGCTTAAAGTCTATTCTTGTAAATTTCAAGAACATATGTCTTTAATACGAAATTTAAATTAAAAAAATCCTATCGATTTTATTATCTATTTCTTTTCCATTTTTATGAATTGTTTCATTCAATTCTCTTTTCAGTCATTAAAAACGTATGTTGGTACATAACTCAATTACCAGAAAACGTATTTTGTTAACTATATGAAGACAAGAGGAGTCGATATGAAAAACAAAAACCAAGCAAAAACTCATTTTGCCTTAGTTATTAGTAGTAAATTTATTTAAATAAAAACGTTTACTTCAATATTTCATATACCGAAATTTTATTTAAATCAGCCTAGTACTTGCTTTTAGCTGGCTTTTAGAACAAGTTCTTACGACCCCCCACTTTTTGAAACATACAATAATTGGGCATACCTAGTCATTATGGATTGGTTTCTCAATACCAAACATTTATTAATTCTATTCGATGGTCTGTTTGAAAAGTAATGTATTTGGTTGTGTATTTTGGATGTTACATTTGACAGGAGGAAAATAAAGCATTTTTAAAATTCCTATTTCAGTCACCTTTTTAATGTATTTAATATTAAATGTTTCTCTACTTCTCTAACCGCTACACCCACTATATATGCAATTATTGATACAGCTGTTTCGTCGTGTAACGGATTTCTAGTGCGTATAGACGTGGCAAGTGTTTTCACGTTGATGATTCAAAACCGGATCACAAGATCGCTTGCCATTTTTATCATCAGCAAGGAATCAAGGGAGGCGCGAGAGCGCTCTATCCTTTAATAGACTTCAAAAACGGCCTATGCTAGAAATCTCATTTCTTTGATCAATCATAACTCAAAAACCAATAAACCAAATTAGTTAAAACTTTGCACAACATTTTTTTGATAGGTTCTATAAGTGTGTAGAATTTCAGCATCATTAGTCAAGGCAACCCAGAGATCCAGAAAGGTCAGGCATGATTTTGTGTTATCCGTGTGTACTTACGTACGTATGTGCCACCCTGTATCTCATCAACTATTTGATGGATTCAGCTGATTTTTGGCAGAGATAGAGGTTCTAGGGTCTAGTTGATGGCATTTTAATTTCAGTTTACCATATACCTTAGTTTTCCAGAGAATTCCAAAAAACATTAAAAATGACCATTGTATTGAGGCATAGCCTTTACAAAAGTAGTGACATTCCATGAAAAATGCCAGTATACTGAAATCATATGCCCTTAATAAGGTTAAGATGAAAATTCATATACACTAAATGTACAAAAGCAAGGAAATTCTTAAATTTTTACACTTTTATTGTCATTAAGGGTATGCGAATACAACAGGGCTATGTATTTTACTGGTAGGAATTTTTCTTCAGCGCACCTCACACACTTCATCCACTCATGCATAGAGATTTATACTGTAGTGATGTGATAATGAAATGGTTTGGTTGATATGTAGTTATACCCTTAATGACAATAAAAGTGTAAAAATTTGGGAATTTCCTTGCTTTTGTACATTTAGTGTATATGAATTTTCATCTTAATCCTATTAAGGGCATATGATTTCAGTATACTGGCATTTTTCATGGAATATTACCTCGACTCCACCGAGCTTGACCCAAGAGTAAGAGAGATTATAACTTCATCATGACGCTATATGTTTGCTCTCATACTACCGGTTTCCTTCTATTCAATATTGAAGATTTATAATCGAAAACAGATATAGATGTTAACTCATATGTGCTTATATACTAGTATATTTGTATCTACTCACCTACTTAGATATGTGTCTTTGTAAGTGTGTGTGTATTTATCTAGCAGTGTAACATGCATTGATAAAACAGCCATTACGTTTATAACGAAATAAAACTGAAGAAACCTCTCCGAACTGTTTAGCCAATAACCGACATTTGGAACTGTCCGTCGGAATCGAGAATTCTATTAAGTGTTTATCATTAAACTACAAATCTTCGAGGAGTCTTGAGAGAGTCGTTCCGAAGAAATTAACTGAATAGACCGCCAGAAGTGGACAAATAGATTCTTCTCTTCTTGCACTTTTCAATCACTTGTGGCTTTTCAGGCGACCGGTTTTTGTCAATGAGGCCAGCCAGTAGATGGAGCTGCAGAACGTTAGTTTTTCTTTTAATTTATTTCTTTTCATAATTAAAGCAGAGGTAATGGTTGGGTTGTTGTAGAAAATGCATTGCAACTCCCTGATAATTAAATTATTATAGGTTAGTTTTTATATAGTTTCCGATTTCGATTAAGTCTTTTCTTTATGGCGAGTTGATGAGAACACGCAGATACACAGATAATAGTAATTTCTGAAATAGTAATTTACGAAAAGAGAATCAGATGTTATACACGTACTAGCTGCCCCAATACGGCGTAGCCCGGCATTGATACTTTGTGCTTCAGACTCCTGACCATCAACAACTAGTTTTATAAATCTATCAGAGAGAAAGGATTTGATGGTTGAGAGTACATTTCCAGATATTCCATAGCTAGCAAGCTTGTGAAGTAAACCTTTATGGAAAACCCTGTCAAAAGCCTTTGCTATGTCAAGAGATATTGCTCTGGAAATGAAGCCCCTGTCAATAGATTCACTGATTCTGTGTGATATTACAGTCAGCACATCGGCTGTTAATCTTGCAGGACGAGTAAGCTGTTTTTGCTAAGGTGATTTACGATTTCTTTGTTTATGACAGATTCAAGCAGTTTACTAATGGCACATAGGAGACTGGTTGGTCTGTACTGAGCTGCAGAGAATCGGTCACCAGTAGTTTGAAAAAATGGTTTTCCAAGAAGTTTGGAAGCACTTTTTCTTTAAGCAATCATTATTTAATTTTATAATTTATTCTGCTATTTTATTGTATATACGAAAAACTTTTCTTGACATTAATATCTTAATTATTAGTAGTACTTATATTATTTACAGTTATTTATTGAATTAAGTTTAAAATTCAAACGTTTCATTTTTTGCGATTACGTTATCGCACGCGTATATTTACACATAGCAAAACACTTGTATAACTTTGAATAATTATTTTTTTAGATAAACTGTACATTAAACTCAATAATTAACAAAGGTTTTCTGTTAATAATTGAATATATGCGTTTATTATTATTTTAAATGATTGTATTGTTGTTGTTGCTGCTGCTGTTGTTCCTATTTAATTCCTCCCACGTTGTTTACATTTATATTCCTAAAATTATTGCTGAGAAAAATAACTTCCAATATACATGAGGAATAGCAAAGTTTAAAGTCAGAAAAATCTAATTTCACTAGTAATTAATAGAAATGGCTGACTTGTTTCTTTAAAGAAACCGCAATGCATTCTACTAGATAAAATTTGACGATTAAATTATTTTTAAAAGTATTTTTCATATACTTTTTTATCGATGAATAGGATTTATTTCTCTCACATTTCCTACGGCTGTCACGGTGACCTGGTGGATTAACGCGTTAGACCTTGTAAGTCAATGGTGATCAGGCCCGAGGTTCGAATCATACGACCAGCAAAACAATTGTATATAACCATGCTGATGATTCTTGGTGAAAGTAAAACAAGTATGTATGTGTGTATTAAATATAGTATTTATTAACAATTATATATATATATATATATATATATATATATATATATATATATATATATATATATATATATATAACAAAAACTAATCGCCCTCCAGGCAGCAATTACTGAGGCTATAGTCTTCTTTAGAGGAACCAAATAAATAATTTTGAATTGATATTTTAGTAAATAAGAGAAAAACAACAAAATGATGATTGTCGTAGTGTTATTTAATGTATTCCAATGTGGAGGATATTTAGAGTACATGAACATAGTCAAATGTTTGTTTTTAGGTTAATTGATATGGTCTTTAAGATATTCAAAGTCGAGGAATTTTATTTTGTTTTAGCATAAAAATGATAATGAATTCCTTATTAAAATTTGTTATATCAAAAATGAATGAACATAAAGGTTGAACGTCGATTGGTCAAATAAAACAATGTTATATTACCGAGTAATTCGAAATAGTTACTTTGTACTCTTCGCCTTTATTACAAAAGACAGAAACACGACTTAATTAATATTAAAGAAAAAGAATCTGTTTTTTGTTATTTTGAAAGCATAGAGGAGTGTTTTTTTTCTTTTTTAACAAATGTTATCCTCATGATGATGATGATGATGATGATGATGATGATGATGATGATGATCATGATCATGATCATGATCATCACTAGCAACATGTTGACTCATTAGCATTTTGGCTAGGAGCAAAATGTAGTATCTGTTCTGAATAAATTATAAAATTAAATAATGATTGCTTAAAGAAAAAGTGCTTCCAAACATCTTGGAAAACCATTTTTTCAAACTACTGGTGACCGATTCTCTGCAGCTCAGTACAGACCAACCAGTCTCCTATGTGCCATTAGTAAACTGCTTGAATCTGTCATAAACAAAGAAATCGTAAATCACCTTAGCAAAAACAGCATACTCAGCGACAAGCTATATGGCTTTCGTCCTGCAAGATTAACAGCCGATGTGCTGACTGTAATATCACATAGGATCAGTGAATCTATTGACAGGGGCTTCATTTCCAGAGCAATATCTCTTGATATAGCAAAGGCTTTTGACAGGGTTTTCCATAAAGGTTTATTTCACAAGCTTGCTAGCTATGGAATATCTGGAAATGTACTCTCAACCATCAAATCCTTTCTCTCTGATAGATTTATAAAAGTAGTTGTTGATGGACAGGAGTCTGAAGCACAAAGTATCAACGCCGGCGTGCCTCAGGGTTACATTCTGGGCCCAACCCTCTTCCTAATCTTCATAAATGATCTGCCAAACCACATTTTAAGATCATTCGTCGACATTTATGCTGATGACACAACCATCTATGAAAACACCTCGAAGAGCATTAATGATCAAGTTCTCTCTCTCTCTCCTTCTCTCTCTCTCCTTCTCTCTCTCTCTTCTTCTCTCTCTCTCTCCTTCTCTCTCTCTCTCTCCTTCTCTCTCTCTCTTTCCTTTTCTCTCTCTCTCTCTCTCCTTCTCTCTCTCTCTCTCTCTCTTCCGACCTGGGGCAAGTAGTGAAATGGTGGAAAATGTGACTGGTTAATTTTAATGCGTTAAAGACCAACTCTCTCTCTCTCTCTCTCTCTCTCTCTCTTCCGACCTGGGGCAAGTAGTGAAATGGTGAAAAATATGACAGGTTAATTTTAATGCGTTAAAGACCAACTCTCTCTCTCTCTCTCTCCTTCTCTCTCTCTCTCTCTCTCTCTTCCGACCTGGGGCAAGTAGTGAAATGGTGGAAAATATGACTGGTTAATTTTAATGCGTTAAAGACCAACTCTCTCTCTCTCTCTCTCTCCTTCTCTCTCTCTCTCTCTCTCTTCTGACCTGGGGCAAGTAGTGAAATGGTGGAAAATGTGACTGGTTAATTTTAATGCGTTAAAGACCAACTCTATCTCTCTCTCCTTCTCTCTCTCTCTCTCTCTTTCTCTCTCTCTCTCTCTCTCTCTCTCTCTCTCTTCCGACCTGGGGCAAGTAGTGAAATGGTGGTTAATTTTAATGCGTTAAAGACCAACTCCTCTCCTTTTACACCAACGCTCCGACCCTCACTTTGTCCCAGTTGAAATGAGGGGGTGTCGCTCGAGGCACGCTTTCCTGCCTTGACAAAGTCCAAAACCGACTTTGTAATCTAGTGGGGATGTGCTCTTCTCTTCCTTACAGTCACTCTTTCACAGAATAGATGTTGCTTGTCCTTCTTTGCTCTACTGTTATCTTCATAGTAGGTGCTCGATTGAGCTCAGCTCTTTGACCCCCCCTTGTAAAACATTCACAATAAGAACCCGCATAGGTACTACCACTGTCAATGATTTCGCCTTTTTCCCCTGCGTGCCCGAAAACGAAACGAAACTTCCATGGCAGAGTTTCTTTCCTAGAACGGCCCGTCTGTTAAAGACAGTGCCACGAGCCTGCTTCCTAGCCGACTTTAATATGGTCGTCTTCAAGTCCAATGTAAACAAGTTAATGTTGAACCGTTCCCGTCAATAATCAATTTTTGCCCTGCTACAACCATGATCGCGATGGTGTCTTACCGTCTATCAGTCAGGATTGTTAACGCTTATCCTAAAGTGGCATTTGGGCTTTGAAAAGTGGTGACCTTTATTGTAAAAACACAACAATAAAATTATTTTTAAAATAATAAACGCGTGTATCTAATTATTAACAGAAAATCTTTGTTAATTATTGCGTTTAATGCAAAATTCATTTTTTAAATTAATTATTGTAAAGTAATCAAAAAGTTTTGCTATGTGTAAATACATGTGTGCGAAAACGTAACCGAAAAAAATTAAACAGAAGTTATGATTTTGAATTTTAAACTTAATTCATTAAATCACTTAAATAATATTACTACTAATAATAATTAACATATTAATTTAAATAAAAGTTTTTCGTACATATAATAAAATAGCAGAATCAAATTATAAGTGAATCGTATTGAATATTGAATATGAATTTATTAGACAATTTTTAAAAATAAATATGCAAACAATTTACCGCCTTGATAGTTTCATGTGAGTTTATATACTCTATGTGAAACTATTTTCGTGTATAATTGAATTAGAGGTAAAGTATTTTAATATGAATATAGTTCGGATAAATGAAGACAACTTTGGCATTTATTTATTTAGATTAAACAAGTTCAAATTAATTTATAGCATGAACTGAAAACCAATATTTTTTTCAAAAGTGTTCAATACCGGGTAGAAATGTAGAAATATTTATAAATACGTAAGTAGTCAGTAGCACCGTTTTTATATCGGAGTTTTCCGTCTCCTATATGGATGATCTGACAAGGTATATGGGTCTATCAAACCGACATGGGTAATCCTGCGCCTGTATCCTTGTCAGGTGTTACAGAGCCCCCGCAAGTATTTTTAAAAATCCATTAACTATGCGTACATAATTATCGTATTTTAATTTTGTGGTGTTTTATTTTTGGGGATACTATACTAATATGAAATGCGGAAACAATATTTATATTTGTTATACAGGGTCGGGCAGATAAATTGGAACTAATTTAAAATGCTAATATCTTTTTTTATTTTTGATCATATGATTACGGTTTTTTTTACTAAGGATCCTTAAACACTTTATTGCAAGATAGCATAATTATATTTACTCAAATTTGTTTTAATATGGCGGAATTAGCACGAAGAATAACTATATGCGAAATGAGACGCGCCGGAAGTTCTCCTTCGGACATTGTTAAGAGCACTGGCTATGCAAAAACGACTGTCTATCGGGTTGTGGCTAATTTCGATGTCGAGTGTAAGGTTGAGAGAAGTCGGCACAGTACTCGTAGTGATCGAAAGCGTACAAACACTTTCCTGGTGGGGCTAAAAAGGTCGATAAAGGAAGACCCAAGTCAGTCGATGTCGAAACTGGCAAAAAAGCGCAATGTGAGTCGCAGAACTATCAGCAGAGCAATCAACGAAGACCTTGGGATGAAGTCCTACGTTAGGAGACGCCATAATCTCCTCACTGCCCGTTCAAAAGCTATCAGAGTTGAAAGATTCCCCAAGCTTATCAACCATCTGAAACACAAAGGAGGACATGTGCGCATTTTTATTGATGAGAAAAAGTTCATCGTGGATGAGGTTCCAAATCGCCAGAACACTCGAGTTATTGCCCGTGACCCTTCGGAAGTTCCTCCTGTGATGCAGAGCAAAAATCCTGCTTCTGTGATGGTTTTTGCAGCTGTGGCAAGTGATGGAAAGGTGAAGCCTCCTCATTCCATCGAAGCGGGTCTTAAAATCAACACAGCGGAGCATTTGAACATTCTTAATAATGTTTTATTGCCTTGGATCCGTAGAAACTACAACCCTACGAAAGTCATGCTCATCCAAGACTCGGCACCAGTGCATGGATACAGGAAAGTCCAAGATTTCATGAAGGAGAATCTTCCCTTGTTTGTTCCGAAGGATATTTGGCCCAGCAGCTCTCCAGATCTAAATGTTTGCGACTATTATCTATTCGGCGTCGTCGAGGGACAGACTAATGTCAATCCACACCCAAATACAAACTCATCGAAGACAGCCATTCAACGAGCATTTCGCAATCTCGATCCCAATAAAATAAAGAGGAGCTGTTCACGGTTTTGTCAAAGAATCTCCAAAATAATTGATGCAAAAAGTGCTCATATTGAATAATTTTGTTCAATAGACTGTAATAATTAAATAAATAAATGTTAAAATGATATTTTTCCATATTTAATCCTTTAAATTATGAATTTTGTAAAAATAAAAAAAAGTACCAATTTAGCTGCCCGACCCTGTATATATTCTCTTCACCATGTTACATATGAATGTCACTACCCTACCAATAACGTGTTGCCAGTCCGACTTAGGGTTATAGGTAAGTCATTTTAACTGCATTTAAGAAATGAAACACCAGTAGCAACTCATGGGTCGACCATTTTGTTTACTGTCTCCGAAGGACTGGATATTGACAGAATTTTTATTGAAATAAAAAATGTAAAACACTTTCAGAAGTTAAAAACTATGCAGGTCAGTAGAACAGTAAATTATATTTCGTTTGGTAGCACTTATTTGTTGTAACATTAAAAAGAAGATAAAACTCAAAATATGCAGCTGACAGTTGTGTCGATTAAAAAAGTTTGGAAAAAATGTCGAAATCTATTTCACTGTGAATAATTTACTTGACTGAAATAGGATTTAACAAAACGATTATTTTTTTGCTATTAAACCAAATGGGCATTTGTTATACCCATTCATATCCTAAAAGTCCGTGATTGTCTGCCTTTGTCGCGAATGTAATTGTTTAAAAATTGAAAAAAAATCACAACAATTTCTAAACTGCATTATTGGCTAAGTTTTTTTAAGTGTAAACTATGACGGTATGATGGTAAAGATTTACTGTAAATGTATTCAAATATATGGTATTCCAGACTTGGTAAATATTGTGTTCACACGTCATCGCTTAGATATTATTATAGCATTTCCGTTTTGTGCTTTAAAATATGTATTTGTATTAAATTAAGCGACCCCGGTTGGTGTCACTGAACTAAGCTAAGCATTTTAAAATGGTTTTACTTGTCTCATATGAAATGTTAGTAATTTTAGGTTGCTGTGTTTTTATGTATATGGCTTCAAGTATTTTTAATTTTTTAAAATTTGTTTCGGAATGTATTATTTTTGTGTTCATCACTAAAATCTGTCTTAATTCAGATGTAGGGCAGTTGTGCATTTATAGGTGCTGGTAGATTGAACTAGAATTCGATAGGTGCATAGTGAGGCGGCGGGATAGGGTAGTTGTTGTAAATCCTATGTAGCTATTATTATTTTGGGAGGTACATCCTCCGAAAGGGCATTTAAATTTATAGACTACATTGGTTCTTTCTAGTGTTTTGGGGGTTGGAGATGGGTTGTTTTTTACTACAAGGTTTTGAGTTGCCAATCTTTTATAGTAAATAATTAGTTTAATTTTGTTTTCTTTATCTGTTGGTGATATATATCAATGTGTAATATTATTTATAGCTTTTTCCTCTAGTCTAAAATTGGGCTGCATTTGGTTGTGTAACATATATAATGTAATTAGAGTTGTTATGTTGTATATCATTATTTGTATTAGAGTTTGTCATGTTTTTTTATAATTGATTTTATTAATTCGTCTACGATGTAGTTGGGAAATTCATTGTTAATCAATACTTGTTTTATATTTTTAGTTCGATAAATAGTGTTTTTTATTGGCTCAAATAAAAGCAAGTGGTCACACACACCTATATATATATATATATATATATATATATATATATATATATATATATATATATAGCCAATAAAATGTTTGAACTGCGAAATGATGATAAAATGCGTGTTCGATTTTTCTCAGCTGAATAATTGTTTTGTGACACGAATTGATATCGTATTTTTTACTCTCGTGTGATTACATAGACCTTCCGCCCTCAAACCTGGCTGACCAAATCCTTCCTCGACAAAAGCAATGAATTCACAGTTAGCAAATTAATTATCTTCTAACCCTCGAACTAAATGGATTTGTTTCCTTTCAAATCGAGCTTACATGAACCGACCAATCCGAACAAACCATTGTGCATATGGCCATCATGTGGTCAGCGGACAAAGCGAAAGAATCTTTGGTGTTGACCTCAGCAGTTCATCCGAACATGAAGAGGTTTTGAAGCCACCGGCAATATGGATACAGATGGGGTTAAAGACAGACAAGGCTGACATTCCCAATTTACGATATATCTGATTAAACTAATCTCTTCATTTCGTAAATCAATAACCAATAGATACTCTACTTCACCCATAATCCTGCTTAACCCCCCAGTAAAAAAGATCTAGGAGCAAGTGATTGTTCCAATGGATGATATCGAAGACTATGGAATCGGCTTTTCTGGGTGGAAATACTTCCGAATCAATTCTGCTCTTTCATGCACTAATTCTATTTAACATTGCCAGGGCTGCTGCAAAGAAGGTGAGCTCCCTCTACCGTGCCAGTAAACTTCTCACACCTGACATTATCCTATATATCTACAAAGCCACCATACGCCCATGCATGGAGTATTGTTGTCACATCTGGGCAAGTGCATCATCCACTAGTCTCTCCCTCTTAGACACGGTCCAAAAAAGAGTCGCCAACTTAATAAATCCCTCACTATCCACCAAGCTCCAGCCACTGTCCCATCGCCGCAATGTTGCTTCCTTGTACCTGTTTTACAAGTACTTCAATGGATTGTGCTCCGATGAGCTTGCTGCTCTGCTGCCCCTACGACGTAGATTCGCTAGACCAACCACACAATCTGCCAAATCCCATCCATACACTGTGGAGGTCCCCAGATGCCGAAGAGCTTTCTACTCCAAAAGCTTCTTTCCTCGTGCTGCTGGACTCTGGAACTCCCTCCCTGCTCCCTGCTTTCCTGACGTTACTGACATGCAGAAATTTAAAACTAATGTAAACAGATATCTCGCTGCGCAGCTCCCGAATCAGGTTGCCCCCCCCAAACCGTCACCCTTAGTTTTCTCAGTAGCCCCTTACGTCTACAGTGGCGGCCTGCCTTGTATTGGGTGAACTATGTTAAAAAAATAATAAAAATGACAAAGAAAGCCTCAATTCGGTTCTAGTCTTCCTGTTCTGTATATTTGTATATCCTGAAGCATCCAATTATCCATGTTTAAGGGGTATTGTGTCGTTGGATTTCTTGTAGTTGATCCATGCCGTGGGTATGTTCTTTCTTTCTGCTTTTTAGCTCCTTTAGGATCTTTTAGTCGATGCATAGGATGTTCTATGTTCCTCTTGTAGCTTTCGGGCATCCTTTCTCTTGCTTGGGGCGTAGTCCACAGGTTATTAAGCGAGTGGCAGATCCATTCGTTCAATTGGAAAATTAAAAATTTCCACGTGGTGTGTAGGCATGTTATCAGTCTGTAATTGCTTGGGACCGTTCCTCTCTCAATGTCTTTTTGTATTTAACCACATTATTACTATCGTTATCTTTAGTATTATCTTCATTATTTTTATTAATATCAACTCACTAGGAGTTCTCACACAGGTCATCATCAGTGATTGCCCACTAATGATTACCGGTGGTGTTCCCTGAAGTTTGAGTGACAACAAGTCTCCCCAGATTTCCAGTACTCTCCACCTCTTTCGATAACCATGCAAATGACTTTGCGTTATCGCAACACCCGCTTACCATTGATTTCTCGCTGTCCCGTACTTTCCGCACTTTCTAGTGGAGGTCTGCTAAGTGCTCTCCCTCCTGTGTCTTTGAATTTTCT
The DNA here is from genome assembly GCA_963556195.1 of Sepiola atlantica. Lineage (NCBI taxonomy): Eukaryota > Metazoa > Mollusca > Cephalopoda > Sepiida > Sepiolidae > Sepiola > Sepiola atlantica. The sequence goes on along the minus strand of OY744516.1, from coordinate 23,293,755 downwards.
ATGACCCTTCACGACGATTTTGTGTGAAATCAACCGAGGTTGATGCCCTTAGGGGGCAGTTTAATAGATTTCTTGCATATCCAGTTCCCTAAAGTTTACGTCGTGTTCCCTCTATGTTTTTCTGTTGCAAATTCCATTTTGTTAGTTTGTGTCCATAGTTTATGTGGGAGGGTTTCCGCATTCAAAGATTTCAGTTGTTTTCATTATTACCGTCCGTTGTATGGTCTCAGTCTTCCTTTTGATTCCTATTTCTCGTCTTTTTTTTCTCAGTTTTATCAGGACTGTTCCTAGTGCTCCTACGATTGTTGGTATTATATTGACTTTCTTCATGTTCCATATCCCTTTCAGTTCTCTAGTAAGTTCCGTGTATTTGTCTCCGTTTTTCTGTTTTCTTTTGTCGTTATCCTGTGATCTGCTGGGTCGACAAAATCTACAATTTGGAATTTTTGTTTCTTTCTTGAAAACTATTACGACGTCCGGTTTCCATTGCTTGGATGAGTTTATCTGTTTGCACTTCCATGTTTCAGAAGATTTTATGATTTTCGTTTTCCGGTACTGTATCCGGTTTGTGTCTATACCACTTGTCTGAGTGTTCAAGATGCAGTCGTTTGCATCGTTCCCAGTGTACTGATTTCCCCACACAATCGTGTCTGTTCTTGTATTCTTTTGGGGCTAATTTGCTGCATCCACTTATTATGCGATTCACCGTTTCGTCGCTCTGTCTACAGAACCTACATTTACTGTTTTCCTGCGTTTTATTTATTTAGGTTTACTGTTGTTAGTTCTAATAGCATTATTCTGTGCGGTTGTCAGTATTTCTGTCTAAGTGTCCTTTCCTTAGCCATGCCCATGTGTGTTCGTGGGTCTCTTCTCTTGTCATTCTTGTGAATCGTCCATGTAGCTGTTTCTCTTCCCACTTCTCTTTTCTTGCCTTTTTGTTTCTGGTTTCGGTGCTTCCTGTATTGTCTATTTTGACGGTGTCTTTTTACGATAACAATGTTGTTTTATTATTATTTGTACTCAATATGAGTGCTCACAAAGGTCATCGTCAGTGATTGCTCACCGACAACAACCAGTGGTATTTCCTGGAGTTTGATTGACAAAAAACCTCCCCATATTTCCAGTATTCTTCACCGCAAATAATCTTGTGGTATCGCAACAGCCGCTTACCATTGATTTCTCACTGGTAAGGACCAGTGGTCTTCTCTGAGATTTGTCTGGCAATAAGCCTCCCCAAGGTCCCAGCACTCTCCACAGTCTCTTAGTGGAGATCTGGTTTGTGCTGTCCCTCCTCGGTCTTCTCATCCTCCTCAGCTCTCTACAAATATTTTGTCTGGTGTCAGCTTAGGCCGGCACTATTTTATTTTATTTTATTTTACTAGGGGTGGAGGGAGAAGCGATAAAGAAAGGGGGAGAGCTTATGGTGTTTCTTGCAATTTCTGCTCATTGGGTCATTTTTGTGAGGTGTAACTTGAGGTCGGTGTAATTTATTGGTGTGTGGGGGAGCTTATGAAATGATGTTTCTTGCAGTTTCTGTTCTTTGGTTCGTGATGTGGTGTTCTTCGTATGGTTTTGTTTTCTTCCTGTTGTAAATTCCATATGACTGGTTATCCTTCGTAACTTATGCAGGTTAGGTTTCGGCGTTCAAGGATTTTTCTTAAGATTGTCATTGATCCTTTGTATGGTTACGATGGTCTCTTTGATTCCAATTTCTCCCAGTCTTTTCTCGAGGTTTTTTGTGATTGTTCCTAGTGCTTCTACGATTATTAGTATTATACTGACTTTCTTCATGCTCCATATCCCTTTCAGTTCTCTGGCTAGTTCTGTGTATTTACTTCGTTTTTCCGTGTCTTTGATCTTCACTCTGTGGCCTGCTGGGACGGCGAAGTCTACGATTTTGCAAGATTTTTCCTTCTTGTCGATTATAATAACATCAGGGCTCCTTGCTTGTATGAGTTTATCTGTTTGTATATCCATATCCCAGAGGATTTTGTGTTTTTCGTTTTCCAGTACTGTTTCTGGCTTATGTTTGTACCATTTGTCTGCATATTCGAAATTCACTTGTTTGCACAGTTTCCAGTGTACTGTTTTACCCACACAGTCATGTCTATTCTTGTATCCTTTTTGGGCAAGTTTGCTACATTCACTTATTATATGATTTATTGTTTCGTCTCTTTGTCCACACAGTCTGCATTATTATTATTATTATTATTATTATTATTATTATTATTATTATTATTATTATTATTATTATTATTATTATTATTATTATTTTGTTTACTCACTGATAATCACCGGTATGTTCTTTGGAGAGTAAGTGACAACAAGTCTCCACAGATTTCCAGCGCTCTCCACCTCTCTCTATAACATCTATAGATGAATTTGCGTTATCACAGGAGACGCTTACCATCGATTTCTCATTGGCAGCAACCGCTGGTCTTCTCTGGGATTTGGATGGCAATAAGCCTCCCAGTGCTTCCGCAAGTCAGGTTAGTGCTCTTCCTCCGTAGTCTTTCCATCCTCCTTGACATTTCACGACTGTTTTGTGTGGTATCAGCCGGGGCTGGTGCCATCACTTTTATTTTTTACTTTTTATTTTATTTTTATTTGGGGGGGGGGGGGGGGTTATGAAATTTCTTAATGTTTTTGTTCCTTGTGTTCTTATGGTGTTCTTAATATGTTTTAGGTTTCTTCCTATTGCAGTTTGCATGTGGTTGGTTAGTTTCCGTAGCTTATGTGGGAAGGTTTCCGCATTCAAGGATTTTCCTTAAGATTTCAGCTGTTTTATCATTGCCGTCCATTATTATTATTATTATCTGTACTCACTAGGAGTTATTATTATTATTATTATTATTATTATTATTATTATTATTATTATTATTATTATTATTATTATTATTATTATTATTATTATTATTATTTCTTCTCTTTTTTGTTCTTGCCTCTGTTCTTCTTTTCTTGTCTTTGTTGTTGGTGGTGGTGGTTTTCGTCGTCGCCCTCCTCTTCCTTATCATCATCATCGAATTGAAACCCGACACCGCGCACCATGAAGAACACCCGTGCGCTTATCCTCATTCTTGTTCGTCCTTTGCCCTGGCTCGACGCGCAGGTCTGACGCCAACCAGCCCAATACAGAAAGGTGTGAAATGGTTCGCGCCGTCAGCAATTCCCCGGATAGAAAGATGCATCAGACTGCTTCTTTTCTCAATTGAATTTAGGAAATTGAAATGCGCCAAATTGGCTGATTGTTTTACTCGAACGCCGGTGGCCGGTAGGGGTGAGAATGACATGAAAAATCGACAGGCAGTCGATCAACGAGCGGGCCAAACACACTTCGGAGGTAGACACGAGAAAACATATCAAGGCTCAATTGTAATTCTTGCCAGTTGAATTCTCATGTGTTCTCGCTTTTCAAGCGATTTTCGAATCTCCAGGAAAAAAAAATCCCCGAGGGTCAAGAGTGAAATAACATCACCGAAAGAACGTATGACAAAATTCAAAATTGGAAATTGATAAATCTGGAAGGGAGTTTGGTAATTAATTTAGTGAATGGGTTTCGTTTCGTTCCGTTACGTTTGTCGATTTTGACGGCGAGTCAACCTTTTGGGGAGGATTTGATACCGTAATATAAAACCGACTGTAAACGCTTCATCTTCTACGAACACAAGTCGATATTTGACCCCTTGTAAATTCATACCTTTCCCAACAATATTACTGCTCAAAGTGCGTGGAATAGTGTTGCTACATCTGGGCTGGTGCACCAACCACTAGCCTTTCCTTCTTAGACCAAGTGCAAAATAAAAGGTTCTTACCTGTCTGCTAAGCTTCAACCCTCTACAACATCGCATCCCTGTGCTTGTTTTAAAAGTACTTCCACAAAATAGGCTCCTATGAACTCTCCAACTGTAACCCCGTAACGTAAATACCCACGACCCACCCGACTAGTAGCTAAATCCCATCTCGTCACTGTAGAGGCGTTTAGATGCCAGAAAATCTTTATACTTTCACAGACTAGAACCCACGCTAACCGTAAACATAACCCTAGCCTTAACCCTAACCCTAACCTTAACCCTAACTCCCACCCTCACTCTAACCCTAACGACGGGGTCAACGTTAGCGTGAAACAAACATCTTGTTTCCCAAATCCCCACCCAGTTTGCGTCCTATAATTATTCCCCTTCTACAGTAGCCCCTGTTTTCAACTAATAACAAAATATCAAAATGGCTGACTTGCTCACGGAAATGCATTGGTCTTAGTACTTTATTTGATTTAAGTGAATTATTTGTTAATAGTAGATAATGAATTTTTAACAGTAAAGACAAAAAAGATCTTCACTCAGACATTTATACAACTGGCTACAACTCCTGTAATTCTAAGCATTTATGTTTGTACTGGCTTAAAGAAAGAGAGCTACTGTTGCTGCTGCTATATATTTAAGATGACCTCCATCTGAAAAATGTTCCAAGGGAGATAAATAATTTTCTGAAAGAAATTAAATCGAAATATATTTGTGTTGCTAAGAAGATGTACTCACGTTCCACAAGCAAAACAGAATCAATTGTGTAGGTAGAAACATTCGAGAAACAGACTCGCTTTACTTTGTATATTAAACTAGAAGAGCTACTCGTGTTGTCCGGCGCCGTGAAAAACAAAATAGAAGAGGTTAAAAAGTGTGTGTAACAGCTTTAAAGATAAATGATGTTGATAATGACAATAGTGTGAAGAAAACCTTAAGAAACGTAAAATAAAATCTGAAGAGTTAGCGTTTAGTAATTTTGAAATTAATTGTCGTGTCATTTCCTCAATATTTGTTCTCGAAGAATAACTCGGCATTTTCCTTTCCAAATTACTACATAAATACATAGAACATTGCTAAACATCGACCCCCTCACAAAATCTACTCCAGCTGACCCCAAAGAATGATTTTTTTAAATGTTAGATACTATGTTTTCGGACGCAACGCCGATTAAATATGTATACCAATTTGTTAAATGTTTACTTTTAGTTGTACATACATACAGACAGACATACAGACAGACAGACAACTTTTCTTTATGTAATAGATGACTTGTTTACAGTGAATATTTTACAATTGGAATTATTTTAGTGTTAAATAAGTCTAAGAGTGTTAAACCCAAATATGTTTCCATAATATCGATTACAAAGGCAGATAAATCAAACCGTTATTAAAACCGACTATCTCACACCCTCCCTCTCTCACTCTCCATATTTGTGATTGTGAAGTGTATGCCTTGCGTGAAAATATCATTAGGGTGCGCGTTGATCACAAACAGCTTTTATATTAAGAAAAGTTGGATTCTCTGTCTGTGTGTTTTATTGTGTGTTCGTCAGTAAGTGAGAAACTACACAAGATACACTTACAAACCGTTAATCATCAGACTCAGTGTGGATCCGAGGAATATTTGCTGACGACACCACGCACTACTCTCGCCATGTGGGCAAAACCGACGCGCACATATCTGAGGCAATGGCTGAATCCTTAGAAAATGATCTCCAGTCTGTAGTGGATTGGGGTAAAAAATGGATGGTAACTTTTAATGCCGCAAAGACAAAGCTACTTTCCTTCAAGAAACCTCTTCAACCACCGATTCTCATGGCAAATAACACCCTATATGAGAGTTCAACATTCAAACTACTCTGCCTAACATTCACAGGTAACATGAATTGGAACAAATACATTGAAGACATTGCCAAGGTTGCTGCAAAGAAGGTGGGCTTCCTCTACCGTGCTAGGAAACTTCTCACACCTGACATTATCCTATATCTTTACAAAGCCACTATCCGCCCATGCATGGAGTATTGTTGTCACATCTTGGCTGGTGCATCATCCACTAGTCTCTCCCTCTTAGACAAGGTCCAAAAAAGAGTCGTCAACTTGATAGGTCTCTCACTATCCACCAAGCTCCAGCCCCTGTCCCATCGCCGCAATGTTGTTTCCTTGTGATTGTTTTACAAGTACTTCAGTGGATTGTGTTCTGATGAACTTGCTGCTCTTGGGCCCCAACGACGTAAATTCATTAGACCAACCCGACAATCTGCCAAATCCCATCCATTCACTGTAGAGGTCCCCAGATGCCGAAGAGCTTTTTACTCCAAAAGCTTCTATCCCTGTGCTGTTGGACTCTGGAACTCCCTCCCTGCTCCCTGTTTTTTTTACGGTACTGGCATGCAGAAATTTAAAACTAATGTGAACAGACATCTCGATGCACAGCTTCCAATTTAGGTTGACCCCCCTAAAAAAAACTCTCACCCATTTTTCTCAGTAGCCCCTTACGTCTACAGTGGCGGCCTGCCTTGTTTGGAGTGAACTATATATATATATATATATATATATATATATATATATATATATATATATATATATATATATATATATATATATGTGTATATATATATAGTGATCGCAGGAAATTAACAAAAAGGAGATTGAAAAATATATATATAATTTTTGATTTCATTCCATTCGCTGCGGGTAACATTGATATTTACTGCGGTATTACTATATAACAATTTTCTGTTCTGCACGGATTTTAAAGATTTGAAAAACCTACCATTTGATACAGAAGTCTTTCCTGGAGAAATTCTATGAAACACGGTCACACACATTAGATCACTGTGTAGAAGTCTTGACTAATCAAGTAAGTTTTAATAATAATAATGATAATAATAATAATAATAATTTTTTAAAAATATTTGAAAGCAAAAAAGACACTTGTTTTTGTCATACTTCTCAACGCAGACATATTTCCATGTCTTGCATTGCGATAACCTAATACTCATATATATATATATATATATATATATATATATATATATATATATATATATATATATATATATATATATATAAAGTTAATCCAACAAAGGATATAAGAGGCAATTAATATCTTTAATTAGTGAACATCCGGATAAAACTGAAGCTCAATATACTGGATAGAGCATTAATAGCATTATATAAAGTGAAATAATAAAATAAGGTGCGAATCAAATTTTATTAGAATTCAATGTTCAGGCATCGTTTGCAAACAGATTTCCCGCCTGGATAATTTTTTCATTTTTGGACTACCACTCACCACCTGGATTACTTTTCAATCAACCTCTTGGATATCTTTCCTGAATATGTTTTAAATCGTATGACTTGGATGAACTGTATAGCTTTAACAACAAAAGTATGTTTTAGGCTGATATATTTGATGTTTTATATACTTTTATGTATTTATATATATTTTTATATATTTTCAAAGTTTAATTTTATTTCCTGCAGTAATGTAATTACGGTAATGGTCCTCCGAGGAGAAGAATTTTCTTTGAAAACTCATGAGTTAAGGACTTTAAGGTACTTTGCCTGAACATTGAATTCTAATGAAATTTGATTCGCACCTTATTTTATTATTTCACTTCATATATATATATATATATATATATATATATATATATATATATATATATATATATATGCAATAATATTTTTATAAATAAATATTAATTATTTAAATACCTAGAGACCTCGATGTTTCATGCTAACGCAATCTTCAGTCTAGGAACTAATTCTCAACGGTCGGTATATATATATATATATATATATATATATATATATATATATATATATATATATATATATATATATATATCAGTGTGTGTGTATTTTTATTAATTTTATACGGACATAAAAGTAATCCATGGACACGTGTCGTCATCAGCATGGCTAACTTAGACAAAGATCGAACCGTCGATGTTGATTTCAATAGTCTGGCGTTTTACCCCCAGACTATCACGCCTTTCCTAAATATTTTAATGTATTTTTGATGTAATTGGTGATTGTAGCGTTTGTTGCTTTTGTTATACTGCTTTTTCAATTGTTTCACTTCCTAAGTGATAAAGATGCATTACAAAATTAAGGGCGACTAATAATGCAATATTCTCTCTATTACATTTATCATGTTTCTGTTTAACCTTCCCTTTATCTAAAATGTTATGATTATAAAAATAGCATCTTTATTTATTCCTGGGAAACTTGTTTGATGATAAAAATGAACAAGTAAAAGCCCACCTCATTAGATAATGTGTGTGTATTGTTGTAACTCGGGTATCACGGTTAACAGTGAAAAACTCTATCGAGTATAAAAGAGAGAAAAGAAGATTTACTAAGCAAAATATACACAGTGAACTAAGTAATTTAGCAATCGCTAAAGTTGAGCTACCAAGTCACGTTTGTTCTCGTTGGTTCCCGTTATTGACAATCAGTTAAGTCCAATCCATTCACTGTTGAGGTCCCCAGGTGGGGAGGTGTTATACTCTAATAGCTTCTTTACTCGAGCTGCTAGCCTTTGGAACTCCCTTCCAGCTCCCTGTTTCCCTGACTCTACCGACATGCAGAAATTTAAATGTAATGTGAACAAATATCCCGCTGCACAACTCCTTACTTAGGATGCCCCCCCTATAATTTCTGGCCCCCAATAAATAGTAAGTCCTTACGTCTCAGTGGTAATGCCTCATGTCTTGGGTCGCATATGTTTACTAGTATATATATAATGTAATGTTGAGTGTGCCCATGAACAGCTGATTGTAACAATTTCTTGTTGAGGTACGCTACCTCCCTAAGGAGAAGTTAATACCTGAAAAGTGTAATGTGAAAAAATATCTAGCTACACATCTCACTTAGGATGCTCTCTATAATCTCTGACCCTTAATCCGAAATAGTCCCTTACGTGTCAGTGGCAATGTGCCTTGTCTGGGGTCAATTCAAGTTTAAAAAACAAACAAAAAAGAACAGACGATTCTATACTTTTTATTTAAGTACTGGATTACTATAAGCAAAGTAAATATGTAGCCTACTAATATGAATGTCTACGGTGGTTCGTTGGGTCTTCAATGAATGCTTATTAATCCTGTCCTCGTGCTGAATAAGTCCTTGACATGGCACACTAATAATTCGCTATTGCTTAAGTGTCTCACCCCACTCACATCCCATGGGTCAGTATAAAACCAGATTGAAATCCTTTCCTGGTCTATAATTAACTGATGAATTTCATTACTTGCGGAAGTTCGGTTTAGAAAGAGCCGACCACGTGGTTTCCTCTTTGATTATTATAAGCGTTGGCCTCGTCTTATTGCACTCCCAAGCCACTTGGCACCGCGTGTCCGGCTACACAGAAAATTCCTCTTCTTGACCAAACACGTACATATAATGTGGTTTCTCCTTGTACTGTCTGCGACACCCTTGCTACGTATTCGAACAAAACAATCAGTCGTATGTTACAAAGATGGTTGGGCCAACATTGCCTTATTCCTTTAAAAAATGTAATCTTTTTGTCTTTCCATGTTTAAAGATGACTGGTTTTTATCTTCTTCTTTTTCTTCTTCTTTTTCTTCTTCTTCCTCCTCCTCTTACTCCTCCTCCTCCTTCACTTATTCTTCTTCTTTCTTTCGTTCTCTCTCTCTCTTGCGTCTCATAATATACACAGACATGACATAAATAAATAGACACTCTTATTATCAGTAATAATAAAGACTGCTATCAGAGGGTCCTCTTGGACTTTAGGAAAAATAATATTGATTATTTTCCATCGCTGATGAATTGGACGATCAATCGGTTCATAGTGGAAAGTGGAATCCCGAGGTTTACAGCGATTTGACATATAATATTGCTCTTCTAAAATTCTGCGAATTTTAATGCTTCTTTGGCCGATGTCATACTTAAATGGTGATATATGGTAGATATATTGATATCTGAAGTACAAAAAAAAATGTTAATTAGTATAAACATCGATATTTCAAACTTTTACCGCTACTTTGTAGGGCTCCGAGTGCTAGCTGTAGGCGACGGTGACAGAAACGTTAAACATGTATTTCTTCCTAATGATTGGTTGTTCTAGCTTTTTTGACGGCACATCGGCCCTTTGGATATTATTTAATGTCACTACACAAGAGCCATTCTAAATGAGTAATGATATACGATTACTTGAACACAAATGAACAAAAAGTGTGGGTTCATACCTTACCCATCACTATTAGTACATACAATGGTTACAATAAACTCAATACTTTTTAAACTCATCATAACCGATTCGTTAGGTCGCGGTGCTGGTTTGCCAGAATTATCTCCCTTGGAGATATTTTCTGTTTTTTTTTACGCTAGGGGGCGCTACTATAGAGAGGTTTTATTGATTTTTAAAAAAATTCTACCATTTTTAATATTTAATTTTCAAATTATTAATAAACCTTGATAGAGTAAAACGTCTTTGCTAATCACTGACTTCCCGTGCGGATGCAGACCCCCACGTTATTGTTGTGAAACCTTTCAATTCCCAAGTTATAAATGAAATAAAATTAAGTAAAAAGTTATCTTGGTCGTTTATGGCCGATCGGCTCGGACTCATACTCCGGGGTATCATTATAAAATCACTCTAATAAATGAATAATGAATATAATCATTGGATTTATTGTGGGATTTTACTCGTAATAATTCTCTTAGATCATGGTATAGGGTCTTGATTTCAATTGCATCCCCAAACAGAGTGACAGAAAATAAGAGATGGGGAGAAGGATGAGAGGGAGAGAAATAGGTGCAGAAACACTACGAATCTATATATCTATTACACTAAACGTGAGTTTCATAACGTTGGTTCCCCTACGGCCTTTTACTACGTGCTAAATTATACTTTAGTTCTTGGATTGAGTTATATTTGAAAAAAGAAATCTGTTTTGATTGTTTTTAATTAGCCGTAATTTATAATTAACTGAACAGGTCACACATCTCTCTGTTAGGCATATCTGTATTTCTCTTGTCCCCACTCACTCTATATCGATTCAACCACTCTCTATTGCTTCTTCATTGACCTAAAGCATGACTCTCTTTCTTTCAGCGTCGCCATCTAACTTACATACGTGCGTATTTACGTACCACAAACACATATGTAAATTTAGTGGTAAAATAATAAGTCTCTTTACTTCTATGTAAATAATAATAATAATAATAATAATAATAATAATAATAATAATAATAATAATAATAATAATAATAATAAACACTATGTGATGACACCAGCCTCAGCTGATACCGCACAAAATAGTTATAAAAGGTCAAGGAGAATGGAAAGTCCGAGGATGGAGAGCATTAACCAGACCTACACTGGAAAATCGCGGGGAGTACTGGAACCCTGGAGAGATTTATTGTCACCCAAATCCTGGAGAAAACCAATGCTCGTTCCCAGTGAGAAATAAATGGTAATCGGCTGTTTTGATAACGAAAAATAATTTGCAATGGTTATCGAAACGGGTGGAGAGTATCTGAAATGTGGGGAGAAATCAGGGAACACCACTGGTTATTGCCAGTGAGCAATCATTGATGATGGCCTGTCTAAGATCTCCAAGTGAATAAAAAAAAAGATTATAATAGTAATAATATGGGAAGACCAAGGAGATAGGGCACTGGCCAGGATGGAAAGTCCGAGGATGGAGTCTTACACTGGAAAAGTGCGACGAGTGCTGGGACTTTGGGGAAGCTTATTACCACCCAAATCCCAGAGGAGACTAATGGTTGTTACCAGCGAGAAAGCAATGGTAAGCGGCTGTTGCGATACCGCATAGTCATTTGCAATGGTTATCGAAAAGAGGTGGAGAGTACTGGAAATCTGAGGAAGCTTGTTGTCACTCAGACTGTCACCCAGATTCCAGGGAACACCACCGGTTATTATCAGTGAGCACTTACTGAAGATGACTTGTGTGATAACTTCTAGTGAGTACAAATAATAATAATAATAATAATAATAATAATAATAATAATAATAATAATAATAATAATAATAATAATAATGATGATAATAATAATAATACGGTTAATATAGAAGTAAAAAGACCTATTATTTTTAGTCATGATTTGATAATGTCTTAAAGGATTGTCAAAGTTTATCAATTTTTATTTCGAATGAAGTCAAGTTGAATAAATAGTGGTTGTGATCCAACGAGTCAGAGGTACATCTGACATTGTATAGATTATGAAGAAAAGTATTGTCCATTTTCGTCTTGGTAAATACAAACTCAGTCCGGGTACTTTTTTAACAGGCTTATCGAGATTCACATGAATTCCTTGCGAATGTAAATATGCTCTCTCATGTTTTATACTCTTTAAAACGCAACTAAAAAAAAATGTCAAGTGTGTCGAATAACTTCGTTATTTTCACATTAAGCAATTCTACCTCGAATCTAAGTATCGTTTCTGCCGTTCACGAACTTTGCCATGCGAAATAGAAATATTTTAAGCAAGACTTGACCGCAGACGGCGGAGATGGACTCGTTGGCGACTGTTATTATCAAGACACGCCCAACACGACCACTGAATGAATAGACTACTTCATTCATTAAAATTGACAAACTCTCCCCCTCTCTATATTTCTTCCCCCCTCTCTCCCCCTCTCTCTCCCTTACTCTTTCCTCTCCCCTCTCTCCCCTACACTCATACATACTATTAGTCTCCTTGTCTCTCTCTCATACAGATACAGAAAGAGAAAATAAGCGAGAAAGTGAAAGTAATAAGGACAGAGAAAGATATATATATATATATATATATATATATATATATATATATATATATATATATATATATATATATATATATATATATATATAAGGATGAAAAGTAATTAGAAAGGCGACGGAGGCAGATCTTTTTTCAATTCAGTTGCTCAATGCAAGGTATATTCCGCAAAAAGGCAATTTATTCAATTAATTTTGTTCCTTAAGCCAGGCTTTTCAAAGATCAAAATCTTATCATCAAAGGAAATTGCTGGGATAGATAAGTTGGCAATGGCCAAGATTTAAAATTTGAAAAGGTAAAATAAAGATTGTTGGCAAAAAACAAGGCAAACCGCTGCCCGAATGCAAGCAAATGTTCGATTGCAAAAATATCCGGTGTCAAAAAGTCCAGCGGAGAAAGTTATTTGTAGGTAGGTAGGTCGTTAGAAGGCACGAGAAATAGGTTGAGAGGTTTCAAAGTTAAACTCCAGAAACAACATCTTCAGGTGCGGCGAAAATAGATAGAATCCAGAGGGTATATTGAGCTGTATACTTTTCACAATAGGTTTCAACTTTCCTAAAAGTTCGCTTTTAGTTCTCCACTTTATATATATATATATATATATATATATATATATATATATATATATATATATATATATATATATATATATAGAGAGAGAGAGAGAGAGAGAGAGAGAGAGATTGAGATTGAGGACGAGGGAGAAAGATAGGAAGAAAAAGGGGGTGAGATGCTAACGACGACGATACGCCTGTCATGTTTCGAAAACAGTACTTTCATTGGAAATATAGCTTCGCAACATGGAAGAGCCGTGATATTACGGAACAGCGGTCGGAAAATATTCGGAAACCGTAACGGACATACATTAGATCAACTCCGCAAACATTAAGCCATATGATTGTGCCAAATAGGACTTGAAATTTAAACTTAACTAGCACAGATCATTACATAAACGCAATGAAAAGCTAAGATATATAAACATAGAAGCATCCAAATCACTATTGTAATTATATGGTATTTATATAAGTAAAATGGGTCACCCTAAAAGTTACAGAATTAAAATAGGTTTTTAATTCTAAAAGACAACGAGACAATACTTGGTTGAAGTCTAGTTTTAAAATATTTATTAAAATAAAAATATATTTTTACTGATAATTAAATTGCCTCAAAACAAAAGAAATATGGTGAAAAAAGTTTCCCCTTATTCGGGAAATATTTCAACATTTCAAATAGATATGGTGTTCTGGTTGACATACAGCTGTAAAAAGTAAGTTCCTTAGAGAATTACTCCGCCGAGTCGTTTGATTGTTCAATACATGATCAACGTTGTGGTGTAAATGAGGAAAAAGAAGAGAAAACAAGAACGACCGACCGCGTTTTTGCGTGGCTTACCTCGTGTGAAGAAGAAGGAAACAAGAATGGCCGACTTGTTTCTTTAAATGCCTACAGGGTGACTACGAGGTATGCAAATGAGATGCTCCTGATTGGAAATGAAAGAGATAAAAGAGGAGTGATTGGGGGAGGGGGTCAGAGGGAAGTTAGATTGCGAACAGAGAAGTTTGATCATAGGAGAAAAGTCGGATCCGTAGAGAGTGAAGAAAAACGTTGCAGAAATTCGTTTCGGAGTGGATAGAAAGCGGAAGTACGGCCAGCAGTGTCGCGTATACCACAAGCTATTTCGGCGCATCGAGCAAATTACCATGGCTGAGTGGAGACTGAGCACTCACATGCTGAGACCCTTTACTGGGGAGGGTGACCTGAGTAAGTGGCTGGAGAAATTAAAGATGGTGGCGAAGCTGCAAAAGATAGAAGATGTGGTCACCCTGCTGCCGCTATACTTAGAGGGGGAAGCCCTCACGATTTACCAGCAGATGCGAGATGAAGACAAGGAAGACCTTGCCTCAGTGGAGCAAAGGCTGAAATTGGCCTTCGCTGAGGGCCCATTCGAAGCACTTGGTAAGCTTTCCAGTTTGAGGTGGACCGGCGAGTCGGTTGACGTCTTTGCGGCAGAGATCAGGAGACTGGCAGGGTTGGCTGGTTACGTGGGGAGGAGCCTGGAGATGACGGTAAAGCTGTACCTAGTTAACGGCTTCCCAGAGGAAATCTCTACGAACATGCAGAGAATCACTGGGATCCATACTATGGAAGTGGACGATCTCTTGGTTCACGCCAGAGTCCTAGTGAAAAATGTTAAAAGCCCAATCGTGGCTGCAGCTGTGGGTGGAAATATGTGCATGAGGCCTCACTTGAATGAGAGGCAGCCGGCGAGGCGACAGGAGGGGAGACCTGCAATCAAGTGCTTCCGGTGCCAGGGCCCTCATCTGATCAAGGACTGCAAAGAGCCGAGACCGGGGATCACGTGCTACCGATGTGGACAAGTGGGGCACCTTAGCCGCTATTGTGTTGCTGCACGGCACCAGGGAAACGAGTGAAGGGGAGCTATTGCGCCAGTGGTTACCCCTTCTGTGCGGAGATGGCGCATGATGGAACGTTGCCTCGGTTACCGGTAGTAGTCAATGGGAAGAAAGCCATAGCCCTTGTCGACACAGGCTGTACTACAACGTTGTTAGCGAGGAATGTCGCTAGGTCATGGAGCGGAACCAGGACTATTAGGACCGTGGATGGCAGGGATGTGAAGTGCCTAGGTGAGACGACAGCGGAAGTAATAGTGCAAGGGGTGTCCATTGGACTGCGAGCCTTAGTGTTGAATCATCTGGTCGGTGGTGTTGACGTGATTATAGGTATGAGTGCAATTAACCGACTGGGGGGCGCCACGTTACGAGGGAGCCAAGTGACGTTCGGACGTCTCGGCGCAGTGGGGATGGCAGGAGTGGAAGGTGATAGAACCATCAGAATACCAAAACCGGAGGTTTGCTGCATTGAGGACAAAGATTTCCTGGCAAAGTTTGATGGCGTGAGGTGGACGGTGGAATGGAAATGGATCTCCGGACCCCCGGAACTACAGAATAAAGTGGGCTGCTACGAAAACACCCTGCGAGGAGAAATAAGAAAAGGATTTGAGGAAGAAGTGGAGAGGTGGATAAAAGAAGGAATTCTGAAACCGTGGACAGGGGAAGAAAAAGGAGCGTTGCCACTACTGGCGGTTGTTCAGCCTACGAAAAACAAGATTAGGCCCGTACTGGACTTCAGAGAATTGAACAGACACGTAGCCTGCCACACTGGAACGGGGATCGACGTATGTGAGGAGGTCATGAGGAAATGGAGAAGAATGGGACGGGCCACAAAAATTGTCGATCTGAAATCGGCATATCTGCAGATCCATGTAGATGAAAAACTCTGGCAGTACCAGCTGGTCCGGTACAAGGGGCGAGTGTATTGTCTGACGAGGTTAGGCTTTGGGCTGAGTTCAGCCCCCAAAATTATGACTGCCGTGCTGAAGACAGTGCTGAGCAAAGACCGTTCAGTGGAGGAGGCCACTAGTTCGTACATTGACGACATTCTGGTGGAGGAGGCAGAGGTGACAGCGGAGAAAGTAAGAAGCCATGTCGAGAAGTATGGGTTAACTGCAAAACCGGCGGAGGCCCTGGATGGAGGACGGGTGCTGGGGTTGAAACTAAGGCGAGATGGAAAAGAAAGCCTTGTCTTCGAACGAGGGAGTGTAATACCCGAAGTCGGATCTGAGCTGACGAAGCGAGAACTCTTCTCAGTCTGCGGGA
The DNA here is from genome assembly GCA_963556195.1 of Sepiola atlantica. NCBI lineage: Eukaryota > Metazoa > Mollusca > Cephalopoda > Sepiida > Sepiolidae > Sepiola > Sepiola atlantica. The sequence continues at coordinate 23,277,521 of OY744516.1, read as the reverse complement.
GGCTGGTCGGGCACTATCCTATCGCTGGCTGGCTCAGGATAGCATGTCGTTTTATTAAACGACTAGCAGGCACTGCTGGCTGGGAGGGCCGTGTAACGAAGGAGGTTATGAACATGCTGCAAGATATCATTGCGAGGGTGAGGAATGAGGACCCAGTGAAAGGGGACTGGTATGTCAGCAGCGGAGATGCGGGTGTGATTTGGTGCGATGCCAGTAACCTGGCGTTGGGCGTCGTACTAGAGATGGGAGGCGTAACTGTGGAGGATGCGGCATGGCTAAGAAAAACCAACGACTTCTCCCATATCAACGTAGCAGAACTAGATGCCGTTATGAAAGGACTCAATCTGGCCCTGAAGTGGGGATTGAAAATAATTGAAATTAAAACCGATTCGGCAACGGCAGCATCGTGGATTCGGTCGGCAGTAACTGGCGATAAGAGAGTTAAGACCAAAGGTGCTGCGGAAATGCTGATCAAGCGCAGACTCGGAGCGCTCGCCGATCTAATAGCGGAGTTCCAGTTAAGAGTATCTGTCGTGTTGGTCCCATCAGAAAAAAAACAAGGCGGATTCGATGACACGCGTGAAGAAGGCCTGGCTGCAGGAGGGAAAGGAGGTCTCCTCGGTATGCTATGCAGGGGAAGAAGTCAAGGAGTCACACGAAATGCACCACTTTGGTCGGGAACGAACGTTATTCCTAGCCAGAGAGGTTTACCCGGAGACCACCGAGGAGGAGGTTAGGGAAGTGGTGGAGAACTGTCGAGAGTGCCAATCAATTGACCCTAGACCGTCCAGACACGAAACAGGACAGTTGCACGTTGCGGAGGACTGGAAGCGATTGGCTATTGATGTGACGCACTATCGCCACAAATTGTATCTCTCGATGGTCGACTGTGGACCGGGAAGGTTTGCCATCTGGAGAGAAATCAGGGCAGAAGCGGCATGGGCGATCGGAGGGGTCATCGAGGAGATATTTTTGGAGAGAGGGCCGGTTGAGGAACTCTTGATGGACAATGGGCCCGCTTTCCGATCTGAAGCTTTTAAAGGGGTATGCGATAAGTGGGGAGTAAGGCAATTTTTTAGAGCAGCGTATCGGCCGAGTGGCAACGGAATAGTGGAGAGGAATCATCGCACCATTAAAGCCGCTGCGGAAAAAAGCAACGTATCACCCATAGAGGCGGTGTTTTGGTACAACATCTCGCCAAAAACCAAACAAGACGAGACAACTGTCCCTCATAGGGCCGTTTTCACATATAAGTGGCGGCACCCGTGCAACAAAACAGCAGGAATCGAGAGTGAGGAAGCCACTATCAAAGTAGGTGAAGAGGTGTGGGTGAAACCCCCTAATGCACAGTGTACCACTCGTTGGAAAAAAGAGGTCGTAACGGGATTGCGGTCGAAGAACAATGTGATGGTGAACGGCGTTCCCCGGCATATCCTAGACCTGCGTCGCATGACACTGCCGGTACGCAGTGAGGGCAGTAAAGAAGAGGAAATCGAGGGCCACCGAGAAGCAAATGATGCGACTCTACCTGACTTAGACCCACGTTGTAGTGAACCTGAAAATGTTAACCCCCAAGAAGTTGTTCCCCAGAGGCCTCGACGTGAGAGGAGGCGGCCTGCTTGGATGGAGGATTACGAAGTATCCTATTGATCTCGAAGATCAAGGGGGGCGTGTGGTGTAAATGAGGAAAAAGAAGAGAAAACAAGAACGACCGACCGCGTTTTTGCGTGGCTTACCTCGTGTGAAGAAGAAGGAAACAAGAATGGCCGACTTGTTTCTTTAAATGCCTACAGGGTGACTACGAGGTATGCAAATGAGATGCTCCTGATTGGAAATGAAAGAGATAAAAGAGGAGTGATTGGGGGAGGGGGTCAGAGGGAAGTTAGATTACGAACAGAGAAGTTTGATCATAGGAGAAAAGTCGGATCCGTAGAGAGTGAAGAAAAACGTTGCAGAAATTCGTTTCGGAGTGGATAGAAAGCGGAAGTACGGCCAGCAGTGTCGCGTATACCACAAACGTTCGCCTCGGTACAATAACTCTCCGCAAATAAATAGAAAGAAAATAGTTCGTTACTGCTACAAGAATTTATTTTAATTGATTAACAAAATAATTTTTACAATCATTTAAAAAGATTGTGTACAAATTAAACGAAACTAATCTGTCACAAAAATTTATAGATAAATGTATTCAATTCAACATAAGCAAATTGAACGTGTGTACATTTAGAAAGTTGAAAAACAAAAGCTTTTCCAAATCAACTATTATGAAGACATTAATCAATAGTTTTAGTTGTGACAAACTCGGGATTTCCACACAAATCATTTTTTCTGAACTTTCACAGAACAAAAAACAAAAAAAAAACAGGTGGTGTTTTCTGGTATCTGGCTGTTTTTGCACCATTGAGTTTTTAAAGTTTTTTTTGTATGGAAATCGCTCCAGACAAGGCATGAAACCACTTAATGTAAAGAGCTTTAAAAAAAAACTACCTTAATGCCAAAAACTAGCTAACGATAAGTGTTAGATGAATAGATTCCGACCCAGAAAACAGCAATTCTCCCCCCTTTGTCAGAATCATCGCTCATGGAATGTGAGGACTAAATGACAAAATAAAGAAAAACGAGAGTAACGAGGGTGTCAAAAGTAGACCCATGGTCTACTTTCTATTCTCCTAGTTCTCGCTGATAACAGTTAAGTGTCGTTCGCAGGAATCTGAGTGACAATAAGTTTCTTCAGAATTCCAATGCTCTCCGTGCCCTTTCTAGTCGAGATCTTTATGGTTGCATCCATCAAGTTGATGGATGTGTAGCTAGTCATAATCATATTTTCATACACCTTTATTTTCATGAGCATATTTTCATGTAACTTAGGATGAAACGTATTCTAGGTGGATAATAATTAATAGTTAAATATTTATTATTAAATAATTATTTAACTATTAATTAGCCCCCTTTCAACCGGACCCTTTAATAATGAAATAATATAAACCGTCTAATCTAAGCTAAAAATGCAAGTTCCTTTTTACGTGATTTGTTAAACACTGTTAAGACGGCTGACTATGTTTGTCCGCCTGATTTCACATTAATAGGATGTATTGATCTACCCATCGTGTAACGGTTGGAATTGGCCTATTGGTTAAAGCGCTCGGAATTGAGTTAAAGGTGACTCGTGTTCCGGAGTTCGAATCGTGCGACCGGTTTTAACAGTTATCTCCACACTGAAGATTTCGTAAGTATGATACGTATGTGGATAATAATTAAATATTTATTATTAAATAATAATCATATTTATTAAATAATTATATATATATATATAAATATATATATATATTTCATTAAATATTATGGACAACTTGTATCAGCATATCTTTTTTGACACTTTCTGAATTCTGTATTAGTTTTCGAGTTTCGAGCTGGAACTGGCTGATGTATCTGCCGTACTCGTTGTGTACGCTAGTACTTCCGGTTCCATCAAGAGCTATCTTCAGGTGGGTATCAAGTAATACTAGTACTCTATTAATACTAGAACCAATCACACGGTTCCCGCTTAAACTAACACTAAATATTTAAAAAAATTACGTGTTTTTTATTTGATATACACTCCTGAAGATGGCTTCGGATGGATCCGAAAGTACTAAGGTGCACAACTAGTACGGCAAATTCAAGATTCTGTTTTAATTGTTCTAACAAATCGCAATTTATAATTAACTAACAAGTCATCCATGTATCCCTTAACCATTTATGCCTCTCTCTCTCTCTCTCTCTCTCGCCCTCTCTCTCTCTTTCACTCCATGTTGATTCAATCATTGTCTAATGTTTCTGTGAGCATTTAGAAAAAGAGTGACTCTCTCAGCACGGTCATCTCATTTACATACGTGTGTCTGTACACACCACAAACACGTATGTAAATTAAATAGCAAAATGATAAGCCTGTTTACTTTTACATAAGTATATTAAAGAATAATAATATTTTTATATATTACTACTACTACTACTACTACTACTACTACTACTACTAATAATAATAATAATATTTTTTTTATATTACTACTACTACTACTACTACTACTACTACTAATACTACTAATAATAATAATACTAATAATAATAATAATAATAATAATAATAAATACTTTAACTTTGTCAGAGAACTGAAAGGAATAGGGAACATAGGGGACATAGAGAAAATCACAATAATACCATTAATTGTAAGAACAGTCCCGAAAACACTAGAGGAACAACTAGAAGAAATTGGGATAAAATGGAAGACTGAGACCATACAACGAACGGCAATGATGAAAAGAGCTGGACTCTTGAGGAAAATCCTTGAATGCGGAAACTAACCAACATAATCAACGAACACTAATCTACCACAGACAATTTTAAATGGAAAAAATACCAACCATAGACAAAGAACAACAGATGAGCTCAATGGATGGGAAAACTGTTCGAAATCCATTAAACTGCATCCCACACCATACCAAATAAAAAAGATTACTCATACACACAAGCATATTATGACATCAGCTTCGGCCGGTACCACACAAAACTATCGTGAAGGGTCAAGGAAAATAAAAAGACCTACGAAGGAGAGCACCGATCAGACCTCCACTGGAAGGGTACGGAAAGCACTATACCTTGGGGAGGCTTGGTGCAATACCACTCAAATTCCAGAGAACATCAACGGTCGTTACTAGTGAGAAATCAATGGTAAACGGCTGTTGTGATAATGCAAAGTGATTTATATTGGTTATCAAAAAAAGGTAAAGAGTTTTGGAAATCTGGGGAGACTTGTTGGTATTCAGACTCCAGGAAACACTACTGGCTATTGCCAGTGACCAATGGCCTATATGTCACAGTATATGAATTTAGAATTAAATCAAAATAGAATAAATAGCGGGAGTGGCTGGGACCCAACGGCTCACGGGTACGTATATATATATATATATATATATATATATATATATATATATATATATATAGATATATATATATATATATATATATATATATATATATATATATATAGATATATATATAATAGTTTTCCATTTAGGTGTGTCGTCTCGCCTTCTCTGTACTCTCCTACCCTCCCTTACCTCTCTTATCCCAAGTACCAATATCCGCCGCTTCTACTAAACTCCGCTTCTAAAGTGAGCCAAATAAGTTTATTATTTATGTTCATGTTTTCTTCCCACGAGAACCATTAAGTCTAAATAACTGAAATTGTTTTCGTTGCGTGAATAACAATTTTTAACGAAATTAATAAGTCTAAAAACACCAATAACACACACAAGATTTAGCGAAGTATCATTGACTAACGAGAGCAACCCATTACTATTTAGTATAAACACACATACACACACATACACACACATAATACGAGGGGTTAACAACGTTGGGTTACAAGATCCAAGGTTGTAAGTTCGAACTTTGGGATTATATCGACCTGGTAGTGACGCTATAGTTCCCTTTCCCTTAGTTAAACACTGTAGATATAATCAAACAATACAAGTTTGAATTAAAAATCGTATTAACACGTCTCAATCGCGCAGCTGAGCTGTGGACTGAGAGGTTAACGACGTTGAGTTATACTACGCAAAGTTGTAAGTTTGAACCTGTCGGTAGGTAGACCAATTATAAAATGTATACTGATGAGTCTTTAAAAGACTAAACCAGTTTGACTATAGGTATAAATAATATATATATATATATATATATATATATATATATATATATATATATATATATAATAAGGAGAATATTTTTTTACAATATTTTGAAAACCTGCACAACGCAAATTATTTGTTTTTTAAGATAAATTATTTATTTACTATAAAAACTTTTTTCTTTTTTTTTAAAACTTGAGTACTTTCGATGATAAACATCTTTGTCAGAAATATAAGCATATTTTTCTTCTCTTCTTTTTTCGTATAATCCTACCCGACTTCGACATATTTATCGCAGTCAAGTTGAAATTCGTCTTGATGTTATAGACGATAAATGTTGATATGCCGTTGTGTGTAGCACGCGGTTACGTGTATAAGGTAGTTTGAAAAGTCACACATTTAAAACTTTACTGTAATGGCAATTTTAAATATTTAAAAAAAATTTACTCATTATTGCCATTCCACAACGTTTTCAATGTGTGACTTTTCAAACTATATATATATATATATATATATATATATATATGCTTCGGAAAATTCAACACTAATAATATTTGTCCTTGTGTACTTATGTTTCCAAAATTTTAATTTATTATCACTCTACTAGCAGGGTAGAAAATTGACAATTGCATGAATGTTTTTTATCATGATTTTGATTCTAGAAAATGTTTCAAATTTAAGGCTTAAGCTTAAGAGGTCTTAAGAAGAAATTGAAGTCAACTACAGATTATACCGCCATTTTGTTTCTGAAATATAAACCTTTTTTGTTTTCAATTTTTGAGATTGTAGTTCGATTATTTGTATTATTTGGATTATTCAGAATACTGTTCTTATCTTAGATGTTATTCTCAGAACGTTTCGGCCGATGTAACCTCGTTTCTTTCTTCAGATGCATTTTTCTAACTCTGGTATCTTTATGTCGAACTCGATAGTCTATATGATTCAGTTTGAAATTCTGTATAGATTCCCGTGTTCAACATAAAGATTTTGGAATCCGTGGAAGTGCTGACACTTGAATCCAGATAGCGGAACTCTGAGGGTCGCAAGTTAGTTCAAAGTTTTTTTTCTGAACGTTTTGCTTTTCATGTCATAATACGTTGTAATTTTTTTAATTGAGAACTTTTAATTTACTTTTTTTCTGACGAGTTTGAAGTGAACGGATCCAACATTGAGATAATAGTGTTGTTTGGTTTACTTGAAGCGAAACGATTCGTAATAATTTGCACTGAAATGTATCTGTTTTGAAAATGTTTTGTAAGAAATTTTTTTAAAATCTTTGATTTTTTAATGTAATGAACTTTATTTATATATGCTCTGTTGTTACTGGTTGACATTCATCGAGCTTAAATTGGAAGAGCTTGGTAAGCATAAAGTATTGAAAGTATATACTAAAACATATATTTTCACAATTCTAATATATATTATATATTAAATAGTCTTTAACGCCAATACGTAGTTAAAATAAAATAAATTGTTTTGAACTATTAAAAGAATTTCCAACGCTATTGATACTGTTTAACCGTTCATTTATTTATTTTTATTATTGCTTATGTTTGAATTCATGTTTTGAAACATGACGTAAATCATGAATCTATGACGTCACATCAAAGCTATAATTGTTTTTTCAATGTAATGTTTTAAGATCTATTTATAAAAATAAATGAATAGCTCGGTTGGTAGAAGATCTTAAGGTTTCGGTTTCGATTTTGATTTCCGGTTATGGCATCCGCTTTATTTGTTGAGAATTTGTTATTTAGTATTAATGCAATATTTTCCATTTCTGAAAGAAGTTCAGATATTGAAATGTATTTCTTATGTTCAAAAAAATGTGAATGACGGACGGACAGACAGACACACACACACACACACACACACACACACACACACACACACACACACACACACAGAAATGCCCTTTATATTATGGGTGGATTACCTTACAGAAAATATGGGGAGTTAAGTTCCGGTGAGTATGCAGCCAATTTACGATCACATCTACTACTGATGAGCCGATCACCAAAGTGTCCCCGCATATCAGTGAACGGCGATAAAACAAAGACTGTTAGACATTCATGATTGAAACTTGGTGGACAAGTCAGGCGTAGACTGAAGTTTGTACCAAATTGCTATATCACAGAAAGGATTGTGAATATTATTAACGGTTCTATGGGGGGGGGGGTTTGGAGGGGGCATTTTGTAGCAGGCATGTTTTGTCCACGGTTAATACACGTGATAGATTCATAGCTATTAAACTTCAGCAGAAGTGCGTTCCATAAGAGGATAGAAAGCAGATAGACAAAGAAAAAGACTTATTGCATGATTGAAAATGGAAAGTGAAGAGGGAGAAGAGGGTGACATTATCCTTTCCTGCCCTCCTACCCATGTTAGTACCGTTGCTAACCCTCACTCTAACCCTAACCCTACCCACGTCGGTACCGTTGCTCTTCCTTCCGTCAGTACTTGTAACTTACAACCGCAAATATCTTAGAGACAGCATCCTAAGATGTAGGAATGGAAAAGCCTACTTGCCTCCTAGTATCAACTTCCCCCCATTACGCCAACTTATTGCCAATATTGTGGCTCTTTTGGCGTAAAGAGGATCCTTGACGTTTTTTTAGGCTGGTCATCGCTTTAATAGCCGTCGCCAACTGACGCATAAAATAATGACTATTGTTCTTAGGTCTTCGGCTTTGGGATTTTGCATAAAATTTGCGCAAGGTTTCTCACTGAATAAAAAGAAACATAATTTTGAACTTAGTATTAATGCAAAATAACATGTATGAGGTAATTAAAACAATATTGAAACTGACAGGAATTAACATAAAATGGCATCTCCCATTGAGTGCAACTCGAACGATCAACATACAAATATAAAAGGGTTTATTACTGTAAGTAAACAATGCAAGTTTATATAAGTTTCTTGCGAAATTAGTTGCGAAATTAGTTGATGCCGTCCTCAAGCGGTTTGAGTATCTGCTGGCAAATGCTGGCACTCATATTTAATTCTAAATAAACCTCCATGCTATGCATTTTCTTATCATATCTTGTCAGAATTATATTTCAGTAATAAATTACGAGCAATTAAGAATAGGGAGGTACTTTACAATCGACATGCAGTTTGACCATTTTCTCTAAAGACAAGACCCCACAAAATTAGAGAAAAACAAAAAAATAATAAGTATAAGCAATGTTCAAAATTTCATCCTAGATACGCGTCTTTTCCTTTTTCTTAAAAAAATGAACAGATTCTACCGCCATTTTTTAAAAAATATAAATGAATACAAAATGAAATCGTCGTAAATATCGTTTAATTTTAAAATAATTTAAATATAGAATCACATATCGATAAATAATTAGGTAAATTATTACTCAATTCTTTACAAATGTCAGTATGTTAAAATAGATTTAAAACATTATTTTCAGATGGGATGTATTTTTAGCGCTTATACTTAATAATACAGCAGGAAATACGGTTATTTTATATATTCTTAACTTTATTTTTTTGTCAGGGGTTTAAAGAGGGGGAAATTTTTACCGTAACAATTTTATTATCGATTCATACACTCGAAATGCACTGCGATTGGGAATACGTTTTGTGAGTGGCAATGAAAGAAAAAATGAATTTTTTTTTAGTCAGCCCTCGGTAGAAAATGCTATTAAAATTTTTTTTCAGAGCTAAAAATACTAGATGACATTAATATGTCTTCATTTGCACCATCACAATGTCATCTCTTTGTAAATGTAATCACTAAGTTTCGACTATGATTATAAGACGTATTAGTTTAAGTAATTAATATGACAAATCTATAATTTTTTTCAATAAAATAAATACTTTAAGTTAGCATTCATTTATTAATTAATAAATACTTTATATTAACATTCATTTATTAATAAATACTTTATATTAACATTCATTTAATTATTAATGAATACTTTATATTGACATTTATTTATTAATTAATAAATACTTTATATTACCATTTATTTATTAATTAATTACTTCTTTATATAAAAATTTATTCATTAATTAATAAATACTTTATATTAGCATTCATTTATTAATAAATACTTTATATTAGCATTCATTTATGTATTAATAAATACTTCATATTAACATTCATTTTTTAATTAATAAATACTTTATATAATACTTTGATTTATTAATTAATAAATGCTTTATATTAACATTCATTTATTAATTAATAAATTCTTTATATTTACATTCATTTATTAATTAATAAATGCTTTATATAATACTTTGATTTATTAATTAATAAATACTTTATATTAACATTCATTTATTAATTAATAAATTCTTTATATTTACATTCATTTATTAATTAATAAATGCTTTATATTAACATTTATTTATTAATTAATAAATACTTCATATTAACATTTATTAATTAATAAATACTTTATATTAACATTTATTTATTAATAAATACTTCATATTAACATTCATTTAATTATTAATAAATACTTTAAATAGACATGTATTCATTAATTAATAAATACTTTATATTAACATTATTTTATTTATAAATACTTTATATTAGCATTCATTTATTTATTAATAAACACTTCATATTAACATTCATTTATTAATTAATAAATACTTTATATAGTACTTTGATTTATTAATTAATAAATACTTTATATTAACATTTATTTATTAATTAATAAATTCTTTATATTAACATTTATTTATTAATTAATAAATACTTTATATTAACATTTATTTATTAATTAATAAATTCTTTATATTAACATTTATTTATTAATTAATAAAATCTTTATGTTAAAATTCATTTATTAATATATACATACTTTATATTAGCATTACTTTATTAATAAATACTTTATATTAACATTCATTTATTAATAAATACTTTATATTACCATTTATTTATAAATTAATAAATGCTTTATATTAACATTCATTTATTAATTAATAAATTCTTTATATTTACATTTATTTATTAGATAATAAATGCTTTATATTAACATTTATTTATTGATCAATAAATACTTCATATTAACATTTATTAATTAATAAATACTTTATATTGACATTTATTTATTAATAAATACTTCATATTAACATTCATTTAATTATTAATAAATACTTTATATAGACATTTATTAATTAATTAATAAATACTTTATATTAACATTATTTTATTCTTAAATACTTAATATTAGCATTCATTTATTAATTAATAAACACTTCATATTAACATTCATTTATTAATTAATAAATACTTTATATAATACTTTGATTTATTAATTAATAAATACTTTATATTAACATTCATTTATTAATTAATAAATTCTTTATATTTACATTCATTTATACTTTAAAAAATGCTTTATATTAACATTTATTTATAGATTAATTAATACTTCATATTAACATTTATTAATTAATAAATACTTTATATTAACATTTATTTATTAATAAATACTTCATATTAACATTGATTTAATTATTAATAAATACTTTATATAGACATTTATTCATTAATTAATAATTACTCTGTATTAACATTATTTTATTCATAAATACTTTATATTAGCATTCATTTATTAATTAATAAACACTTCATATTAACATTCATTTATTAATTAATAAATACTTTATATAATACTTTGATTTATTCATTAATAAATACTTTATATTAACATTTATTTATTAATTAATAAATTCTTTATATTAACATTTATTTATTAATTAATAAAATCTTCATATTAAAATTCATTTATTAATATATACGTACTTTATATTAGCATTGATTTATTAATATATACGTACTTCATATTAGCATTGATTTATAAATTAATAAATACTGTATATTAACATTTATTTATTAATTAATAAATACTTTATATTAACATTCATTTATTAATTAATAAATACTTTATATTAACATTCATTTATTAATAAATACTTTATATAACCATTTATTTATAAATTAATAAATGCTTTATATTAACATTCATTTATTAATTAATAAATACTTTATATTACCATTTATTTATTAATTAATAAAAACTTTATATTAACATTCATTTATTAATCAATAAATACTTTATATAAACATTCATATATTAATTAATAAATATTTCATATTAACATTCATTTATTAATTTATAAATACTTTATATTAGCATTGATTTATTAATTAATAAATACTATATATTAACATTCATTTATTAATTAATAAATACTTCATATTAACATTCATTTATTAATTGATAAATACTTTATTTTAACATTTATTTATTAATTAATAAATACTTTATATTACATTTATTTATTAATACATACTTTATATCAGCATTGATTTAATAATTAATAAATACTTTATATTAACATTCATTTATTAATTAATAAATGCTTTATATTAGCATTGATTGTATAATTAATAAATACTTCATATTAGCATTGATTAATTAATTAATAAATACTTTATATCAGCATTCGTTTATTAATTAATAGATACTAATATTAAAATTTTTTTATTTATTAATACATACTTTATATAAGCATTGATTTAATAATTAATAAATACTCTATATTAGCATCTGTTTATTAATTAATAAATCATTTATATTAGAATCTATTTATTAATTAATACATACTGTAGTTTTCATTAAGATTGGATGATTCTCTGGATTTTTGTAGATTCTTTAAATTATATTATTTTACTATTGATGTCACCACTCATCAAGGCCAAGAATAAGTCGAGGATAAAGGTTACTGAGACGGGAATAATTGCCAGCTAATAAATGAGAGCCTCGAACTTTAAATTTGCAATTGCTATTCCTTCTTCTCGACTAATTGCCTTAACTAAGACGACCAGTCTACCCTAGTATTTTACCCATAGCTGGAGCGCGGTGGTATTCATTTTTTTGGCTGCAGAACGAATAATATCATTTCATTACCCTTTTTATAGCTTAAAAAATGTAAATTGAAAATGGCACCCAAAATGAGAACAGTAGTCCGAATAATCTAAATTATTTAAATTATCAATCACCATCTAAAATATTCAGAAACATTATTTCAAGTTTTTAGTTGAATAATCGTGGTACGGATCTATTTCACGCTAAGAAACGTTATCGAAGACGAACTGCACCCGAAGACCTCATTATCGTATACCAATCTCCACGGTCAAGGGTCAACTGTTCGAGGTCAACTGTTCGATGTCAACTGTTCGATGTCAACTTAGCAGTTGGGCTTTTTTGTGATTTCTTTGCTCAAAATAGTTCCAATCACGTCGCTAGTCGGTCCGAAGAATTCCCGCCTAATTCGACCTGAACGTTGCTTTTGTTCCCGCCGACCAATTAGATGCGCATCCTTTTGTCCGCTGAGTGGCGTTTATTTTGTGTAATTAGCCGGACAATTATCATCCTGTCAGCTCACCAAACGCCGGTGAAACTGTCAGCCAATGGGGTGGCAGCATTTAATACAGATTTCAATCGGCTTCTCATTTTCGGCTACTTTGTTCACTCGAGTACCGCGCTTCCCGCCCCCACCCCACCCCACCGGCAACCCTCTTCAAGCCATTATGATTATGTTTGATTCATCAAAAGGGTCCCTTTTTTCTAAAACTAAACCAACAACGACTGAGATTTTAAAATTATATTAAAATAGAAAGATATTAGCGATTATTTTAATCGACTGATTTAATGGTGTTGTTTTCTTTTATTGAGAAAAAAAGGAAAAATGAGTGAAGGGCAAAGGGGGGGGGGCGGTTGGGTTAGAGATAGAAACTACACAATAAATAGGAAAAGGAAAAGAGAAACATGGCTTATAAGTGTAATATTAATACATAGAGATAGACAGAGAGAGAGAGAGAGAGGGGGGGTAGAGAAAGAAAGAAAGAGATAGAGTAAGAGATAGAGAGAGAGGATGTATTTATTTACATAAGAGACTAATTTAATGTTTGTTAGTTTGACGAGAAAAAAGGGGGAGAAGAGTGAGAGGGTAGACTCATTGAAATTCAATAAGATTGCACATACACAATTGAAAAACAAGCGATCGTAACATTTATATTAAAATTGTCTTATGTGCACACCGTCTTGCCACACAAACTGAGTAAAAACTGCCGGATATTTCAAGTATTTAGGGGAATTAGGAAAGCAAATCTGCTTCTACGTTTTTTTTTTGCTTTCTTTACCGATTTTTACGTTTTTATTTCCTTTAGTTTTAAAAAGTTCCAGTTTTATTACTCTCTTATTTTTAACTTCACCGATTCGAAGGATTTTTTTATTATATTACTATGAATACTCGTGAATACATTGGCGAAGGATATTTTTTCCGGCATCTTTGACGAAGGGTGTACATTCGTGTACTTATTATCGCAAAAGACAATTAATTTGTTGAATTCACAAGTAATTTTGTCAACACGGTCTATAAAAAAACTTATACACACTAAAAACACCTGCCTCGTTAAGAATTTATTAATCTCCTTCTGATATATATATATATATATATATATATATATATATATATATATATATATATATATATATATATGATTATTTTTATTAACACAGACATGTACAAAATCTGCGACACTGGCATGTCGATGTTATCGATCAACAGCTATTATAAATGGAGATCTCATCAGGCAGAGTTAGAATCCGATCTTAACCTTAGATATGATCTAAGGTTAAGATCGGATTCTAACTCTCCCTGATGAGATCTCATTTTATAATAGCTGTTGATCGATAACATCGACATGCCAGTGTTGCAGATTTTGTACATGTCTGTGTAAATAAAAATAATCATATAAAAAAGCTCTATTTGATATTGAGCACTTTTTATAAACCCGGTTGAAATTCTTTGGATTACTATCCTGTGGATATTTTATATATATATATATATATATATATATATATATATATATATATATATATATATTTATGAAATTATTTCCAAATCTTCACTTTTTCTGAAGACGTTCGCCAACACGAACAAAACCGGTCAAATCTCTTGTTTTTGTTTTTCCTTCATTTGCCCACCACTTATTTTTATTTTCCATTTTTATTTAATTTTTTGTTTGTTACTTTCTTTCTATTCGTTGATATATTTTTTTATTTCTCTCTTTCTCCCTTCCTTTCTCTCTCGGCCACACTCTGTTTCAATAATGCATCCGAGATAATAAGCTACACAACATGTATTTCGAGTAAAAACGTCTTCACGTTAATTATTGGTAATTAACAACGATCCGACAAGACAAACTACCTCTGAATGATCACTCTTTTCACCCATTTCACCTCTTTTTTATACCTGCTCCTTTTTTCTCTCCCGAATGGGGTTCTTATTATTTCTCTCACCACCGTTTTCTCTTTTCTTTCTTTTTTTCTGTCTTTCTTTCTTTCTTTCTTTTCTTCGACCGCATATCTCTGCGTTTTTTGTTGCCGCCACGTGAGAGGAATACATTCAATTTTAAACCTGGTACACACAGGTTTTCAGTCCGCGTCGTTAACCACTTGATCCCCGTTATCACACCAAGAATAGAAGAAGTATACATAACTAAACCCGTTCGGTAGCATAACTGACCTCGAGTTTTTACACTGTCTTTACATTCTTCGTTGCCGCATCGCGGGAGGACTAACTGAATCGTCCATGTTTTTTTTTTCTAAATTGAAATTCTCATAAAAAATACATTCAATTTTGTGATATTATCGGATGAACGGAGACTCTGGCTTCTTTTTTTTGTTCACTACATAAATGAATCAAATAAAGTTTGAAGTCTTCTCTATTAAATACTAATGAGCTCGAAATTACAATTGATGTAATCAACTCTTTTTATGCGTCGTTCGTGATGCGTTGAAAATGTATTCATCATCCACTTTTGAGCCTCGTTGTCTTTGATCGCTGTCGTCATTCGCAGATTGACCTTCCTTTTCAATAACACTTGACAAACGCACGGACAAGAGTGGATCAATACGTTCATAACCTGATACAGATATCACATAATCGTTCGATCCATACGAGCAACATTTTTGATTCTTAAAAGAAAAATCGATTTATACTTGGAATATGTGATGTGGTTCGATGCCAGTGGTGTGGAGAGGGTCGTAGATTCAAACAAAACTAATGCTGTGTCTTCAAAGACACAAGTCGAAATAAAGTTACATATGAATTATATAGAGTCATCAAAATGTCTTCATCTATTTTAGAATCTTAATAACATTAAAACTATATTTCTGATTATAATAAAACTTATACACAATGAATATATATATATATATATATATATATATATATATATATATATATATATATATATATATATAGATTTAGATTTTTCACTTATAAAATAGATCATTCAGTGAAGACCGGGGTTGTTCCAATAAAAAACAAGCTCGATGATACTCGATTACAGAGTACAGAGCATTTATATGTGATTTTATGAAGGCTTACCAAAGCATTCCTTTCAAGACACCAATGATCACCATTAAAGATATTTTTTCTTACAAATACTATTTATTCAAATTAAATGTTTTTTCCTACACGTGTTTCACTACCAAGCAGTTACTTGCTTGGCAGATCATCAGGGAAATTAAATGTCTGGAATACTGGTTTCAACTGCCGACAAAACACAATGTATATATATATATATATATATATATATATAGAGAGAGAGAGAGAGAGAGAGAGAGAGTCAGGTTGTATATGAAAAGAAATCAAATAAAGTGTTCGATCATATAAGAGAGCTAATATAATTTATTTAGATACTGTATATTACATATTTCAGCAATGTACCGCGGTTTCATCCAAAACCCTGTCAGGCGTGTCTACAGTCATTTCAGCTTGCCGATGATTCCACTGGGCACGGAGATTTACTAAAGATGTCTAAATCTGCCCTTTTGGATGAAACCGCGGTACATTGCTGAAATATGTAATATACAGTATCTAAATGAATTATATATATATATATATATATATATATATATATATATATATATATATATATATAATAAGTCAGTGAAAATAATTAGACCTGCAAATGGAAGCAAATCATAATCCTCGGTTGTTCAGAACAAGGACATTTTGTGAATAACAATATTTATTTTTCTTCTCTTTCATTCCTTAAGCCAGGCTTTTCAAAGATTAAAATCTTATCATCAGAGGAGGTTAATGATGGATAAGTTGACAGATAAGGATTGTCAATATTCGAAATTTGAAAAAGTTTTAAAGTTCAAACGGGTATTTTCCAGTGTAAAGGGGCGTCACTAAAAACGGAAATCCAAGTAGTGTGGGGTTTCGATGTATTGGTAAATCCAGAAGAATCCGTGTAAAGATCCAACGACGACGATTCCACTCAAGTCTGTATTCCGTGGGAGAAGATCAGATAAAATTGGCCATTTTGAGAAAACGTGATTCTTCCTGTTTTCCAAGAAACGGATTCAAAGGCAAAAGCATGCATATATATATATATATATATATATATATATATATATATATATATATATATATATATATATATATATATATATATATATATATATATTTAAATGTATTTCGTTTAACTAGATGTCCCAACACGTTTCCGCAAACGGCGTACAAATAATTGCATCATATTTTCACAAATTTCCGGAGATTTTTCACAAATAACAAATTATAGTTAATTAATAAAAGATGCAAATATCAGGAACTTTCATCGGATTTCCTGCTAGCTTGGAAGGCCGAGAGCAGGCTCAAGACGTTTCCACGAATAGTGGCGATAGAGAGAGAGATTTGTAAAACCAAGTCAATTCACGATTGTCCTCGGTCTGGCGCGTCATGAACAGACCAAGGCTGTTGAGGGAGTCCACGATGACTGCAAATAATGCTGTGATAAGCAGGGAGCTCCTGGTATTCTAAAATGGTTACTCATCCTGTACTGGACAGACTTAACGTCGTTTAACTTCGATGATCCAACTGGAACCGGTGTGTAAATGTGATCATGCCTTATATGTCTATATGTGTGTGAGAGAGAGGAGGAGATTTAATATCACTAAGACAAAGCTCCGTTCCTTCAACAACTACAAGAAACCTCTTGAACCACCAATTACCATGGGTAATAACACCCTAACTAACATTCACAGGCAATATGAATTGGAACACGTACATAGGAGACATTGCCAAGGTTGCTGCAAAGAAAGTTGGCTAACTCTACCGTTATAAAAAAAAACTGCTCACACCTGACAGTATCCTATATCTCTACAAAGCCATCATCCACTTATGAATAGAGTATTGTTGTCACATCTGGGCTGATGCACCATCCACTAGTCTCTCCCTCTTAGACAAGGTACAAACAATAGTGGTTAATCTAATAGGTCACTCACTATCCACCAAGCTCCAGCCCTTGTCTTATCGTCACAATGTTGCATCTTTATGCTTGTTTTACAAGTACTTCAATGGAATGTGCCATGATCAACTTGCTGCTCTGATGTCCCTCGACGTAAATACACTCGACCAACCCGACAATCAGCTAAATCCCATCCATTCACTGTGGAGGTCCCCAGATACCGGAGGGTTTTCTACTCTAATAGCTTCTTTCCTAGAGCTGCCAGTCTTCGGAACTCCCTCCCTGTTTCTCTGACTCTACCGACATGCAGACATTTAAGTGTAAACAAATATCCCGCTGCACAACTCTTTACTTAGGATGCCCCCCCCTATAATTTCTGGCCCCCAATAAATAGTAAGTCCTTACGTCTCAGTGGTAATGTGTCTTGTCTGGGGTAAATTTAAGTTTAAAAAATCCCCCCCCGGTCGCATATTTTTGCTAGTATATATAATGTAATGTTGAGTGTGCTCATGAACAGCTGATTGTAACAATTTCTTGTTGACATTCGCTACCTCCCTAAGGAGGAGTTAATGCCTGGGAGGATGGTCTCATGACAACAGAACAGATACTACACTACCCTCAAAAGAGGGGTTAGTGTCTGGGAGAGTTGTCTAATAACATTAGAACAGATACTACACTACTCTCCTCTCAAAAGAAGGAAGTAATCCTAGGGAGAATGGTATCATGACGAACGAATATCTACTACACTACATGCCCCCTTCCCAAAAAAGAAGGCAATGTCTGTGAGGATGGTTTAATAACAAATGAACAGATAATACACTACGCCAGCCCTAAAGGAACGGGTAATGCCTAGAGGAACAGATAATACACTACCCTCCCTCTGAATTTGGCATTAAAGGATAGCACAATAGTACATTAATAGAAGTTATAGTATAGTTTCGGTTTCAGACAGACAGATACTAAATCTTCATTAGTTATAGATAATTTAATGGCGACTTGTTGTGGGTCTGCAAACAAATTATGAACGTGTTTATAAGTTTAATGAAATATTCTGTTTCATTATTAAGACTTGCTTTTTTATGGAAGTCGCTCCAGACAATGCGTGAAGCCACTTGATTTAAGGAGTTAAAAATGAATAATAAAACGGTGTTATTTCAAGACAAAAAAGACTGAAAGAGACCCCACCACCAACATACAATCCCATGGACTTCAAACATGCTAACCAAAAATTAAGCCCTTCAAGAGCCTAATAGGGAAGGAAGGGGTTACATGGTTAGCTAATAAATAGTCTACACCTAGCCTTACTATTAAAAGTGTTCTAACTCAAGAATAATCTATTTGGAATATCATATAATTGCAAGTATATTTAATCCGGGCCTGTCTTACCATTCACATCCATATTTTCTTACTGATATAAATATAGAGTATTAATTTACTCTTCTCCAGGAGGTAGACACAATGCCAGTTTTTATCTTACTCCCACAAGTAAGATGTGACCCAAGGTCGGGTCGGAAAGTGGGGTTTGAAAAGCCAGCGCCCGAGAGGTGAGCACTCTGGCCATTAAAAATTGCCTGGGCAGCCCCGTCGGCATCCCCCGGTAGGGGCGCCTCAGACAGTAAGCAATAAACTTACTCCCCCCAAAGAGGGGAGGCGAAGCCTGGGAGGGTGGACCTCCTAGAACTGCACAGAACAGACCCATAAACCAGCTTAAATCAAGCCCCGAAGGCCAAGACAATACCAGTCTATGGGGTGCAGTATCCATCAGAACAGATACTACACTTTGATCTTAGCCAAAGGGCCAAGAAAAATATAAATATAGAGTAGGAGGATGCTAGTGACCAATAAAAATGTACTCTCACTGCGACTCCCCGCCACTCTCTCTCTCTCTCTCTCTCTCTCTCTCTCTCTCTCTCTCTCTATCTCTCTATCTATCTCTATCTTACATGACTTTTTTCGTGATATTAAATTTACAAAAACACAACACTAAGTTCTATTAAAACAATATAAAATTTAATTTTGATGAATATTTGTACTTAATTACTATATCTTAAACTACAATTTCATTTTTAAACTAAACCTCGAATTATCATGTACGTATTAAGAAAATTGCAGTTGGAACGGTGAAAACGAGCACAACAGAGCTGATTTGTTTACATCATTTTAAAAGGATTTAAAAGCATTTAAACTGTCGAATAGAAAGTCATTTAAACTGTTTTTTAAATTCTTCGCAAATCCTCATGCATTAAAAGATTTAGAATTAAGTTTATAAATACATAAAAAGGCTACCTCGAAAATAATTAGTTATACTTTTAAAACAATTCGCTTCAATAATTTAATGACGAAACTATACCGTAATAATTAAATTTAATTTGAACATTTCTTATTAAAAAAATAAATAATTGGGTAAATAAATTTTTTTTAAATAGCATAGTTAAAAAAAAAACAAAAAAAAAACGAAACACAACTGAAAGGAAAAACTCTCCGGTGCAACGCCGGGTTCTCAAATGAAGAAAACATTATCTCATACTGCGTGAATTTTTACGAAAGATTATATAGGGATAACAATAGGAAAGGTTGCGTGCTAGACAACTCCGCATCTGATAAGCTTCATCCAATATTAACAAGTGAAATAACAAACGCAATAAGAACCCCTTTCTCTAATCTAATAGACCCCGCACTGTTTATCAAGCCCTTAACCCTGTCCCATCGCCGCAATTTTGCACCCATGTGCTTGTTTTACGATGTGTTCCAACGAACTTACTGCACCTTTACCCCCCCCCTCAACGTAAATACTACCAACAAACCCTAGCAGCACATTTTTTCCATGGAAATGAAGCATGAAGCATGTAAGGAGCTAAAAAATAAAACACTACTAGCCAACGATAAGTGTTAGATGGATAGATTCCGATCCAGAAAACAGCAATGCTTCCCCCTTTGTCAGAAACATCGCTTATGGGATGTAAGAACTAAATGACAAAATAAGGGAAGCGAGAGTTACGATTCCACCCTTTCACTGTAGAGGTCTTAAGATTTTGGAAAACTTTCTACTCAAATAGCTGTTTTTCCTCGGACCGCTTCTCTTTGGAATCCCCTCCGTGCTCCTTGTTTTCTGTACAAACATGCAGAAATTTAAATGTAATGTAAACAGACATCTTGCTGCACAACTTCCCAGTTTGGGTGTCCCCTATAAATCTGGCCCATAATCGCAGTAGCGTCTTACGTCTCACTAGCAATTTGCCTTGTTTGGGGAGAATAAAAGTTTTTAAAAAAGCTCAAGGATTGGTAGTATTTGTTTCCAACATCTGGGAATAGGGGATGCGTCTCTACTCAATGCACTGTACCATCTTTCAAGCGCAATTCTACAAACTGTGCCGATTTCTCATGAGTTTTAAGAGGCAATGCTTAATTTAAAAATTCACAGTATGTTTTTTTTTGTTTTTTTTGTTTGTTCTAAACATAGTTCAGCCCAAATAAGGCATGCTGCCACTGTAGACGTAATTAGGGTGAAAGTATTTGGGGTCATCCTAAATTGGGAGCTGTGCAGCGAGATGCTTGTTTACATTAGTTTTAAATTTCAGCACCTCGGTACAGTCGGGGAAACAGGAAGCAGGGAGGGTGTTCCAAAGGCTGTCTCCAACATCTGGGGACATCCACAGTTAATGGATGGGATTTAGCTGATTGTCGGGTTGGTCGAATATATTTACGTCGAGGGGACACCAGAGCAGCAAGTTCATCGGAACACATTCCATTAAAGTACTTGTAAAACAAGCACAGAGATGCAACATTGTGGCGATTGGATAGGGGCTGAAGAGATATAGGATACTGTCAAGTGTGAGAAGTTTTCTAGCACGGTAGAAGGAGACTAGCTTCTTTCAGCAGTCTTCGTGTTCAATGACTAAGTGCAGTTGGCCTTTTTGTCCAGATATAATGGTGGAAGCTTGAAGAAAAGGAATTAAACTACCGAGGGGGTAGCGTGATAACGTACGTTCCGAGACATCCAGAACAATAGATCAACTAAACAAAGCAGTAAGAGAGATGGTCCCGTATGCTTTCTACGTTTTAAAAACTGTTTTATCTTCTACCTACCCTACTTTCCAACCCTATCGACTACCTAACCTGATCCTGGTTGTGACCTTAAACTACAGCCGCTGCTGCTGAGGCCCCAGTTTGGGAACCACCTCGTAGTTGTGATTACATCAATGCTATTTTCTTTTGTTAATCTTTCAGAATTTTCAGCAAAACCAAATAAATGTCCTCCATTATATTGTTTAGAAGCGTACATGTACACTTCATCAACTCTTTGTGATTTTCACAAATTTTCGAAAATATATCAAGGACGAAGTTTTCTTTTTCTAAATTTTGTAAACCATCTTCTGCACGTTCTTTCGTTCAAGCATTCTTTTCCAAAAGTTGAGTGAATATTTCGAGTCGCTCCGGTGGCAGAGGGGGTGTTTTTTTTGTGTGTTTTTTTTTTAACTCATCAAGCACCATATTTCTAAAATGCGTTTTGGATACTATTGTTTTATCGAAATGTTTCTGTAACATTTTAATTGTACCCTGTATAACTTTTTAAAAGTTTAATGTATTGAAATTCATATCTATGATATATAAATATAATTCAGTTCAATTAGACATTTCCACACATTATTTAAGCTGATGCTTCCAGCTCAGGCTGTCTGAAGATACCGGCTTCCGGTCTATAAATGCACCAAACATTGATGTTATTGTTTTCTCCTTTCTCTTTGAAAAGCTCAATCGTGTTGTGCAAAGCTAAAAACAAAAACATGTTTTCTCTACAAGATAACCAAACAAAACACCATGAATAAATATTTGCAGACATAAAAAAAAACTTGAAGCATACCCCCTGTTTCCCCGACAGTACTGAATGCAAAAATGTAAAACTAATGTAAACAGACATCTCGCTGCGCAGATCCCAATTTAGGTTGACCCCCCCCCCCAACCTTCTCCCCTTTTCTTTCTTCTCAGTAGTTAGTTACGTCTACAGTGGCGGCCTGCCTTGTTTGGGGTGAACTACGTTAAAAAAAAATTAAATAAAAATGTGATCAAAATGACCTGATTCCGCATTAAATAACCCGAAAAGGGTTGATATGCCGTAAAACAATACAACCAAATCAAACCTTATTATTCAATTTCAACGGATTTAAATCCGGACATAACTTATGGTATGAGCAAATTATAATTGTCCATCTCATACCTAATTTGTTTCATCTGTTCCAGCGTTTATGAAGCAAGCATGGCAATCAGATATCGATGAGCCACCATCATCCCGAATATAATTAGGCCCAAGCTTCCTTCCGTTTTCAGAATCTCTCCATTAATCTTACCTCTAGAATTTCGGGAAAAGGAATAGAACATTTATAAAAGGAAACGCTACAGCAGTCGCACCACCCACCGCTAGGCGTCGCCACCTCGACTCGAAAAAGATCGCTATCGTCGGCTACAACATCCCTTCCCTCTCGTCTACCACCATTACAGTACCGCAAAGTTGTACACGAAGGTCGAGCTTGCCAGCTATCGCTCCCCGGTAGACAGTATGGACTAATTCATTTGCCCAAACGAGACTGCTTTAAGTGCAGGGCGGCTGGGGTTGGGGAGAGAAGAGGGGGAGGAGAAGACTGTGAATTAAGGGGAGATTATTTAAGAAAATAGAGAGAAAGAAAGACGGTTAGGTTAAGCACTTCTTAAATATTTAATTGTCGTATTACGAACTTGTAACGTAACGAATTTATAAAACGGTGTCAGTCGGCAAATTCGACGAGTCTCTGAGAAAGATAAAGATAATCTATGTCGCATCTTAGACCGGAAGCAGTTTTCAAATTGAGGTTAATTACCAAAAATCCTAGGTTATATTACAACTTCCTCCTTTCCCTCCTCCTCCTCCTTTTCTTTTTCCCCATCTTTTTTCTTCTTTTATTTTGCAGTTTTTATATTTTAATTTTCTGAAAATGAACTCGTTCCATTTTTTTTTTTAACAAAAATGATTGATTTAATTTTACGAGGGAAAATCCTGTTTCCGTAAAAGAATGAAAAATAATGATAAACATTGTATGTTTGACATATTGCATTTTTCATTAAAAGCTGAAGACACTAAAAAAAAAAAAACTTGGAAAATGCCCTGACAAATTTAAATGCGCAAAAGCGTGTGTCGGGGGAGGATCTGAGTCAATCCCTGATGCCTACAGCACACATGTAAGTATATGTGCCGAAGAGAAGCTGAATTACATTCATCTCGTAATTGGGCTTATCCGCTCTAATCATTTGACGGGTAGCGTACATTGCCACAGTGTAGTAAGTTCGATATTGGATGTGTAAGAATACGATTAAAAATGGAAAATTCCACATAAGCATAGATAAGGAATTTACTATAAGAAGTCAAGTTAAAGAAAATTTCTGCCTCTTGTGAGTTAGTCGGCATAATGATCGGACTAAATTTTTGGAGTTACCACCACCCTACGGGTTTTGGTCGAGGGAATGCCGTTACTTTGGATGTACTTGCTGTAAATAGGAAGTGAATACAATTATAGAGCAAATATTTGAGTTATTTGTTGTAGTTTTATTGGTTCAATTATTCCAGCTACTACTGCCATCACTACTGAGAGACGTCACTATCCACTGATCCAACTACTTACTCGACGAAGAGATGAACA
>OY744516.1:23177879-23247879 GCA_963556195.1 Sepiola atlantica | reverse complement strand
GCCAAGTTTAAGAGAAATTGAATGGATGGATGAAAAGTTATGGGGCAAAAAATGTCATTTTTTGCCATTTCGGGGCCTTTTGAACCCCTGAGGGGCTAACCAGATTCGTTTTCAAAAATCGGAGAATGTCACTTTCTAACCTGACCAAAGTTACAACTTAATGCAAAATTTCAGAGAAATTCAATAGATGGTTGGGGAGAAAAATCCGGACGGACGGACGGACAGACGGACGGACGGAAATGCCTAAAAACATAGGTCTCCCGATTTTATAAATCGGGGGACCAATTAACTTAACCCTTAAATGCTTTATTTTTTATATTGGTTTGAAAAAGAATTATCATCGGGTGCGCTGATGCAACATCATACTAATACCTACTCACACTTGCCAACAGGCTCGTTGCAGATGTGAAACAAGTTGCAGTTTGACACATTTTCGTTGTAATATTATATTAAATATAGATGTTATTGGTAGTGTAACATTTTAAACAAAAAGCATTTAAGGGTTAAATTAACACGAAAAAATAAAGATTGCAAAATAGAATTCTTGAAAAAAATAGATTCTGAAATTTCAAAAAACAAAAAGATTACAAAATTTACAAAACAGCGGAAACTTAATATATGTGTCTGCGTTTTTGAAAAATGGCATTCAAAATGTAAATTGAGTTAGGAAAAATGGCGTCTTTAATATAAACAGTTTAGATAAAAAGTTTATATTTTATTGTGTCCGTCACTTTCACGAATTTTCAATCTTACGACATTATACACATATGTTAAATTCCAAATTTATTTTTCATTAATCTCTGTATTATATATATATATATATATGTATATATATATATATATATTCTAAGATTAACTCCTAAACTAATAATCGTTATGAATTTTGGGACACAGCTGCTAGACATAAGGGTTTATAATGAGGGCGTTATATAGTTTAATTTAGTTGTATGAAAAAGGGATAAAAGTCAGTGGAAGCTTTTCATAAAAATTCAGATACCCCGAATCTGATTTATGTGAAATTATAACAATACGTAATTAATATCAATTAATAAATATTCCTAAACTTTTTTATTTGCTTTGGAATATTTAAAAAATATTTTAGTAGACATTATATAGGCGCAAACTCCTATTTCAAAATTCTTAACCTTATATATATATATATATATATATATATATATATATATATATAATGGAGATTATGTATCTGTATGAAGCCGAAACTATATTATTAGTTTTAATCACTCTCTTATCAGCTGCTATATACCCATTTCAAAGCTTTCCCAAACATCATGCGTCTTTCAAATTTACATAATTAATTTGTTTTAAAGCTTCTAATAAATTAATATTCTAAAATATACACTCATGATATCTACTTATTATCTGCTTCTAATGAATTAATATTCGGAAAAATACACTGTTGATTTTGGTAACTAGTAAGCAAGGGATTTTTTTTAAAGGAGTAAGAACCAATAATGCAATAATCATTTAAAATATAATGCAAAATAAATGCTCAATATAGTAAAAAAATAAAATAAAAATTAAAAAAACATAAATAAATGTATATATATATATATATATATATATATATATATATATATATATATATATATATATATATATATATATAAAAGGAGATTGTAGTTTGCTTGAAGCATTGCTGGTAAATGTAAGTGCAGATTAGTCGTCCGAGGCTATAGAAATGAGATTCCATAGTCCCCCGCTTCGCCATAATCTCTTCTTATTCCCCCCCCCCTTCCCCTGCTACAACGGTCCCCTCCTTGGCTTTGATCCATTTCACAATTCAAATTCCTTCTCAAATTTCAAATCTCATTTCTAAATATATTTTTAAATAAGTTACCCCCCTTTGACAATAACAGCCCACACGTAAATTTAAATTTGAATTGAATAAAGAGAATAAAAGAGAAAAAAAATTAATTAATGGATCATATAAAAGAAAACATAATAAAATTATAAAAATTAGTATATTATTAAACAAATGTTTATAATGTTATAACTTTAGTTATATGATTGGTTAATGGAGTTTTGACATTTTCTGCGTTCCTACTTCCAATTGTTTTCTGCCGTATTTCGATGATCTGACACCGGTTTTTTCCCGTTTTTCTTCGACCCATTTGGTCTTTTATTGTTGTCTTCTGATAATGAAAGGTTTTCTTTCGAAAATTTAAGATTACCCTTTGCCGAACTGTTACTTACCGGACAGTATTTACGATTTGGTATTTAATCAGTTTTCGTGAAATTATTAATAAATCGTTTTGAGTTTCACTTTCTCCCTGCGTTTATTTCTTTTCACTTTTCCATCTTACGGCAACCACATCGCATTGCTATAGCCTCGGACGACTAATCTGCATATATATATGTATCTACATATGTATACATATATATGTATAAATATGTATATCTATATATATATATATATATATATATATATATATATATATATATATATATATATATATATATATATATATATATATATGTGTGTGTGTGTGTGTGTGTGTGTATTTGTATATGTGTGTGGAGGGTTCGGGCACAGAGCGCGATAAATCCAATTCGTTTAAATTGAGACCTTAAACAATAAAAACACAAATATATTAAATCTAGTCTTCAAATAAAAGCTGATTTTACTGGAAATCAAAAAGAAACTATTTGGTATCATATTTTGTAACATAGTTTTGGGGTATCGTCGAGTGTTGAAATACAATCCTTTATGTAGAGACAGTTTCATCGCATCGCAAATTATCCGAAGTGTATCTGACCAATTACTAGTATTTATAGAAGTAACATCGTATATATATATATATATATATATATATATATATATATATATATATATATATATATATATATATATATATTAATAAATAAAAGAATGTACACAACCTAATATATTAAATATAGGCATACGTTTAAAGTTGGACTTTGATATTGGCATTGATTCTTGTCGGTATTCACCTGATAATACGAGTTGAATATAAAACGTAATCACAATTAACTTTAAGTATAAATGCCCTTAAAATACTTTTGAATCCTCATAATATTTTATAATTAGGCAATTAATATTATTTAATAAAAAAACTAAATATTTAATAGCTCTTTTCGGTATTTTGATTCATGTCTAAGTAACTATAAGCTATTTTCGTTGTAATGGACAAATCACCCCCCCCCCCTTAGTTTCGCATTTAATAGAAACTTACTACTTAAGTAAAGAATTCTGAGTAATTAATCCTATCTTAGTATAGATTTAAACGATTTATAAATAATTACTAAACATCTTCTACAAAAACACCGAAGTATAACAATCTTAATAGTTGCTTGAATGAATGGCTGAGTCTATGAAACTGGCTCTAAACTGTTGAACTTAAAAGAGATCAGCTCCGTTGTTAGCTTCGTATCCAAATGACCTAAATAGACATCTTAAGGCTAATTGATGTAACTTTAGAAAGTAAAAAAAATACCCTCAAGTAAATTAGAACTTTTATAAATAAATTTTAGAACTTATTAACTATTTTAATAAATATTACTGAATTAAAATTTATAAACGTCCACACAACTTTTAGGATGTACTAGCTCTGAACGAAAAGAAAACAAAATGGCGTATTAGTGGGTTCCCCTACGTGTGAGTTTGCTTTTTTCTTTGTTTTTTGTTTGGTTGCACCTATAAATGAACCACTGTATAGTGTAGTTTTTCTCAAGACACTTTAATCCAAGAACTTTTTACTCTTTGTTAATTTTACTGATGATTTCGTAATGTTGCAGAGCTAATATTCACAGAAAATGTTGTTTGGCACAAGACAAATGAAACGGACCGTAAAATATATCTTACAGAAATGTTATGTTTTTGGAAATGTGAAAAAAAATAATAATAAAATAAAAACACGGTTATTGGAATATAACATGAACCTGACTTATATATATATATATATATATATATATATATATATATATATATATATATATATATATATATATATATATATTGATTCAATTCCAAAAACCATGTAAAAGACAATCCAAAAACATATATGTTCCTTCAATTCTTTATTTTCGCACTTCAGCGAAGATTAATTCTCTACATTTTCATCTTACACACAAAAAAAATATCAATTTTTTCATATTAATCTATTGGTAGCCTACACGTGTTTCTTGGCGGACAGAACAAAATGACAGTTCGTTAGTGTTCTGTCAGTCATCAGTGAATAATAGAAATATCTAGTAGAGTTGTTAAAACAAGTTATAATATCCAAAAGCAGAAGAAAAAAACAGAAGAAAATAACGGTGAGAGGACTAAACAAATTCGTTGAAGAGGTTTAAAAACCGACATCTGATGAAGTTCAGGAGAACATGAAATAAACTCATGTAAAGAAAATAGGCAGCAAATACAAATGCTACCCCAAACACAAAATAATAAGAATCTGGAAGCAGTTTGACCACGATCATCTCAGTTAAAAACCAAAGAGCCAGACCGTCAACCATGAATATCGGTCAAAATTTTAAATAGTAAAATAGAAAAATACCTCCAATGAAGCTTAAAAGGCTAATTGGAAAATGAATACTACTGGCTAGTAATTATTAATTAATAAACTGAATTGTGAGAATACCTAATTAAGCATTCTTTAATTTAAGTAAAATTGATACGAAACTACGGTTACTTATTAGAGATAGCCCATTTAAAAGCAATGAGTCCGCACCATAAGGAAATCTTCAACTGCGAATATGTAACGCCTTCAGATACTGAAATCTACGGATATTGTAATTATTGTTCTTTAAATGAAAAAACATGTAAATAAAAGATAATATAGAAACACGTGTAGGTCTACGAATAGATTAATATGGTAAAATTGGTAGTTGTTGTCTGTAAGAGGAAAATTAAAATGATAAATCTCCACTAAAGTGCGGAAATAAAGAATTGAAAGAACTGATGTGAATTATGTTTTTGGATTGCCTTTTACATAGTTTTTGGAGTTAGATCAATATAAGATATATGTTCTGCATTTTGTAATAAATCTTCATTGAGCTTGTAATTGGAAATTTTCGGATACTGTAAGGAGTATAAAGTTGATATATATATATATATATATATATATATATATATATAACATTAAATATAAATAACAAAAAAAAGTGGAATCAAGAAGGTAAATTTTACATACACAAAGGGATCGATATCCTTTTAGATAGATCTTCACAACAATAATAAATAAGTGAATAATTAATTAAAATAATAATAACCATTAAATTATATATATATATATATATATATATATATATATATATATATATATATATATGAACATGTGAACCTACAGTGCCAAGCGATGGCAAAGGTAAGAAACTGATAGTTATCAGAAAGCATTGATTTCTAATTCTACATTCTTTATCTAATAGAAAGGAATGCGTTAACATCATTAATAAAATTGCTACAATTCACAGTTACATTGTTATATGATAACACGTGTTTCATTTGTGTATGAAATACCTATATATTCATACGTTTGTATATATTCTACCTCAATATATCAAAAGCGTTAAACTAAAAAACAACGAAATATATTTTACTCTAGTATCATAATTATTACGGTCATCATTATTATATATAATTATAAGTATTATAATTATTTATATTTACGTTTAGACAAAATTGCCTAAATGAAAACGGACACTGCGCACACTTATTGTTATATAGCCTTCATTAGTTCATCAACCACCCTCATTTTGAAGAAGATGGCGAACATAGTTAGATCTCAATGGAAACGCCATCCAAGAATATACTGCATCACACATATTACAAGATAGTCTCGTTGAAGAAAGTGCAGGGCACTTTTGTACCTCATATAAAATGTGAGAAAGCTCCTTTTAAGTAGAGAATTCTTGACTTATTCGTTAATTATAGAACAGTGGAGTATCTCACTGCAGTTAGTGCCAATCGTCACAGCCATTCAAGATGTCCCCCAAATTGTACAACTGAGCTGTTCAATAGTGTGAAAGAGTCAATTCAACAGAGCCCGAAACACTGTGATGCAGACCCTGTACCCGTCGTTTATTCACACCTTAAACCTGTACGATAATTGATTGAACGAGAACTTTGTAAACTGTGGGATCAGTTTCAAGACTGATTTATATTTGGTACCTCACTGCCCATGCCTTAGCTCCCTCCCCCGATATGTTCCTCTGAGGCTACCTTAAAGACATATCTATACATGGAGTTTCAGAACCATCATAGAAATTGAATGTAACCATCAGAGACATACTTTGGACAGTTTGTAAAGATGTCATAGATAAATTTGTGTTACGCCTTAAGTAAATGCAGAGAACTAAATAGAAGTCACGTGAAACACCTGCTCTGAAATAAAGGAAAAAGTCTAAAGATTCTCATGTTTTGATATGGTGATATAAACACACTATAACAATTACAGCCAAAGTTTCATTTTATTCTTGCAAGAATTAAAACATTTGGAGGGTTCTATCATGAAATCGGTTTTAGGGCGAGAGGTCGGATGTTTTATCTTGATTAAAGATAAAATTCTCTGCTGGAGTCTTTTCTGATTTCAACTCCGGGTTTAGATGATGTTGATCGCCTCTAAGTTAATGCCTTTGGGGAATAGATAGAATATTATGCTCCGAAAGGTTTGAATGGAATAACAATTTGGATTACAGGATTAAAACTGAAGAAATTTTATATGTCGATTCTATTTATCAAAAAAACGATTGGCTTTCCATGTATCTGTCGTGGGTGGTGTCAGTAATGGCATCGGTTCACGTGATCGTTGATAATACTAATTTCTCTTTTTAGGTTGTCTGACAAAGCGATTGCTATGCTGTGCATTTGAGAAGTGATTCTGATTCAACTGGGACCACGTTTTCCTTTGAGGGTTAGATATTTTGGCACTGAAAAGTTATTTATATTCGGTTTTGCAGTCTTCGCACATAGGTGTAAAGAAAGGATTTGGGTTTGAAGAGTATACATTTTGGGTACAGAACTGCGATTCAGCATTTAATCTATTTCGTTAGAATACAAAATGTGTGGTGCGTTTAAGAAGTGGAATGAGTACTGTTCTTTTAACATCGATGTTATGTGCAAAGTTTCGTTTGGAATGTGTTGTAAAATAGAAATAGAAAGACTGAATCTAAATTCAAGTTCTGTTCGGTTAGTATTAGTTTGCTGATTAAATATATATATATATATATATATATATATATATGTGTGTGTGTGTGTGTGTGTGTTATTTGTAGACAAACTCTCATCGTTAAGCTCAATAGATATCAATGTTTAATTCCAGAGCATTAAAAAATAATCAATACAGAAGTTTGCATCAAATATAACTCTATTTCTGTATGCAAGCACTAATTTTATTAAAAAAATTATCCACTTATACGAACTTTAAAAATATAAGATTTTGTTTTTTATTAAATGCTGTTTTGGCCTTTTTTACAAATTGTCTTCTTCAGAAAATTCAAGATATCTTCTTTATACCTTGTTTGTCTGGGTGAATGACGAAACAGCTGTAAAGAAATAGACCTTTTTACTGATAAATAAATATATGGTTACTGGAATCTGAATTCAATATATATATATATATATATATATATATATATATATATATATATATATATATATATATATATATATATATATATTAATTTTTCCGCGTACATTAAAGTATTTTATGTATGTATAAAAAAATAATAAATATATATTAACGAAAATACGTTCTTTAAAGTTAAGGGCGACTAATAATGCAATTCTCTACATCTTAATCGCTTAGGAAGTGAAAGAATCGAAATAGTAGTAAGCAATCACCAATCAAAACAATTACATAAAAATACATTAAATATTTAGGTGATAAAATCGTACATATTTCCAGGCCAATGGTTAAACGCTGGACTACAGGCATCAATATCGAAGGTTCGGTCCTTGTCTATGTTAACCATGCTTGATGACGGCTGTGAGCCAGAAACACGTGTCCATGAATTACTTTTATGTACGTATAAAAATTGATAAATATGTATATACTAACGAAAAATACTTTCTATAAAATTAAGGACGACAAATAAGGCAATTCTCTGCATCTTAATCACTTAGGAAGTGAAAGAATCTAAATAGAAGTAAGCAAAAACAACGAACGCTGCAATCACCAATCAAAACAATTACATAAAAATACATTATATATATATATATATATATATATATATATATATATATATATATATATATATATATATATTGTGTATTTAGGAAGTTTTTTTTCATTTAAGCAAACATTGTTAAAAATAACAGAATGCTACTGTTTAATTATACTTCTTTTATTTTT
This sequence comes from Sepiola atlantica, assembly GCA_963556195.1. NCBI lineage: Eukaryota > Metazoa > Mollusca > Cephalopoda > Sepiida > Sepiolidae > Sepiola > Sepiola atlantica. Next base: position 23,239,549 of record OY744516.1, on the reverse strand, counting down.
TTCAATTTTTCTAATGAACTTTTTTTGTGTTAAAATCAGCGTCACAGGGTAAAATTGTAATACGTAAAACATTTTAAAATGTTTTACTGGAGTTGCTTTTTTACTACATCTTGCAGTAAAAAACAACTCATCCCCAACCCATAAAACATTAGAAAGAACCAATGTTATTTATAAGTTTTTAATAGTCTTTGTGAGAATGTAATTCCCATAATAATAATAAAGCTAATAGCTACATTGGTTTTACAACCAGCACTTTGTCTCGCCGCCTAACCATACGTGTTTTAAACTCTGGCTCAATTTACCAACATCTACAGAAACATAAATGCCCTTCCTCTGAGTTAAGACAAATTTTAGTTTATAACACAAAAATAATACATTCTCGAAACTAATTTTTCAAAATAAAAAATACTCGAAGCCTTCTTTATTAAAACCCAGCAATCCACAATTAATAACATTACGTATCAACAGTAACACCATTTTATAATGGTTAATGTAACACAATTTTATCCTAGGACGCTAATTCCGGCGTCGCGGAATTTAAACTGTTAACGTCTTTCCTTGAACAGTGCTAATCCATTCTTTTTGGCGTCTAACTGATTTCACGTGCGTGTTTCTCGGCTATCTTTAAAAATGATCTTCTTTTCTCCAGCTTTTTTGTTAATTTTCTTTTAGTTACCTGTTGATGGTTCGACGAAGAATCGAAAAGGTTTATGATACATATGAACATACATGATTTGATTTGATTTTAACACAACAGAAGTCATTAGAAAAACTGAAAACATTTTAAAACGGTATGATTTTTGATAAACAAAGGTCTCAATATCCTATCGGATAGGGCTGTATAAATAATTAAAAAAATATAATAACATGTAATTATCATAACATTTTACTGCGGTTTCATGGCATCGTCGATTATCAGAATGACATCAATCGTAAAGTGAACCTGAAGAATCAACAGTATTGATATTATGTGACGGAAAGTAGTGTTTAGGAGAATATGTAAAAATGTCTCTCTAAATATAATAACATATCTAAAAGTATCTCTCTAAATATAATAACATATCTAAAAGTATCTCTCTAAATATAATAACATATCTAAAAGTATCTCTCTAAATATAATAACATATCTAAAAGTATCTCTCTAAATATAATAACATATCTAAAAGTATCTCTCTAAATATAATAACATATCTAAAAGTATCTCTCTAAATATAATAACATATCTAAAAGTATCTCTCTAAATATAATAACATATCTAAAAGTATCTCTCTAAATATAATAACATATCTAAAAGTATCTCTCTAAATATAATAACATATCTAAAAGTATCTCTCTAAATATAATAACATATCTAAAAGTATCTCTCTAAATATAATAACATATCTAAAAGTATCTCTCTAAATATAATAACATATCTAAAAGTATCTCTCTAAATATAATAACATATCTAAAAGTATCTCTCTAAATATAATAACATATCTAAAAGTATCTCTCTAAATATAACAACATATCTAAAAGTATCTCTCTAAATATAATAACATATCTAAAAGTATCTCTCTAAATATAATAACATATCTAAAAGTATCTCTCTAAATATAATAGCATATCTAAAAGTATCTCTCTAAATATAATAACATATCTAAAAGTGATACTTATACGATAAGCATAAACCTGGTTTAGTTTTGCATGGAAAACACACAATCAATAATGAAAAACACAATAAAACTAATTAATATTACTAACAGTAAGATTAGTACTGATGCTGTTAATAATATCAATTTATGTAATTGTAGAATAAAAAATAATTGTCCATTAATTAATAAATGTTTACCAGTTAATGTTATATAGAGAGAAGCAGTAAATCATAATAGTAATAACGAAGAGTGTGTATGCATAGGAGCTACACAATATACATTGAAGAGTAGATATTATTATCACGTGATAAAATTCAGGAGTGAAAAATATAGATATTGTACCACTTTATCTCTCCCTCTCTCTCTCTCTCTCTCTCTCTCTCTCTCTATATATATATATATATATATATATATATATATATATATATATATATATATATATATAACTAAAATAGTGATTGCAGTAGATTGATTGACTTACTAGACTAAAATCTTTCAACGGAAATTTTTTTTTTCAGTTTTGAAGGTTAAAAGAACTTCCGAGACTATATATATATATATATATATATATATATATATATATATATATATATATATATATATGGACCAAAAATTACATAAAAACACAAGTTCTAATATCAATTGAGAAATCTTAAAACATGATAAGCTTACCAGCTGTAAATTGTGGTTAGAAGAAAAGAAAATTAACAACTGCAAATACGAAATTAAATTATTAAATTAAAACATAATTTTCAACTAAATGCACATATACAAATAATAAATAAATAAATAAATGATTTGCTATTTAAATAAGGATACTTATTTGTTCAATCTAACTTGTTGAATAGGTTATTAATAATCCATTACCTGCAATAGTACAGAAGTATAAAAACTCGCGAAATGCGATGTTACTTCTATAAATACTAGTAATTGGTCGGATACACTTCGGATAATTTGCGATGCGATGAAACTGTAGCAAGTTTTAAAGAGGGTACATTTAATTATTGATATATATATATATATATATATATATATATATATATATATATATATATATATATATATATATATATATATATTTGTCCTGTTAGTTTCAGATTTTAGATTTTAGATTTTTTAGATTTTTTGTTTTTTGTTTTTTGTTTTTAGATTTTTTAGATTTTTACATTTTCTAACGGCCCCAATTTTTTGAAATGTTAAATTTCTTTTCTTCTTCTTCTCTTTCTTTATCCCTCCAGTTCATTCTCTCCAAATATTATCTGAGGTTGAGATCGGATTCTAACTCTGCCTGATGTGATCTCAGTTTATAGTAACTGTTGATCGATAACATCGACATGCCAGTGTCGAAGATTTTGTACATGTCTGTGTAAATAAAATTATCATATATATATATATATATATATATATATATATATATATATATATATTCATTTATTTATCAATAATCAAATGTACCTACTTTAAAACTATATATAAAGTTAGGTATGTGTATATGTTTATATACTAACTCCTAGACTAATTAACCGATCATTATGAATTTCGGAATACACCTGCTTTGCGTAAGGGGTCGTGATATCTACTATACTTAGTTTAATTTAGTTTTATGCAAAGGAGGCAAAAAGTGATGATTTTTTACAATAGGTATTGAACACCAATGAATCAATATTTCCCAACGAATACGGGCACAAACGCATGTTAGAAAATTCAAATATTTTAGATTTACATTGAATTTAACGCATAGCCATTAGACACTACTTAAGTCATAGTCATAGTCATTAGACACTAATTAAGTAAATTTTCCTGAATATCAATTTCTTCTTAAGACCCCTTGGATTTGAGAAATTTTCTATAATCAAAACCATGTAATGGATTTTGATTAAAATTGAAATAAATGGTTTAGTATGAAATAAATGGTTTAGTAGCATTATATCTTGATTTTAATCTTCATAAGTATACATAAAAGTGGTGCAAAACTGTTCTGGTCGGGGAGTTCATTTGACCTATCCTGGGACGTGTATTCTTCTAATATATATATATATATATATATATATATATATATATATATATATATATATATATATTTTTTTTTTAAATTAATTTATAAACCAATTTTGTTGTATATAGATTTATATTATTAATTTACAAATTAGTGTTGTGTGTGTACAAATGTTAAACATGGACGCGCGTTTCTGGATATAAGCCGTCATCAGCATGCCTCCCAGGGCAGGGATCGAACCTTCGATGTTAATATTCATAGACCAGCGCTCTAATATATATATATATATATATATATATATATATATATATATATATATATATATATATATATATATATATAAGCTTGCTGCTCTAGTACCCCCACGACGTAAATTCACTAGACCAACCGGATAATCTGCCAAATCCCATCCATGCACTGTAGAGGTCCCCAGATGCCAAAGAGCTTTCCACTCCAAAACTTCTTTCCTCGTGCTGCTGGACCCTGGAACTCCCTCTCTGCTCCCTGTTTTCCTGACGTTACTGACATGCAGAAATTTAAAATTATGTAAACAGACATCTCGCTGCGCAGCTCCTAAATTAGGTTTAACCCCCCCCCCATATATATATATATATATATATATATATATATATATATATATATATATATATATATATATATATGAAGCTTCTATAAAGTTGAGCTATTTCGAGAGATAAGAAATTGAGGATTCATAAATTGATCACGCTGCCTGGTTATCTACCTTAGGAGAGAGAACTCTCTTTAGAATATTACTACTTGTGTTTACATTAAAAAAAGAATACAAGGCGTATTTGTCTCGCATTAAAAGCGTAATAGTAGGGTTGGCCGAATGGTTACGAGAGCAGGGGTTCAAATTACATGGAACTGGAAGTTGAATTGTTCGACCGGCGATACCATGCATGGAGTATTGTTGTCACATCTGGGCTAGTGCACTATCCACCATACTCTCCCGCTTAGACAAGCTCCAAAAACGAGTATCTAATCTAATAGGTCCCTCATTATCAACCAAGCTCTAGCCCCTGCACCATCGGCGCAATGTTGCATCCTTGTGCTTGTTTTACAAGTATATCAATGGAATGTGCTCCGATGAACTTGCTGCTCTAGTACCCCATCCATATAATTACACTCGACCAATCCGACAATCAGCTAAACTCCATCCATTCACTGTGGAGGTCCCCAGATGCCGGAGAGCCTTCTACTCCAATATCTTCTTTTCGTCTTGCTGTCGGACTCTGGAACTCCTTCCTTGCTCTCTGTTTCCCCGACTGTACCGACATACAGAAATGTAAAACTAATGTAAACAGACATCTCGCTGCATAGCTCCTTTACTTAGGATGACCCCCAAAACTTATACTTTAATTCTCAGTAGCCCCTTACGTCTACAGTGGCGGCCTGCCTTGTTTGGGATGAACTATGTTAAAAGAAAAAAATTTAATTCCATACTGACGAGCGTAAAATTAAAAAAAACGCGAAACATATATATGTCTATGGATATAAAAATATTTATTTATTAAGAATAATTATATATATATATATATATATATATATATATATATATATATATATATATATATATATATATATATATATGCGTGTGTGTGTGTGTGTGTGCATTCGTTGGGTGCATTATCTTAATAATGGCGTATCGAATAGGAAGAATTACGAAAGATTACAACACAGGAGAATCTTTTTGAGTCTTTTGATCCAATTCTGTTTGATTTGATTTTATTGAACTGAAAACGATGTGTCGATTAGGTGAGTCACACGCGCCATTGTTGGCGCTTTCCCGCGCTGTTGAGGATATGAGATGTCATATTTGAAAGCCAATAGAAAACCTGTTTTGCCCCCAATCGGATCTTGAGGAGGAGAGAAAAAGAGAAGACGGAATTGGTTGAGGACCAACGAAGCGTGAAAAAGCTTATCTATTGACTTATGGATGGAACCGGTAATACACATTCGCACCCCCCCTCTCTCTCTCTCTCTTTCTTTTTTTCTCTTGTTTTCACACACACACACGCACACACACATATACATATATATATATATACACGCTCTTATTTCATGTTACTCCCTCACCTCTTTCTCTTCTTTTTTCGCTCACAGGCTCTTTTTATCTTTCTATCTTTCCCGCTTTCCGTCTATGTCTTATTATTTTCTCTGTCTGTCTGTCTTTCTTTTTCCGCCCCCGTCTCTCTCTCTCTCTCTCTCTCTCTCTCTCTCTCTCTCGTTCTCTTTATTTCTTAATCTCTGTTCCATTCTTTCTAACCCTCACTCATGCTCCTTAACTATATTTACTGCTTTCTATATATTTGTAAAAATTTAAATCTCGGCCCTCTCCTTACCCCTCCCACTCTCTCTCTTTCACGCACTCTTTCTCTCTCTCTCTCTCTCTCTCGCACTCTTTCTCTCTCTCTCTCTCTCTATCTATCTATATATCTATCTATCTCTATCTCTTTCTATCTCACTTCTTGTATTTTCTATTTCAACCATATATATATATATATATATATATATATATATATATATATATATATATATATATATATATATATATATATATATTTCCTCCGACTTTTGTCAAACCTTCTATCCCCTAATATTTTATTAATTCCATTTCTCTCTCTCTCTTTCTTTCTCTTTCTCTGTCTCTCTGTCTGTCTCTCTCTGTCTCTCTCTCTCTCTCTATGTATATATATATATATATATATATATATATATATATATATATTTCCTCCGACTTTTGTCAAGCCTTCTATCCCCTAATATTTTATTCACTCCCTTTTCTCTCTCTTTTTCTTCCTCTTTGTCTGTCTGTCTGTCTGTCTTTCTCTCTCTCTCTCTCTCACACACTATCTATCCTTCTCTCAATCACTTTCTGTTATTTCTATTTCCACATTGTATTCTGAAAAAAGGGAAAGACAAAATAACTTATACTGAATCACACTTACCCTTCATAAATAAATGTTGTCTTTTCTTAATAGACGAGATTCAATGCAACTGATTATATCGGATCATACGCTTGATAGATGAAAAAAATTGTAAGCTGATTGACTTGGGGTCGGGATTTCATACCTTACACATGATGGTTCCTTTCAATTAGACCAAAAGGTAATCGAGATGCTAAAGTACAACTCCATAAAATTATTTACGTAATTATCGATACAAGTATTACTTGTGCATTAGCATAATTGCTATATACTCAGGGAACTAATATATATATATATATATATATATATATATATATATATATATATATATATATATATATATATATATATCGAGTGTATTATTGTGCATATATGTGCCGATATATTATGCTCATTTGTATATATATATATATATATATATATATATATATATATATATATATATATATTGTGTATTTAGGCACGATATCTTAATTTAGTGAAAAATTATTAAATAACACAGAGTATCTTTGCATAATAAGACTTTTTTTAAATTTTACTAATGGACCATTCGGAAAATTGAAAAAAAAAAATTATCAAGGATAGACACTCCATGCTATTTAATAATGTTTGCATATAATATATATATATATATATATATATACTAAAAATTACTAAAAAGCTTCTCTGAAGGGTTCCCACTACTGTCGCTACATTGACGACATCTTCATTTTACCACACGACCTTAGCAACCTTTCATTAATACACCAATAGTTTCCATAGCACAATCAAATTCACCATGAAACACTCATCTCACTCCATTCCATTTTAGACGTCATCGTCAAATCCCATAACAAAACAATATCGATATCTCTCTATACTAAACCAACAGATATCTACACATTCCTTAATTTCAACAACACCCACACTCTTAGCCTTATACATCAATTATTTACAGTTCGTCCATACATATAAAACGCAAATGCTCAGACCCCCATGATTACATGCGCCATGTGACCGATCTGATGTAACAATTAATCACTAGCTAATACCCCATCAAATACATAAAAAGCTACAAACAAAACCACTATAATTGATAGACTGCGTCTCCTTAAATATAAACAAACACTAACAACCGCATCCCTATGGTCTTCAACCATAACCAACACATGCACAAACTCACAAGTAACCTTAAAAGAAATGTCAATAACCTACAAACTAATCCTACCATGGTGTCCATTTTTAACCTTCCTCTTATTAATGCTATCAGACAGCAATCCAATTTGACAGCCATTTTCACTCGCTCACGCAAATACACACAAAACACACCGCAACGTGGTAATTACAAATGCAACAATTCACGATGCCTTGTATGCGCACACATAAACACCACACCCCTCTTTAACATACCTAACACATACATCCAACTTCAACCTCCGCATCTGACATGTGACAGTTCAAACATAATTTACTACATTTATTGTTCCATTTGTAACAACATGGGATATATTGGAGAGACAAAAACGCCGTTCAGATCCCGTTTTAACAACCATAAAACCCCCATTCGACAAGAACCTGATTCCGAACCACTAACAGAATACTTCACTTTACCTGGTCATACAAGAGGCAACATTAAATGCCTTCTGATTGACTATAATTTTCCCTCCGCAAAAATACACCAACAAAAAGATATTCAATGGATTCTTCGGTTTGATACACAAAAAGAAGGTCTTAATACGGACATTGGTCTCCTGAATGTCAAAATGTATTAAATAAGATTACATGATACTCCCATAACTATAAATCACCTATTTATACAGTCTTACTAATAATTAATATAATAGTATAGCATTTCACATACAACTCTGTATTTATATTCACCATAACTATATCTATTTTTATATATTTTATACATTATAAATTTATGGTACCTCAGTTCTTTTTATCTTATTTATTTATTTACTTATTCATATATTAAGTCATATATCTACCTGTCTATTCTTACTATATTATTTCATTATTTATATACTCTATCTTTTATTATTGCTAATATTACGATTATTCTTATCACTCATATATATTACGTTATTACGATTTTTATGATTTTAATTCATTCACATTATTCTATCTTTACTTTCTACACTACGTTCTTGTTTGTGCATTCCTTATCAATGACCTAGATTTTCAATAATATATATATATATATATATATATATATATATATATATATAGTCATCCACATACAGACTGTTTCGCTGTTTCATAGCTCATCAGTGCGGCTAGACCAGTTAGTGCCTCAAGCCAGGATATATATATATATATGGCCGATGGCCGATTGGATATGATCACCGACTACAAATCGTGGCGATTTGTGTTCGGAGTTCGCGCCTACCGACCGTCGGGAATTAGTTCCTAGACTGAAGATTGCGTTAGCATGAAACATCGATGTCTCTAGGTATTTTAAAAACTAATATTTATTTATAAAAATATTATTATATATATATATATATATATATATATATATATATATATTATATATATATATATATATATACTAATCGTGTGTCAAGCTCTTGTGGGGAGACATGTTATACTACATTAGGTGCATACTTAGATAACCCTACTAAATTGATCCCTGTAATAGTTACAAATTCTACATAAACTGCTAGTGAACATTACATAAAAGGCACATCATATAGTGATCTATATTTCCATTTATATAATTATTATCACATAATTAATTTTCTTAAGTGTGTATTCGCTTGTAGGAAATCTCAGTTACATGTTCATTGATATATGTATTTATCCACTTTTATTAATATATATATATTTACTTATATACTTTCTTACATAATTGTATTACTATTGCTATTATTATTATTACTATTCATTTATAGTATATTGATTAATATATGTTTTATGTGTATGTATATATATATATATATCTGTGTGTGTGTTTTATGTACATGTATAAGTATTAGTGTGTATGTGTACATCCATTACTTTAATATATCTATTTTTCTATTTATATAATTGTTGTGGACCTGGGTAAAGCTGAATGAATAACACAGGAACACATGGTTTAAATGAACAAAGGTATATATTATATAATAGAAAGAAAGGTATTACAAGGAGATGTTGCTCTCAACCGCCATTGCTGGTTTGCCTGGGAAGAAGAGAACAAGTGTCACGTGCTTCCCGTATTTATAAGGTGGACGAGTCCATTAGTTCTTTGTAGGTAGGTACGGCACCATAACACCCCCCTTCCAAGCCTTACCTCCTCAGGAGTCTTAATAACGTTTCCTTTTCGGATCTATCTCTAGGTAGTCCGGAGCCATTCGTTTTCTTTTTGGTTGTCGTTTACGTGTGACTACCTGGGGTGCTGGTAAGTTGAAGGTGTCATATATCACGTCCATCACGTCTTCTCCTTGTGGGGCGCTGTCAGTGTCATCTGACAGTCTTTTTCTGATCTGATTTAGATGTCTCTTATGCGAGAACCGTGGTCCTTTTATGATATAGACCATCGATCCGATCCTCTTTTCAATTGTACCGGGTTCCCAGAACGATGCATTGTTTTTGAACATCTTAAAATATACCCTATCTCCTGGGTTGTATTTTTTCTTCGGTACCGTAGAGATTCGGTCATAATTATTATGTTTAGGTAATAATTTATCAAACACGGACTTCACATTCCGCGCAAACATCATCTCTGCGGGGGATAATGATGATGCTATGTTCATGTTTTTTGTAATTCTATATACCTGTAAGAATTGTTGTAAATCCTTCTCCTTAGGAGTATCACCGGCCTTTTTTAATGCTCTTTTTAATGTGTCTACGAAGCGTTCCGCCTGGCCGTTTGACCTAGGATGATACGGGGGCGTCGTTATATGTCTGATTTGAAACGTCGCGCAGAACTCCTCAAAATCTGATGACGTGAACTGTGTCCCATTATCACTCACCAAACAATCCACTACCCCAAAACGGGCAAATAGTTCATGTAGGAATCTTATCGTAACCTCTGTCGTGGGACTCTTGCAACGTAGGACCTCGGGCCACTTTGAAAAACTGTCGACTACGATTAAGTAGTAAAATCCTTCCAATGGTCCCGCGAAATCCACGTGAATTCTTTCCCACGGACGGTCGGTCTTTGGCCATGGGCTATGCTTTATATGCGGTGCTTTTGCCGCTAAGGCACAGCCTTTACAAAGCTTTACTGCTTTTTCAATGTCATTGTCCATACCTGGCCAGTACACAAAACTCCTCATTAACCCCTTCATCCTGGTTATCCCTGGATGGCCAACATGAAATTCTTTCAGAATTTGCTTTCGTAGTTTTTCTGGGATGACCACCCTTTCGTTATGCATGAGTACGTCATCACAGAGTAAGAAACACTTTGCCGCATGTAAATCCTTATCTACCAATTTCATTTTTGTTCTGGTGATAAATTCATCCTCTTGAGCTTCTTTTTTTATCTCGTATAGTGTCACCGGGAGCTCTCTCACTGCGTTGCACAAAATCTCTTTAAAATCTCCTTCTGTTTGAAGAGACGCAATCACTGTGTCTTCTAGAGTCTCTCTCTGTTTTGGCACTAATCTCGACAATCCATCTGCATGATAGATTTTATTTGAATGCAAATGTTGCATTTTAAAGTTGTAGTTTAATAAGATAGTTCCCCATCTTTGTAGTCTATTAGCTGTATATACAGGTAGGCCTTTTTTAGATCCATAAATTGTAATTAGCGGCTTATGGTCTGTCTGTAAGGTAAATTGTCTACCGTGTATGTATCGGTGAAACTTTGTTACTGCAAATATTATTGCTAGGGCTTCTTTCTCTATTTGAGAATACTGTTTTTCCGCTGGGAGCAAGGTCCTTGATGCATGTGCAATGGGTTTATGGGTTCCATCAGGCATTTTGTGTAGGATACATGCTCCTAAACCATATGAACTAGCGTCGCTAGCTACGATTATGTCCAATTCTGGGTTGTAATGTGTTAGAAATAACTCTGACGTAAGTCTTTCTATGATTTTATTAAATGCATCCTGACATTCAGGTGTCCATACCCAGGCTTTACCTTTTTTTAATAGCTCATTTAATGGAGCACGCAAATTATGCATTTCTGGGATAAAAGCCTGGTAGTAATTTGCTAGGCCCAGAAAACTCTGTAATGTCATGACGTTTTCTGGCGCCGGCATGTTTTTTATTGCGGTAGCCCTTTCTGGGTCTGGTCTTCTGCCGTCCTTGTCGATCACATGACCCAGATATTTTATTTCCTCCAGGAAAAAATCACATTTTTCTTCTTTTACTTTGAACCCATAATCTTGGATTCTCGCAAACACTTGATTTACATGTTTTTGGTGTTGTTCGATATCTTTGCTGTTGATCAAGATGTCATCGAGATACGCTATTGCGAAATTGAGTCCGCCCAGCATTGTGTATTACTTGTTGGAAAATGGCTGGCGCGACCTTAACTCCGAACGCTAATCTTTCGAATTTATATAAACCACGATGTGTGTTTATACATAACAGCTTAGAACAATCTTTATCCACCGGTATTTGTAGGTATGCCTCACTTAGGTCTATTTTTGAAAAAAATCTTCCTCCATTTAAGCTTGCAAACACTTCTTCCGGGGTATGGAGTGGGTAGTGATAGTCCGCGAGGGCAGTATTCAGTCCTGTTGAAAAATCTGCACATACACGAATCTCATTAGATTTTTTCTTTACATAAACCGTGGGTGCTGCCCACTGGCTGTGTTGTACTTTTGATAAAATACCCATCTTTACCAGTCGGTCTAATTCAGCGTTTATTTTTTCAATCGAGGCGAAGGGTACTTTCCTTTCTTTTCTAAATACCGGCAGTACATTTTCTTTTAGACGGAATTTTGCAGTCATTTTAGTGCAGCATCCAAGACCGCCAGAAAAACCCTCTGGAAACGAGTTTTTTAATTCTCGTTGTAGTTTTTCCGATTCTGTTGCGCGACTATTTATTTTTTTACAAAATGTATTTATCGGCAACTTCCATAAATAAAATGCCTGCATAAAATCTGAACCAAAAAGATTATTCGAATCCTTCAGTACCAGTAGTTTGAGTTTTTTAGTATTTCCCATTAGGGACACATTTGTGATTAATTCTCCTTCAAATGTAATTCTTTCACCAGTAACTGTGCTTGCCAGCCTGTTTGTTCTTGATAGAGTAGGTTTATTTAATCTCCTCCATGTATGTAAATTTATAATGGAAACGTCTGAACCAGAATCCAATTGCAATTTTATATTTTTATCCAGGATTTTCACCTGTACATATTTTCTTATGTTCATGCCAGTTTCCTTCTTTGTCCTAGTGGCTTGAATCCGCATTTTATTTCCTCTGCCCGTTCTGCAGTGTGAACTTTTATGTCCAACCTTTTTGCATTTCATACAGGTTTTAAAACGGAATGGGCACTCATTGTACCAATGTGGATTACCACAGCGTGAACAAGGGCTTGGTGGCAATTTATTTATTTTTTTACTGGTTTGGTTTGTCTTTGTTACATAAAAATTATTATTTCTTATTTTTCTATAAGGTTGAGCTTTTGTTTTTTGATGTACCTTATTTATATGCGCAATGCCGGACAGTTCAATGTCTTCTGAGTCCTGTTTTACATTTTTTTTGTAACTGCGCGATATTGTTTGTATCAGAAATTCCAATCTTTCATCATACTCCTTTTTGTGTAATAAAATGTTTTGGTTCTGTTCCAATAAAAGCTTTTGAAATCTTTCCTCAGTTTGTTGTTGCTGGGAGATTTGGAATTTCATTAGTTCGGCGATTATAGACTTAATATCTTCCATATTGAACCATTTAGTTTCTGATTTTATTTAGAAAATTAATATTTTCTCATTATCTTATGATTTTATAAGAGTTCTTTTCTTTAAATTAGCGTTTGCTAGGCGCCGTTTTTAATTATGAAAAGATTATGAAGCTTTTCCTTTTCTCTATATACGCGTATATTCACTTATTTTTTTATTTTTTTTATTTTGAAAATTAATATTTTCTCGTTATTTAATGAATTTATAAGAAGTTCTTTTCTTTAAATTAGCGTTGGGAAGACGCCCTTTTAGTTATGAAAAGATTATGTAATGTTCTTTTCTTATACACGTTTTTAATTTTAACGAAGAGAAAAAAAATCTGTTTCACAATTAATTCTTTCTGCATTTTAAAATATTTCAGTACAAGTCGGAAAAGAGAGAGAGAAAATAAAACTGACCTTTTTTTTATCGTGCGTCATTTTTTTTTTATGGAGTAACGCACGTGTGTTCATTTCATGTTTTTGTTTCTAATCTGTTTTTAAAATGAAGCACGTGGTGTCGGTTTCATTTTTTTTTTGTGTGTGTGTTCGTCAAATAAACTCGCTGTGACGTTCGTCTAAAAAAAAACAATACTCGCTTAATCTTGGTGTTCGATATTTCTTTTGTTTTGTTTTTTTAGTTTTCCAACCCAGAGAAAAAAACGCGCATTCAATTTCAGTTGTTTTTGTTTTTGTTTTTTTTGTTTTTTTAACTAGTTTTCCCAAACTAGAGGAACGCGCACCCAATTTCAAGCTGTTTTTTTTTTCGATAAGCAGTTTTAAAACTTAGAGCACAACAGGTCCATTTCAGTTTTCTTTTTCTTAAAAGAAAACAATTTTCTCGCACTTAAGAATTCAACGTGTTTTTTTTTTTTTTTCGATAAGCAGTTTTAAAACTTAGAGCACATGTCTATTTCAGTTTTCTTTTTCTTAAAAGAAAACAATTTTCTCGCACTTAAGAATTCAACGTGTTTTTTGTTTTTTTTTTCAGTTGAGTTCTCTTTTCTTCTCTCGACCGTACGGCAAAAACCTTTGTTTTTTTTGTTTTTTTTTGTTTTGTTTTTTTTTTTGCGTGCGGTTTCCTGCATTAACTGTGTGAGTGCATTTTCACGTGGTATTTTCAGTTTTTTGACCCAAGAGTTCGAATTGCCTCGTCGCCATTTGTTGTGGACCTGGGTAAAGCTGAATGAATGACACAGGAACACATGGTTTAAATGAACAAAGGTATATATTATATAATAGAAAGAAAGGTATTACAAGGAGATGTTGCTCTCAACCGCCATTGCTGGTTTGCCTGGGAAGAAGAGAACAAGTGTCACGTGCTTCCCGTATTTATAAGGTGGACGAGTCCATTAGTTCTTTGTAGGTAGGTACGGCACCATAACAATAATTCTATCTATATAATTTATATTACATATATTTTTGCGTCTATATTCACGTATCTATATATGTATTTTTATTGATATTTATTTATATATCTTTTTATATGTAATAAAAATAAGTAATAAAATAAGTAATAGAATTTACTTAAATAATCTTGTATTATTATTAATATTGTTATTATTAATATTATTATTATTATTATTATCATTATTATTATTACATAGTGTATAATTATTAATTAATTATATTTACTTTAATTCACTTCCTTTTTTACTTGTTGTCAGTTCATTCTATTCGATTGTCTGAATTTCCCATATATATATATATATATATATATATATATATATATATATATATATATATATATATATATATATATATATATATATATATATTTATATATATATACTGATAATGTGTCTAGCTCCCGTGGGGGACATGTAATACAACATCATATGCATACGTATATAAACCTTAATTAATATTTGTAATAGTTACCAATTCTACATTAATTGAAAGTCTACATTACATAGTAAGAACAGCAAATAGTCATCCTTTAAGACGTAAAGTACTATTTTATTTTTATTAATATATCCTTCTTTCGATTTAGATAATTATCATTACATAATTTATTTTCTTAAGTATATATTCGCTTTAAGGGACCTCAGTTACTTTTCATTGACATATCTAGTTATGTATTTTTGTTCATTTGCATACCGTTTTACATAAATGTATTGTATTATTATTATTATTATTATTATACTCATTACTATTAATAGATAGTATATTGATTGATCTATGTGTGTGTATGTATGTGTATATGTATGTGTATATATATATATTTATATATATATATATATATATATATGCGTGTGTGTGTACGTGTGCATATATACATCTATTACTTTAATATATCTATGTTTCTGTTCATATAATTTTATCTAATTAATTTATATTAATTAATTTCTTATTTTCGTTTATATTAATTTTAAGACACTTCTGTTAAATATCAATATTTTTATATTCATGCATCTATTTATATATTTTTATGTATATATCTATCTACCTATTTATATATCTTTTTATATGATTGTATTACTTAAACTATCTTGCATTATTATTATTATTATTATTAGTAGTAGTAGTAGTAGTAGTAGTAGTAGTAGTACATACAGTATATCAATCAATTTATTATATTTCTATTCATTCAGTTTCTTTTTACCCTAATATTATATATTTTTTTCTTTATTTATTATTTTTATTTGTTATTTTATTTTATTTCTCTTCTATTCTCCTCAATTCAATTGCTTAGTGTCATTTAAACTATATATATATATGTTACACCGGCCGTTCTTACACAGGAGAAACAACACCGGTTGTCACTATAAATAGTGCGAGTCACCAGAGACACAGAGAAGACAAAGTACAGTCTTGTAACTGTCTAGCCAAGTGCTAGTCACTTTCTTACTTTGTTAATACACTTGTTAAACCAACCCTCGACTTGACTTCCTTTATTTATTATTCACTGTTGGACAACTTCACAACAATATATTTGAAAATAAGTTGCCCTTAATGGTAATGCCTAACGGTACGGACGCACACGCGTTTCATTTTAAAAAAAACGGATTTATTTTCCTATCGACAAAAACATTTCGCGTGAACTGACTTGAACATTAAAACAAGGAATAAACGCTGAACCTTTTTGAAAATTCCAGTTTTCTCAACAACTTCAATTCTCTTAATTTTTTCATTTCGGAGGACTGCACGAAATATCAGAATAAAATATAATAATTACAAAAACAACAACATCGTTTTATGCTTCATACATCAGCAACAAAACACCACTCTAGTAGCATACGTGGAATGACAAACAAATTATATATATATATATATATATATATATATATATATATATATATATATATATACATATATGTATGTATATATATATATATATATACATGTAATATAACACAGAAAGTATGTTGACAGTTCAAAAGTAATATTGTCACCATTCAGATCATAGGTGATAAAACTAGATCTCAAATATAAAAATATAATATAATCCGAGGTTTTGTTTAAAACATTTATTTAAAACATGTATTTCTAAAACAGCTGTGTCGTCCGTATTAAATAACACTTTTATCCTTGGACATAAGTAAAAAAAAAAAACAACAATTATATGCTTAATCGACCTGAAGATAGTTGCTATTAAATCTGTAAAAAACGAAATTTTCAATTCAAAGAATTTCTTTTTGAATTCTTTTCCTGAAAAAATCTAAGAATAACTATACATAACAACGAATTTTACTTTAAAATAAAATTATATTTCATTTAATCAATACAACACACCTAATCACAAATTATACTATGTTGATAAATTATTCAAACACCTAAAACCTATTACGAAAACTTTAATTTCTATCGAGAAGAATTGCTAAACTATCAGCAAGTAGAGAAATCTTTAATGAAAATATACACTATTATAATATATATACTATTTATATACTATTAAAAGTATACTATGATATTATAATATTATACTATAATATAATATATATATACAATTATTAAAAAGCACTTAAAAGATCCGAATATATATTTTATAAATGGGCAAAACACATATCAAGCTAAGTAAAAACATAAAAAGAGAAATAATAATGATATCGCATCAAATAGAGGTAAAAATAAAAATACTAATAACAAATCGATAACAATAGCCGTGATAATCACAATAATAGAATAAAAAAGAATGACCAAAATAATGTTAAGTTTAATACTAGGTAAAGATAATGAATCTGAAAACACGAGTAATGGCAATCAACCTAATTTAACAAAATAGTAACAGAAAAAAAACGGATAAAAAACAATATGGTTTAAACCACCGTATAATGTACATATTAAAATTAATATACCTCGAGAACTTTATAACATAATTGGCAAAACTGTAAAGCGCATCACACAGTAGGTAAAATAATAAACAAAAATACCTTCAAACTCTTATATTTGACCATGAAAACTATGAAAAATACCAATAATTTCTTCACATTATCAATTGAATAAATATAGTCATAGATAGTCTGGAAAACATAGTCTGGAAAATCAATTTAGGTAAAATAAATGTAACTGTAAAGATATAAAAACTAACTGTCTGCGTAACATGGAGTGTATGGCATCTGAAGTAGTATATATATGCAATGTTATTGAGACGAAGAAATCACTTGTGTCTATAGGGGTTGTCATGGATCATTTAAAATTAGATATAATAATCATGTGGGATCCATTAAAATAATTATCAGATAAGTGACTAAAGACTCATAAACTGCTTTTATTAAATAAACTCTGAATAAACTCTAAACTCTAAACAACTCTGAATATATCCTGAAAGTATTTAACTTGACAAAAAATTATAGATATTCTTCCAGGAAAATGTCATGGGTAAATTCGATAAAATTTAGACAAAACAATCAGAGAAATATTTGGAAATTTGATGATGTCATCGTAATAGTTTTGATGTTAGCCGATATTTGTATAGGATTATTTTGTTTTCCCAAGGAAATACCTATATGCGTGCAACGCTGTGCAGCGACAGCTTTAGTAGTTTTGGGAAAAATATTAACAGTTCAAAATGTTAACACACGTGCGTATAAATAATGACTTCATCAAAAAATACTGACATTACCAACATTTTAATGCAAAATTATTTGTGCATGATTGCTCCATTTCACTGTCATGGGTTTAGTGATTAATGATGTCAATATTTTTAAATTTTAGATCTAATAGGGTTAATAATTGACACGTTCTCTCCCTATATATATATATATATATTAATTATTTATTACCTACAGACATCGATATTTCATGCTTACGCAATCTTCGGTGCAGGAAGCTAATTCCCGACGGTCGGCGAGCGCGAACTCCGATCACAAATCGTCACTGATTCGCAGTCAAGAGATGTATGGATGGTGTATGTGTGCGAATTTATATATTATTCACTTCGAATTATTTATTTAAAATATAACTTTGTTACGTTTCGTTGTACTTATATTAAGTAGACTTACACGCACTTGCATATATATATATATATATATATATATATATATATATATATATACACAAAAATGTTCCGAATTTGTTGTAAAAACATTTTTATTCATGCAATTGTTTCTGCCTACTTTTCAAAACATATTTTTCTTGATTATAAATTCTAAGATGTTTTCCAGAAGGTGTCTTCAGTGATTTTTTTACCTCCATCAAATTACCCCCCCCCCCTCCGAAAATAACAGAACCGTGAACATCAAAATTGTTCTCTTTATTTTTCTTATTTATCCTTTTTTCTAATGAAAGCAATTTCTAGTTATGTAGGTAAATAACCAAAACTGATATTTGAAAATACACTCTAGAAAATGGTGTTATCCTCTTTCATAATGTCATCCATTGTTTATCTTTTAAGAGAATACACACACAAGGACACATTTCAATTAAAGGAAAAGTTTTTTAACCCACGTAATTTTTTTTCATATTTCCCTTACTCTTTGCTTATCGGTTTTTAATTTTAACTCCTGTTTTCATGTCATCAAAGACTTATTTACGCCCTTTTATTTTTCTGTTTTCCTTTGTACATATAGAGCAGAAAACATGTGACCGTTTGGGTCACCAGTTCAGCTTAAGTTGGATTGTTTGAATTAGAAAATAGCGTGTTTGCAAAGCCAGTTAAAAAAAATGTATATGCCCCTTTTTCTATTTATCGTTTTCGCTGTACAGCTACGAGTTTTAAAAAAATTACTATTTCCGTTTTGTCTATAATGGACTATTCCAATAGTGTTAATATTTCATTTCTTAGTTACATGTGGCTCTTAATAAATAGAGAGAAAGAGAAAAGAGGAAGCGAAAGTAATAGACTACGTATAGAATACGTTAGAGAAGGTGAAAATGATAGATAGATGCTTGATGGGTTATTTACAAATTTCGATTAATTATTAATTAAAGCAATAAAAGTGAAATATTTTTCCCTCATAACTTAATCCCCAGACATGGGGAGGTAGCATTTATTTTATGCGATTAAAATAGACAAGAGAAAAGCCTTAGGGGAGCAAACGTTGATTAACTATGCTTCACTATAATACATATTTAGAGGATTTTCATTCGACCAAATGTATAGGCATGAAAAAGACTTTAAGGAAAAGCAAAACATACAAATTTTGAACAAAAAGAGATTAACACAGGGACATGATTTGATTCAGTAGTTTTCCTTAAGTGTAGGCTTTATCAAGAACAAGCATGATTATTTAACAGAATCAATGTTTATACATTCGATGCTGCGGTGACTAAGAAATCCTACGTACGAGATACTAGATACCAGGGTAGGAGATAGTGTTAGGGTTGAAGAAGTGTGAGTGAGTGGGTGGGTTGTAAGGAGAATATAAGTGTTTCAAAATGTAATTATTGGTTAGTTTAAAACTTCTGTAGAGATTTACTAGTAGCAGTGGATTTGCAAATATAATGAGTTTCTCGGTTAAAATAGCTTCATAGAAAATATGATAAAGAGTACATAATTTATAGGTATTATCATAATTTTAGTATTTTAAACAACCCTCTTTTCTTTTTCAAAATATGTAATGCTTGTATAAACAAAAGGAATTAGTATTTCACGAATAACTGGAAATCTTTCGACTATGCACTCACATAAAACTGTACTATTGAATAAACAAAGAGATCTTTATGATTCGGAATATTTTAGATGAAGGTTGATAATTTGAAGAATTTCGTATATTCGGACTACTAATTACTGAAGACTTCTTCCCAGTCATTACAAATGGAATGAGAGCATGCTACTCCCGTGGATTTAATAAAGGGTTCCGTTCGAAATTCTGTCCAGATTCCCGAGTTCGACAGAAAGATTCAACAATTTACACCCGAAGAAGGCCGGAGGTTACATCGATCGAAACGTTATGATAAAAAAACATCCAAGATGAGAATAGTAGTCCGAATATACAAAATGCTACAAAGAGACTTTTCTATTTTTTATTATTTATATATAATATTAAACACACGCGTAATTATCAAGTTCATGTAACGATCTAACACAAGTAAGTTGTTTATAGCCAAACTAGTTCTTTACTAAGTCTGTAAAAAAACTTAAAAAAAATATCACCAATGCGTGTTCAGTTATGATATCAATTTTGATACTTTTTGTTTGCGCGCATTTGCGGAAGAGAATAAGGTTTCTCGTATTAGTTGCATTTTTTTAACATAGTTCACCCCAAACAAGGCAGGCCGCCACTATAGACGTAAGGGGCTACTGAGAAAAAAAGGTGGCGGTTTGGGGGTAGGGGTCAACCTATATTGGGAGTTGCGCAGCAAGATGCCTGTTTACATTAGTTTTAAATTTCTGCATGTCAGTAACGTCGGGAAAACAGGGAGCAGGGAGGGAGTTCCCTGTGATATTATTTTTTGTTTGCTGAAAAGGTGTTGTCATTTTGTGTAGGGCGATTTGTTTTTCACCAACTAAATTTGTGGTTATTGAATCGGAGTCTGCAAACTAATTTTGTATTGTTCATATTGTTTAGTTGGGCAGTTGGAATAAGAGTTGTTCATGGTTGTCCTGTTATTCATAAAAAGTTTCACATCCATTCTTTAATGTAGAAAAATTCATCATTTTCAGTCGAGAAACACATTTTTAATTAAAACAAATGCATATTTGGATCGTATATATATATATATATATATATATATATATATATATATATATATATATATATATATATATATATATATATATATATATATATATATATATAATGGCCTCTAATACACAGCTTTCATCCTAAACAAATCTCTTAAAACCGGAGAACATTTGATGGATTAATTCTTCTTGGATCTGCTACCTTTGAAACCCACTGCTGCATCATGCGTGAAGCATTCAACGGTGATCTTTTTCCTATATTTTCAATCTTTTCTTTCTTTTTGATACTTTCTTCATTATTTCCTAATATTTCTCTATCACACTCATATTTACATCTTTTCAAATTATACCAAACCTGCAATATTTAATTGAATATACCATGTTTTGAGATACTGAAGACGTAATAGATTCTATATTTTCACCACGTTTCTTTCTATTCTTTCATTTGTCTCTCTCTCTCTCTCTCTCTCTATATATATATATATATATATATATATATAAATATATATATATATATATATATATATATATATATATATATATGATGGTAGTTAATTTACCACACTTCTTTTTTACTAAATTTCATCGGATGCTTCAAAAAAAAAAGACTATGAACCTTTAAAACTATAACCGTCCACGTGCTTGCGTGATTTCATACGAGAGAGAAAATAACAACATCTCATTCGCCGGCTCACACCAACAGAAGCTGGCTTTCCAATTACATCGGAATTTCAAAAACACTGATGAGGCTAATAT
The DNA here is from genome assembly GCA_963556195.1 of Sepiola atlantica. NCBI lineage: Eukaryota > Metazoa > Mollusca > Cephalopoda > Sepiida > Sepiolidae > Sepiola > Sepiola atlantica. Next base: position 23,217,350 of record OY744516.1, on the reverse strand, counting down.
TATTAGCGAAATATCTGTATAACTATAAACTACAAAAAAAAATGATAGTTTATATAAAAAAAAAAAATCGGTTTCGATTATGTCTTTTCTTTTAAAAAAATAAATATTGCATCTATTACAAGCTTTGATACTAATTAATTTACGACACTTCTTTTTTAATATATATATATATATATATATATATATATATATATATATATATATATGTTTTTTTTTCAAATTGATGTGTGTTACTATGTTCTATGATATATTTACAGGGACGACGTTTTCATCAAATTGTGGGTATTTCAAATCTCCTGAAATTCGTGTGAACTGATAATATTGTTTTCATGGCTATACTGCAGTTAATATAACCGTGACCGGCAACAAATAAAATTATTTTTCTAAATGATAAAATGGTGCTTATTACATTTGTTTGTAATTGTTATATTTATTGACTTATTTTTAGATTATTTAGTGTATTAGATTGATTTTTGTAAATTGTTAGTTTAACTTCTCCGAATGTTAAAATTACAATTAATCCGTTAATACATATATATTAAATTAATACGCACACGTAGATGTAACGTCCAGCCTTTCTATGTGTGCCACCTTCGCATAAATAGAACTTATATTCTTTTTCTTGATGTGGTAATGTATACCCATCCATCTACCTATCTACTTACCTACTTCTCTATCTATCTATGTGTCTATCCATCTATCTATCTATCTATGTACTATTCTACCTATCTATCTATCTATCTATCTATCTATCTATCTATCTATCTATCTATCTATCTATCTACTTATCTGTCTATCTATCGATCCATACACTTACCAATTCTATTCTATCTATCTATCTGTCTATCTATCTATCTATCTACCTATCTATCTATCTATCTATCTATCTATCTATATATATATATATATATATAAATATATATATATATATATATATATATATATATATATATATATATATATATATACTTATATATCTATCTACTTATCTATATATCTACTTATCTATCTATCTATCCCTCCATTTGTGTCCAATGAATTCTACATGTATACAGGACCTTTATTTCCTCTTTCTCTCTCCCTCTCTCTTTCTCTCTCTCTCTCTCTCTCTCTCTGTATATATATACACATATATATATATATATATATATATATATATATATATATATATATATATATATATATATGCAGCAACATGCATTTAAATAGGGAGCTAACCCTTTTAACCCGCTTAGGTAGCGATATATAATTAAATGAGCGTTCATTCGTTCACCAGTGTCTTAGAAAAACAATAATGACAACAAAAATAAATTTTAAAAACTGAGATTTAATGACACATTAAATTTGACAAATGTCCGTGGACCAAAAGTAATTACTAGGCAACAGGCAGTGTGGTCGTGAGTTCTAGCCCTTGTCAAAGTCCAGCCGTGCTGATGATTGGTAAATCTATGAAAAGCGTCAACGGATTACTTTTGTGTGTGTATAAATAAAATAAATAATATATATTTATATATATATATATATATATATATATATATATATATATATATATATATATATATATATATGTATATATATATACAAAGAGAGAGAGAGAGAGAGGGAGAGAGAGAGCGGAAATAAAGGTCAAAGGGAACAGTCCTGTATACATGTAGAATTCATTGGACACAAATAGAGGGATAGATAGATAGATAGATAAGTAGATAGATAGATAAGTAGATAGATATATAAGTATATACGAATATATATAGAAATAACTCGACAGTTGTGAACGCAGATTAGAAAAACTGTAAGTGAACAAGGAAGATTAATATTTATTTGAGGTTGACGACAACGGGGAGATGGACAACAAAGGAGGACGAGGGAGAGAAGGAGGAACTAAAGGTATATATATGTATATATATATATATATATATATATATATACATATTTATTTATTTATTTATTTATTTTTTGATGTGTTGATGTTTTTTATATTTATAATATAAAACTAAAAATAATACATTAATCACTTAAATAATAGTGTCATGGATTCGTCTTTAATATAGTTTTAATGGTTGAGAAACTATATATATATATATATATATATATATATATATATATATATATATATATATATATATATATATTAAAAAAGAATATATATATAAAGAGAGAGAGAGAGAGATGGGGGCAGACAGAGAGAGATATATTGATAGGTATATTAATGGATTGTATTTTGTATATTTTCTCGTAAAACAAGCTGAAAAAGTAAGCATACATTCATCATTATATATAAATTAATACACCTTTTGGGCGTGCATTTATATATATATATATATATATATATATGTGTGTGTGTGTGTGTGTGTGTGTGTATGTGTGTTTGTATAGAAGTGCCGATTACTTATGTAAAAGGGCGTTTAATTTATTAGTGGGGAAAAGCAAGAGTACAATGACTTTATATTATGTACGGATTTCTGTCTTTCTCTACATTATATATATATATATATATATATATATATATATATATATATATATATATATATATATATGTGTGTGTGTGTGTGTGTGTGTTGTGTGTGTGTGTGTTTGGGTAAGGCTGTGGCTATGTGACTTCAAAAACAGACGATGGTTTATGCTTGTTTGTTCATCGATGTATATAAATCCGACAATAAAGAAATCTCTCTTCAATTTATCAGCGATTAAACTCATTGGATGAACATCAGTTCACGCATGCGCAATCACATGCAACTCTTACGCTTAAAATTATCATTAATGTATTTCGTCATTGTTCCCCCCTCATCATTTTCGCATGTCACTTTTATGTGTGTTGAGCTTTAGCGAATGCTTATTTAGTTATTAATGTTGCTCTCTTTATTACCGACCAATCTCTATTTGAGTACATAATGTTCCATTCCATCAGACTGGCTGGTTATTTAGGTAGCTTGAAAGGATCACGCATTAAGTTAAATATGGTTGGAGAGATTCAAAAAGGCATAGCCATTAACAGGAGATGTCATCACAAGTGACAATGCATAAATATCGCTTAATAACGCATACGAATAATCATTGTCTCTGTATCTGCCTCTCTTTGCCCCCACCCTTCTATCGTTATATATATATATATATATATATATATATATATATATATATATATATATATATATATATATATATATATAAGCTATGAAAATATATTTATGGCAATTAAGCTACATCTCTGTAGGTAATCGTCAGGCTAAAATGTGGAAGCCTCTGTGTAGCTTAATTGGGAAAAAATATATGAATAACTTACTACCTTGCTCTACTCATGTATTGAGCACTGTTGAAGTAATAACTGAAAATTGATATATACAAGATTATATCGCGTTATAACATTTCATGTGAATACATGAAATAATATATATATATATATATATATATATATATATATATAGAGAGAGAGAGAGTTTTAATTTTTCATTTTGACGTTTCCTCGTAGAGAGTCAGATAATAAGGAAAAAATAGAATTTTTCTTTTTTCTTTCTACATGTCCCGTTTCATAGATCAATAAATAATGTTTCCTCTAAAATTAATCCTACCATAATGTTGTACTAGAAATCTACTGTCACACACACACACACACACACATACACACATACATATATATATATATATATATATATATATATATATATATATATATAATTGAGTAAGTCTGTGTCTCGTTTTTTGTGATTAATAAAAATGTTAATACAAGATACACCCTAAATTGTCTTTCGACAGTTATTCATGACAAATACGGGTCCGTGTTTTCACAAAAAAATTGTATTTGCAATCTATTTTAATATATAATCTTATCGATATTATTCTTTTTATTAGAAAAAGCAGGAGGAGCTTAATTTTCTTATAATCTTAGTTATCTCCTTGACACTCGCTAAAACCGGATTTTATTTAATAAGATACATTTTTTATACACCAGTATCAGACGTGGTTTTATTCGTTAATAGACATACATTTCACCAATCGCTGCGTGTCTTACAAATTATAGAATGTGAACGCTATTTGACTGAATTACACATTGAATTATTATTTTTTTAAATAAATTACTGTAAAGGAATTTCGAAGCATTTAAACTGTCATTACAAAGTCATTTCTCACTTTTTTGTCTGACAAATAGACTACGATTGTAGAACAAAAGTTGAATATTTTTATATTTCACTTGTTTATAATCATTTTTTTTATTAAATTACAACCGTATCACAATAGATCAGATACCAGTCAATTATAGAATAATTTCGAATTCGATTACTGTGGGAGAATAATTGCATTTCTTCACAAAAAAACGACAAAATGCCAGGAGGCATTTGAAAAAATATCTTCACATCAGAATTATTGTTGACGCACTACAAGCATGATCTCGAAATTATTCTAGTTAGTTCGTCATCATGGTAGTTCTTACGGCATTGGAGCTTGGATATTACACAAAATGGAAGACTGGTCGCTAAAACCTATCGACACGTGTCTCGTACATTATTATCTGCAGAAAAAAGTTCATCACAAATCAAGAAGGAAGCATTGAGTTTATTTTTTAAGTCACCAAATTTCATCGATTTGTTTACGGAAGACATTTTGTGTTGCAAACTCACCATACTCCACTGATAACGGTTTATGAGTAAGAAAAGCGATAACCAACGCATACTGCAAACAGAATACAAAGATGGGGAGCATTCTACTAAATTGCAATTATAAAATGGAGTTTAATTCTGACGAGGTTGATGCTGACGGATTATCTAGACTTATCCCCAAATATGCTGAATTTTTTGACGACACGGTGATTACCTCTTTATAAACTAGGTAAAAGTAAACATTAAATCTTCTAACGCCATTAAAGAGCTTCCGGTAGCACTCGAAGAAGTAAAAGACAAAGGAGCTGGACGACGATTAAAAAAAAACATAAAAGAAAAAAGAAAAGAAAAACAACGATAAATCTCGGCGATCGAGAGGCTTTTCATGCAGTATTACAGAAAAGAATACTCAAAGAATATCATGTCGGTCAACCAGGCATTTCGAGAATGAAAAATCTCATGAGAATCTATGTGTATTGAGCAAGCATGGACAAAGACATTGGAAAAGCAGTGAAAATATGCAATGGTTGTGCTTTGGCAGCGAAGACACCCCCTATAAAGTTTAGACCGTCGCCAAAAAACTAGCCAAACGTGGTCTAGGATCCACATAGATTTTGCTGGTCAACTGGATGGTTTCTATTACCTAATAGTGGTGAACAGTGGTTCGAAATCGCCGGAAATATTAAAATGTAAGAAACCAACTACGAAAGTAACTATTAGTTTTTTTACATGAATTGTTCGCCTGTTTCAGCGTCGTTGACTGTATTGGCCATTCAAGAATTGTTGCAGGTATATAGGATGCCCCCAAATATAAATGTTCAATCTTCCATGACGACAGCAGCAACAACGTTTGCAAGGAAGATTAAAACAGTGTTTGATTGACTATTGCCAACCAATACGAGACCAGGACGTTAAACAAATGTCACAAAGGGGCGGTTCAAAGTTGGAGAAAAAAGTTTTCTTTCAAATGTATAATAGAAAAATCCTATGGAGAAATAGGGATAGTAGATAAACAAATAAGAAAAATGATTTATATAGTAAAAGGATTCAAGTTTATCCATAAAAGACACATGAACCATATAAGGAAACGGTATTCAGATTCTGTTGAGAATAATACTCCAGAAGACGAAATAATAAATGACACATTTGAGATACCATTCCCGCAAACAGGTTCTGAAAAACGACGATCAAAAAGGAAACGTAAGATTAAGGATTTAATTATAATAAACCCTATAAGGAAAAAGCATTGACTCCAAGGCTAAAAAAGAGGGTGTCTTAGTGTGATGATGGTCTACCCTATTTCCTGAGTATATGGAATCTCCTAGATATTACGCATAGAGGAGTTTAGGACGAAGTCTCGGGGCAGTCTTTCTGTAAAATATATTCTGTGCTTCTGTAAATAAACACTCTTGTAAATATACCACCGTGTTGTCTTATTTATTATCGACCCTTCAAAGTTACAGCAATAGTTTGACGATTCTCTGTGAATCTTAATTACGATAAATATATTTTCATACTTTAATATAAAGCTCTTCTAACGTATTAATAACTATTTAAGTCAATATTGAAAATGTATACACAATATATCATATCGTCTTATAATATTACATGTGCATGCATGAAATAAGTATATATATATATATATATATATATATTTCTGATGATTTTGTAATGTTGCAGTGACGATATTGACATAAAAACGTTGTTTGGCACAAGACAAATGTAACGGACCGTAAAAATATATGTGACAGAAATGTTATGTTTTCTGGAAATGTGAAAAAATAAAAATAATGAAATAAAACCATGGTTATTGGAATATAATATGAATTGACTATATATATATATATATATATATATATATATATATATATATATATATATAAATGCATGTTTGGTTAAACAGTAGCAACAGCTTCTGTTTATTTATTTTTTTATTCGCTTTTTCGATTCGTCGCACGACCGATTTGGTATTGTCGTCCATGTTGTATAAAAAATCGCCATATTTTCGCGAACGTTTTCGACCGACATCGGTCAAAATAAGGCGGATGAATGAGTATGCAAAATAAAAAAATTGGTGAATTGATTAAGAAGACGTTTTTAAAAAACATTTCAATGCCACTTCAACATATCTTCGCCCCCCCCCCCCTCATAACAAGCATGGTTGATACTAGGTGTATTTACTTGAATAAACAACGCTTCCATCATGGGGAGACGAATAATGCAATATGAGATCCCAAGAATGGCTGTGTTCTTGGTTACAATATTCCTGAATTAATTTTTCGGGATGCTATGTGTTATCAAGTGTTGGTAGATAGAACTTTGAGGGGAGGTGAGATGTCAAGTTAGTCGGCGTGATATGCTAGTTCTAGTCATGCCGATATACGTGTTTTTTGCATAGACACATTCTCTGATAGGGCATTTAAACACGGATAACATGCATAAGAGAAGGAATGCTGCCTAATTACACAAATATATATATATATATATATATATATATATATATATATATATATATATATATATATATATTATGAGTAAAATATTTCCACTTTTAAATGCATTAAAACTTGTAATTTTTAAAACAGTAAAGAGACCAATAAAATGCAGACTTTTTAAAATAAATTATTATTATTTATTTAAAATTCAAATTTTTTATTCATAAAAGAATCTTCATCAGGAGGATACAGACAATATTATATGTATATATATATATATATATATATATATATATATATATATATATATATACACTATAAAATAAAACCTAGACACATGATAATTTAAAAAATGTACAATTAAGTGAAGATTACTAAACACATAAAATTATATAAAACTATAAAATAATTCATCATATAAAATACCCCTATAAAGATGCAAAAAATGTATATAAAATACTTATGAATTTTTAATTCATAAGTATTTTATATACATTTAATTAATATGAACAGGCACTAATTACAGTAAGTAAAATAATATGGAATAATATCAAGTTAATATTGTTTAGGCATAAAACTAACGTATTAAAGAATAAAAATAACCTCACTAATCTAAGGCACATAACTAATTATGAGGAAAATATTGTAATCTTCATTTTATTATTACTAAAACAATATAAAGATGGATTATCTTATAACAACTATGACATGTTAATATAAATGGTAGCTAACTTCTCATTATTGGATATGAGTGTCCTAAACTTCCGAAAAAATTAATAATTATTATAGCAATAACGATTCCAGAGCTGGTGTTGGAATGTTATAAAGACATAATTTTATTCAATAATTTTTTACCTTCTGAAAATACATAATTTGCGAATTAAACTATAGAATGTTGCTCAATGGGGCGAAATGGCTGTAAGGGATAAACAGATAAACAATAAAAATGCTTATAAAAAAGTTTAAAGGTAAGAATTTTTTTATTATATTATAGTCACTAGTTAGTAAATATATTATCAAAAACTTATATCAAAAGTAAAAATTAAGCTATTTCTACAATTGAACTTTTCAATATATGTATATGTACGCAATATATATATATATATATATATATATATATATATATATATATATATATATATATATATATATAGCGTGTGTGTGCACGCACTGATGTCTAATATATTTTAAGGCGTCAAAAATAAGTAAAATTAGAGAAAATAAGGTTCATGATACGAAATAATGAAATATTCATGAAATGTAAATTGAAAAATAGGTCTGATAACCTAATGGTTTATAAAACTAATAAACCACTCGAATTATTGATTGCATAAATATGTGTGTGTACTTGTCTGCTTAGCCTGTATCAGTGTATGTGCATGTGTATATGTGTAATATATATATATATATATATATATATATATATATATATATATATATATATATATATATATGAAACGGGAGAGAGAAAAAAATTAACTTGTAAAGTTTTATAATTTATGAGGTTTAAGCTGAAAGGGCAAAGCAAGTTTCTTACTATTTGTGTTTTGCTGTGAATGCATCTGATTCAAATGATTTGTGATTGGTCCACTTTTTACATGATACTCGTAGATCATTATATTATACTCTAACTTTCTCTACTCCCCCTCTCTATCTCTCCCCCTCTCTCTCTCTCTCTATATATATATATATATATATATATATATATATATATGTGTGTGTGTGTGTGTATTCATTAGGGATTTTACATATTATTTATGTCTCTCTTTCTCTCTCTCTCTCTCTCTCTCTCTCTCTCTCTCTCTCTATATATATATATATATATATATATATATATATATATATATATATATATAAAGATAATGATGAGAATAAAAATGAGATAAAATGCCATATTTATTAAACTATCAATTGTTCAAACAAGGGTTATATAAGAAAACTATTTTTTTCTGTTCTTAATCCGTGGATTTTCAAAAATATGCTCTGATCATCAGAGAAAATTCGACGGACAAGTCAATAAATTTTTTTTTGTTTCTTTTTATTTAAAACTTGTTTGACCAATTGATAATTTAATAAATATTGGATTTTTTATTGACACTACTTATCTACTTAAGATATTGTTCTATCTCGTATATCGAGCATTGACTATTTAATATAGGATATAGTTTAAAGATATAATTCTTATCTTTATTTTCTCATTATACACACACACATACAGACATATATATATATATATATATATATATATATATATATATATATATATTATTATTATTATTATTAATGCAGAAAACCAGAATGCTAAAGAGAAAATGAGAAAAAAAATAATCGAAGACAATATTATTGATATTCATCTTCACAATCATTTATTTATTTTTCAATAAATCATTCATTATTATACATTATGCTGAATTAATATTTTCCTGCGATCCTTATCTATATGGGGCAGCCATCTCTGACGTTTCTTGCCTTTAGATGGCTAGATATTTGTTTTTCTTTTTCTGAGAAGATATGATTTTCTCCTGAAATATCAAAAGATTTTCCACCATCCCGGATCTTATTAATATTAACAGTATGTTTTATATCTACTAGTATTGTATGAGAAAGATTTATTGAACAATAAATATGTACCTGTGAAAGTTAATACCACAAATATTGTCTTCGTTTATTGGTTTTTGGTTTTCATCTTCACTTTCACCATCACGGGTTTCTGCATTGCTATCAGCCTTAATAAATACTTATACAAAAGAGAAATTATATATTTTGTTGAGTAAGATCGCTCTGAGGTATTAGTAAAAGAGTACGTGTTTCGTCTTACATAGTAAAACTACATTCAAAGAAGGAAAGGAATCCGGTTAGTCGGATTTACAATTTAGGGACAGTTTTATAGATTTGGGCATAACGGTTTACTTCACAAGCTTTCTAGCTATGGAATATCTGGAAACGCAGTCTTGACCATCACACCATTTCTCTCGGATACGTTTATAAAAGTAGTCGTATATGAACAGAAGTCTGAAGCACATTGTATCAACTCTGGCGTGCCTCAAGGATCCATTCAGGTCCAAACCCTCTACCTGATCTTCAACAGTGATCCCAATCATTCGGTGACATTTTAGCAGATGACAAAACCATTTATGGCTACACTTAGAAGACCATCATTTATCACGATCTTTGTGATTCTATCTCTTCCGACCTAGAACATGTCGTGCAATGGGGAAAAAGGTGGCTGGTTATTTTTAATACGTCTAAAACTAAGCTTATTCCCTTTTCACCACCAATGCTGAGATTTTCACCATGTCTCAATTGCAATGAATGGTTCTCTCTTTTGATAAGCTTCTGAGACCGACCTTCACTTCAGACTTGAAATGGAAGACTTACATCAAATTCGTTGTCAAGGTCGCTGGAAAAATAGTTGGATCATTCTACCGGTGCAGAAGTATCTGACGCCTGACGCAGTTCTCTACCTGTATAAGAGTCAAATACGTCCTAAGATGGAGTCCTGTTACCACACCTTTGGTATGTCGACAGCTATTGCTCTAGAAGAATAGTATTCACGGTTTATAACTTGTTTTGGCCTGACATTCACATCCATTGCATAAATATACTTATTCGTCTCCTTTATTTCTTTCATCAAAAATCTACCCGCCCAAAGAACTGGTTGGGAAGTTATCCTTGCGCGCATTTGTCCCACGCACACACGAGCACACATAATTTCTACGTGTTTAGCCGAGCACCATTCCAGACAAACATGTTTCCTCTGTCGCCCACTGGCATATCAACCGCCTTCTCTGTTCTCGCCCCGCCCCATAAACCAACTCTCGAATAGTATCGACCCTTTCAAGTGAGTACATTCATTTTTCCATCTATTAAATAGTCGGCGCTGTGTTAACAATCACGATTATCGATCCCTTAATAATTATGGACGGAGGCCGTCGACTTGGTTTCTGCGATGGTCCGAAATATGGAATCGAACAGACGGCGTGAAAAAAATGTAAAAAATATTAGACGCTGGACGAAGAATCTTTCGTGTTTTCTTTTTTGCAAATGCCGTCTTTCACCAGAAAATAGAGGAATGGTAAACCGAAGACGGCGCGTGTAAGAATCGTTGGCAGCCACTTTAAAAATCGAAGTCTACAGATCATTCTCCTCCACCCAACGTCACTCCCTCTATGCTGACCAGCATGACCTCTCGACAGCCAGCGCTCTCTCCATAATTTCTGACCACCGAACAGAACTGTCAAGAAGGAAGAATAAATATGGCCAAAAAGCTAAAGGGGAATTTGCGATATTAGAACGTAATGAAGTGTGTTCATTGAAAGAGCGATGTTCGGCCATTTTATGATATGGGGGTCGCACATTTTACACTTTGCCTCTCCTACAAATTCAGATGTCTTCCGCTTGCCTCGTGCCTCATGCGGACGCTTATTACTAATTTGATACACTAACAGAGCGACTCTCTTATTATCTCATTATATATGCATAAACGCATACACACACAATACATACATATTATACACGCGCACACAATACATACATATTATACACACACACAATACATACATATTATACACACACAATACATACATATTATACACACACACACAATACATACATATTATACACACACACAATACATACATATTATACACACACAATACATACATATTATACACACAATACATACATATTATACACACACACAATACATACATATTATACACACACAATACATACATATTATACACACACAATACATACATATTATACAAATATACAGACACACACACACATTATATATATATATATATATATATATATATATATATATATATATATATATATATATATATATATATATATATATATATATATATAGTATGTTTTTAAAAGGTTGAGGGCAATGCAAATTCCGGGTAAGATGTAAGCCGGAAGGAACAAAAATAAAAAATCGAATGCGAAATGCGACTTACTATTTATTTTTCTTAAAATCTTACATAGCAGCAAGTGTGGTGTTAGCTGTTTGTGTGATGTCCGGATGATTATAAAAATCATTTATTTAATATTTCGGGAAAAGAAACTTCCATTTGTCAAAAATAATAAACACCAGAGGAAAATTCCGTACGTGCAGAGAATCTTCCAAAATATATATATTAAGAAGCTAGTGGAATACAGTTTTCTATTCCAGTAGCTTCTTTCAAAGATCTGCGGACTTACGGAACTCCCTTCCTGTTGGCTGTTTTCCTCCTACCTAGAACATTAGTCTTTTCAAGACTAAGGCCAATAAGCATCTCCTGCGTTTGCGATGATCATCTTTCGTTATTGTTAGCTCCTTACATCAAGTGGCTTCATGCCTTGTCTGGAGCGATTTCTATCTATCTATCTATCTATCTATATATATATATATATATATATATATATATATATATATATATATATATATATATATATATATTTATATATATATATATATATATATATATATATATATATATATATATATATATATATATATATGTGTGTGTATTTCTATTTCTATTTAAAAAATTATATTCAAATATAAATTTTATAACATAAATTAATTGTAATAGCTCAATTGTGTAAAGCTAGAGCTCTTTTGTATACAATATTTATTAAAATTCATACCATATCAAATGTTATGAAGGGCAGATGCACATCGTTTCACAAAACTTGTTTTTATTCAGCATACAATTGTTTCGGATTACAACAAGAAATATGTGAAATGCTCTTGTGCATTTATTGCTTGGTGTGGCTATCCTCAGTGCTAATTATATAAATAAAAGTATAAACAATGAAAAAGACAAGGCCATCAAAGCCTAAATTAAAATCAGTTCTCATTGTCATTTTTTTTTTCAAATTGAACTATGAGATCATGGTTCCATTTGAAAAAAAAGGGGGACAGATGTTTGGAATTAATTCTAAAGATTCAGTCGACATACAGTATTGTACCTGACAGAGCACATACTTAAAAGGCAATTTTATTTTGAATTTTAATATTTTATTTAATACTGAATATATATTATTTTTTATTAATTTTTTAATATGTAATTTAGATATAGGAAGGTTAATTGATTAAGTAATTACTACAGGGAATGGGGAAAATTACTGTGATGGAACAATAGGAGTAAATAAGAATAGGTGTTTCCGCTGTAGGAGTTGGTTACTCCCCCTGTAACAGAGGGTATATTGAGATAAATATTTAGATGAGGAGACTAATTGATTAATTAATACAAGGAATGAGGGAGTGATTACTTTAATGAGACAATAGGAGTAAAATTAAATAATAATGAGATATGATGTCCTTACCGTTAGGCGTTGGTTAATCTTCCTGTGACAGAGGAAACACGGAGAGTAGATATTATATTGAATAAAGTCTCATTGGGAAACCGATTAGTGAAGTGGGTCACAATTAAGTGTAATAAATATAAACAAGTAAACGGTGTGTGTGGGTGGGTAGGCGTGAGGCATCTTCGTTATTTATGTCTATAGTAGGAAGGTATGTGGAAGTAGGAAGTGGGTCAGTAACGTATTCAAGGGGGAAATTGAAATATAAGAGGTGTTAAATATGAGAGTTAGTTAGTTAGTGAAAATATATGATGAAAGGTGAGTGTAGTTCATGACGTTGATTGATAGAGGGGTAAAATCTGGAGATAAGAATCGATTCCGTGATTCTTAGGTCACTAATATTTCTGACAGAGGCAAGGATAGAGACGTGGATGTCGCGTTGTGTAGTATTGCATAAGGTGGTGTGTTTATAGAATAAGGATATACGGGCGTTCATATGTTTCTTGATGCGTAAATGTAACTGTTTTGTAGTGCTACCTATATAGAATTTATTGCACTTGCTACACTGTAAGTTGTATACACAATTTGTGCGGTAGCATAGTTCAGTGATAGGGATAGGGCAATTGGTCAGGGAGCAGGGATCGGGGGTATGGTTTTAGATAGATGTTGGCGCAAAGAGGTGCCAGTGTGGGTGTTAATGTTTTCTTTGTGCATTGCCTTGCGAATAGCAGTAGCTACTTCATCTCTACGAAAAGGGAGTTTTAAGAAGCAGGTATTGGAGAGGGTGAGGTGTCTGCGTGTTTTTGTCTTATTTAGGTAGGCTATGCTAGAAGTAAAAATAATAAACATAATAAATTTTAAATTGTATTGCAGCTTTTTCATGATAACTGATGCGACCCTATCAAGGTAATAATTGTTGATACTTTTGTATAATTTTGCATACATTGTATATCAAAGATAAGCACGTGTTTGGGGAGGACAGAAACAATTCTGTGCCAATAAAGACTGTTTTAGATGAACTTATGAAAAATTAAAATATATATATATATATATATATATATATATATATATATATATATAAATTTAATATAAAAAGGCGCTGAAAAAAGATCTATATTGTAACTCATATAAAAATAAATAAAGTAAATAAAAAACTATTCCTAATTGCTGGAAACGATCGTACGCCTAACCGTTGTTTATCTTGAATTCTTGGAACTGTAATAAATAATGTTGTAATATAAATGTTGTTCATCTCTACGAATTCTCTCTCTCCCTCTCTCTCTCTCTCTCTCTCTTTCTATATATATATATATATATATATATATATATAAGGTTTCCGTTATGGGTGGATAACTCTAGTGGAGAAAGAAAATCAATAGTCAAGCATAAAATGAGTTGACTATTTACTGTTGTCAGTATCGTAGAAAATCTAAACAAATTAATAATTTCATTTAATGCGATATAATTCCTTTTATATCCAGTGGCCAGTTAGGTAGCTCAGTCGATAGCGCACGAGATGACAATCATTTATCCTGATGGGTGGTGGTTGTACTTGTGAGATATAGGACAAATATTTAAAAAGAATTGAATAATACTCCTTTATAACTCAACAATAAACATTTATTATCCATTTACAAGTGAAGAAAAGAATGACTTTTTAGTCTAAAACGCCGTACTTGGAGCGAAATCTGTAAGACGTGTTCATCCAAGATTGTCTTTATTTGGAATATACAAGGGACATAACTCTACTTTCCAAATCTCTTTAGGACAAGCAAGATCACTAATGCAAAGAGTTACTTACCTTTTGATATGTTTTCGAGATGAAAATCCGTTTTATCTAACACCTCTCCTTTTAGTTATGTGCTATTTGTGTTTGTTGACGTGTCCTAGCCTGCATTTGATTTTCACGATTTGACAATTTTCACGATTTTAGATGTAAACAAATATCCTTAACAACATCTTGAATTAAATCCTCTGTTCTTCTCTTTGCCTAACTTGAGCGCGTTGTTGAGGCAAATCAAATATATCTAATAGTATCTCCAGAGGAAAAGTATCATCCTGCGTGCCATGCATGCTTGTTTCTTTAAGATAAGAGGATCGCAACTGATTTGCATGTCGAACCCATACCGAAGACTGCACACTGACGTCATAAGTGACATTTCTGCTTTGATGCAAGATGTACCCTTATGCCCACTTCTGTTTGCTATTGCGATAGTCTTTTGCTATGACCTTTCGTCTCGGTTTGAAAGGGAAATTTACTGCACCATCACGACGGTTGAACTGCTGTTCAATTTGTAAGTTCGTAAACGTACTTTTCGTTTCAATAAAGCTTCAGTCGGTAAACTACCATTTAGAGCATTTGGGTCTGGTGTATCTCTATAATTTCCAAGGAATATCTCTAGAATTTCTGGAGGAGTCATTCCATCTACTTTGAGTTTTAAGAGTGCTCTCTTAAATGTATCCGTAAAACGTTCGACCTTTCCATTAGATTGAGGATGAAATGGTGGCGTGCGTATGTGGTTGATATTATTTTGCTTGCAGTAATCTGAAAATTTTATTGAAGTATCATTGTCAAAGACTATGGTCTCTGGTACTCCAAATCGGCTGAACATATGTTGTAGTTTTAAAATCGTTTCCCCCGAGGTAATGTGAGTCATTCCTAAAATTCCAAGCCATTTACTGTAGGCATCAACTACTAGAATAAAACTTTTTCTCTCAATTGTTCCTGCAAATTTAATGTGAAGACGTGACCAGGGCGAATCCGGCATAGTTCAAGAATATAGTTTTGCTTTATTCTCAGCTTTTGCAGCTAACTGATATTTTGAAGAATTATGGTTCAGGTCTTCGAATTTGTTTTTCCATGTTCAGTTAATAAGTACAGCTACGAGCTAAATATTTCATCTGGCTAATTTTTTGATGTCCAAAAGGAAATTGTTTCAATACACAATTTTGCAATTTTAATGAAACAATCACGTGTTCTCCAAAAAGAATACACCTATCAAACTCAGACAATGATGATTGACGCTAAAAAACGGTTGAAGGTTTTTGTCTTTATATTCCTTAGGCTATTTTATATGGTGAACGTTTAACACTGCCTGGAGTAAGGGGTCGGAAGTTATAGCCTCGCGGATCATCTGTGTAGTAATTGGCAGTGTTATGACAGCTGATGCGAGTATTGAAATAATTTATGGTTCCACAGATAATACTGAAATGACTGACTCGTCTTTTTTATCCGTAAGTCTGGATAAAGCATCTTCATGTCCGATTGCATCAGTTGAACAATATATGATGGTGAAACCATAATCCAACAGCATAGTGGACAATCTATGCAGACAGTTAGCTGTATGGACTGGGATACCTTTCGCGGATCCGAAAATGCTAACAAGAGGTTTATATGTGACTAAAGTAAGATGACGTCCATATAACATCTTGTGATTTTTTTGTGCCAAAAACTATCGCCAATACTTACTGCTCTATCTGACTATAGTTTCGCTCGGCAGATGCAGTAATGTGGATGCAGAGATATTTCTTTTCGACTGCCATCGGAAAAGCTATGTGAAATGGCAGCTACAACACTATCATCAGATCGATCAAAAACAATAATAATATCCATTATGAGTTGTAGTGTGTGAGTAGCATATCTGAAGAAAATTATTGAAGACAGACTGATACTCAGTAAACCATTTCCATGGTATATCGTTTTTTTCAAAAGATTGTTGAGAGGTGCAAAAACTCGATGGAGTTCTGGTAGTGACTAACCATGTAGGAAAGAGCGTAAAGTTTTAATATTTGCCGGTGCCGGCATTTTTTTTAATGGCTGAAATATTTTCTGGGTTTGGCTGTCGACCATTTTTGCCAAATATAAATTCCAGATATTTAATTTTTGTTGGAAAAAATTCACATTTTTCAGCTATTACATGAAATCCATACTGCTGAATTTGTTCAAATGTAGAAGTCAAACGCTGCAACGATGATATCATCAATGAATTCTGAATCCGGTTAAAATTGCATTTATTGTTTGCTGAAATATTGCTGAAGCTGGTTTGACTCCGAATAGAAGGCGGTTCAATCTTAACAGTCCTTTGTCAGAAGCTCTTTTGACTCTTCATAAACCTCCAACTGCAGGAAAACATCCGGAATATCAATTTTTGTACCAGTCGTTTGGGGCTGAAAAAGAGTTTTGCATCAAACTTTAATTTGACAGTCGCCTTTGAATCCTATACTCTCCTCAAAAACATTGCTTTTAACCTTGAGTATTTCGGTAATTTTTTTTCAATAGCAGAAATAGAGAAAATAATTAAAGCGTTAAAAACACTCATTCAGTCTAAACCAAGCAAATTTAAATCAAAATTATCAGAGAGATAGCATGATCCAGGAAATGTTTTATCTTAAAAAAATACATTGCAATTTAACTCACCCGTCAGCTGAATTGTGTTGGCTGACGCACTTCGAGCTATGTGATGTGTTTTTTAATGCTGACTTCCATATATCTTACCACATGGAACGTGAGATAAGGATGATATCCGAAGCCGTGTCAAACTGAAAACGAACTGGACTGCTATTTACTGCAGAAACAGTAATTTTTTTGCCAGATTCAAAACCGAGTTTGCAAACACAGAATTTGAATTTGGTTTATTCCAGCCGGTTTGATGGGTGTCGGGTGTTCTTCTGTGTCAAATTATAATGCCCTGTATGTATGTTGAACGCTTTGCCTTTTTGATGATTACAAAATCCTTATTTATGTCCATAATTAAAGCATTCCTGACACTTATGCTTCTTAAAAAAACAAAAGCTTGAAAACTGCATTTTGACGTAATTCCAGCAAGCACTTGAAGGGGATTTCTTTGTAGGGGGTTTATTAGCCTATTCCCGGACACTGCTTGCAGCGGATAGATGAGTTGACTATTGTACTATGATAGTGTCGCGTTTAAGGCTTAATAAACGTTGTCATTCCGTAGTGAAAACTTTAGCTGTTACACTTTTATCCTGATCTTGTCTACAACGTAAACATGTACGAATGTCCGAATCCTATGGAGATTGTAGTCTTGCAATGAATATCAGACATTTTAACTGATCACCTGTGAGCGATTTAATTTGAAATGTTTCGCATTCACGATATACATAACTAGCAATAGTTATCAGTATTGTCTTTTGTCAATTTTAGGCAATTATAACGGACGTTAAAAAGTAATGGCTGAAAGCTAAAAATGTCTGTAAGTTGTTCCATCATTTAAGTGAAGGTTAAATAGTTTGCTCTTTTCGGAAGAATAAAATTGATGTGCCGAGTATGCTTAATAAATAACGTGTTTTCCAGGTATCGTCCTTACGGGATGAATAAATTGATCAAGTGTTTTCTAACATGAAAACCGCGAAGTAAAAGTAATTACTCGAGTTTCATCGAAGATGAATTCTTTCACGTTTGAAGATACGTTATCTGCAAAATTATTAGGTATTTGAGTGTGAACGCTTTGAGTTTTAAGTATCTGTGTAAATTGTTGGCTTAAAATACTTAATTGTGATTCCTCAAATAACTTCTGTTAGTTTATTAAAATATATCCAATACGTCTTGAGAAATCGCCATTTTTTAAAAAAAAATTTTCTTCAAAAAATAATCTTCTTTTTTTAAAAAAAAAAAATGTTTTTCTTTGTATTTTTGTTCGTCCGGTGAAAATGTTTTTTAGTTTTTTTTTGTTTTCCTCATCTCCTCGTCGCAAGTTGCTATGCAGTTGTGGTATTTGTGAGATATATGACAAATATTTTTAAAAATCAATAAAACGCCTGTATAACATATATTCTCCATTTACAAGTGAATAAAAGAATTAATTCTTAGTCTGAAACCTCTTAGAGAGAGATCTGTAACGCGTGTTCATCCAAGTTTGTCTCTATCTGGAATATGTGCAAAGGAGATAGCTATACTCACAAAATCTCTTGTAGGCAAGCGAGATCACCAAGGCAAAGAGTTACTTCCTTTTTAATCTTTTCGATATGAAAACGTGTTTAATCAAATAAGTCCGAATTTCTAATTTTCTAATTTCGTTACCATTGATAAGTCGTTTACGACGTACCTGCTGCCTGTGGATTAATATATATATATATATATATATATATATATATATATATATGTGTGTGTGTGTGTGTGTGTTAAGTAAACTCGTGAACTAATAAACCAATTATTATGAATTTTCTAATAGTTGCTATGTGTAAGTAAAATGAGAAGGCTACCTTTACCGTAGCTACTACAGTCAGATGTAGGGGAGGCCGCCACTACTTTCCCAGGATTACTCTATTTACCCTTTATCCTTACATTAAAAGATAAGGAAAATAAAATAAGATAAAGGAAATAACGGTTTCCATTTAGCCTAAAACAATAATCATCCATAGAATATAGATTTCTCTTAGGTTACCGATAGCATCGAAAAATATGTAAACAATGAAAACGCACATAGTTCTATGCTATCTTCTGTGGCGAGTTTGTTGGAGCAGAGGATAATTTACTGGGCACTGCTGATCACATTCGGATGTAATTCCTCCACGCAAGTAAATGACATTCCAGACAAAACCATTTGAAGTGTTTATGAGAAAAAAGAAAGAAAAAAAGCAAGTTAGACAAACCCGCCGTCTGAAATTAATTCGGAAGAAATATTCCCACTCTAAATGAAAAGTCAACTGTTTGGTGGTTTTGTAATGTCATCCGAAATGATAATAACTTTTTATTCATATAAAATCATAGAATTACTGACGTAATTCTATGATTTTATATGAATGCGAGTGCGAACACTGGCGAAGAATATTTTTACACCTTTCCCTAGAGGCTGCATTGTAGATAATTTTTTTCATATTGTTTTAGAAGCAGAGCTTTATTGGGGAGACCACTATGTTTTGGTTTGGTGTCGATCTTGGGATAAATACACGTGTTTGGGAAAAAATCAATCCAGAAGAAGGTTGTTTAAAGCAAGTTTTCAATTTAGGACGAGATTTTTATGATTCTTTGTGATGAATCATTGTTGCAGAAGATTCAAGAGTTGGTTGAAAACGTTGATTGTATAAACAATTCAAGAAACGGCTGTAAAAATGAATTACTTTGCTGCAAAATAAAGATATCGTAATTGAAACCTATATTTTCTAGTGTCCATTTATAAGTACTTTTGAATTATAAATTACTGTCTATTGAGCTTAAACAGTGACGTTTTGCCTACAAAGAAAAATATATACATCTATATAGTTATATAGATATATTTATATGTGTGTATGTGTGCGTGTGTTTGTGCATGTATGTTTGCCTATATATTGTTCACATACGGCTGTTCATCTATAATATGATATTAAACTCCCCACCCCACCACCAACATAAGCATTTTGCGATGTAACGGCCGCCGCCTTATTTAAACAATAAAAAGGGAACAGGGAAATAACTCCCAACGGGTCAGTATGTTTAATCATTTGCACTTTGTTTATCTTTAATAGTAAACAGAATTCTGAACAGAGACAGATTGAAAAATTGTTTCCCACCAATCAATTCTAGACTTAGAATTATCCCAAGTGAAGACCGAAAAAAAATACATTTAAAAAATGTGTGCGGTGCATGTCATCAACAACGTTCAACGCAAACAGAAAAAAAAAGTAACAAGAAAATCGTAATCACTCAATCACTGTCCAAATTCCTCTAATTTTTCTTCAGTATGCAACTTATTGGATTTTTACGCCTTTTTTTTTTATTAATCTCTTGTTGGAAATAATTCAAGTATTCGAACCCCACCCGCAACTTATAATTAGAATGAAGCGAAATACCCGACTCCGCCGAGTCAGATATTATAACTGTAATCTTAGATATGACACTCGTGATTTTTTGTTTAACCCATTAGTGGCTAATTTTTTTTTCTTTAGGAAATTACCAAACATATTTGGTAAATACAATATTATTTGATAATGAAATTACTTTGAAAAATTTACTAGACTCTATAGGATATTCCATGATAAATGCCAGTATACTGAAATCATATGCCCTTAATAGGGTTAAGATGAAAATTCATATACACTAAATGTACAAAAGCAAGGAAATTCCCAAATTTTTACACTTTTATTGTCATTAAGGGTATGCGAGCACAACAGGGCTATGTATTTTACTGGTAGGAATTTTTCTTCAGCGCACCTCACACACTTCATTCACTCATGCATAGATATTTATACTGTAGCGATGTGATAATGAAATGGTTTGGTTGATATGTAGTCATACCCTTAATGACAATAAAAGTGTAAAAATTTTGAAATTTCCTTGCTTTTGTACAATTAGTGTATATGAATTTTCATCTTAACCTTATTAAGGGCATATGATTTCAGTATACTGGCATTTATCATGGAATGTCACTACTTTTGTAAAGGCTATGCCTCAAGACAATGGTAATTTTTTAGGTTTTTTTTTTAATTTTCTGGAAAACTAAGCTATATGGTAAACTGAAATTAAAATGCTAACAACTAGGCCCTAGAACCTCTATCTCTGCCAAAAATCAGCTGAATCCATCAAATAGTTGATGAGATACAGGGTGGCACACACGTACGTACGTACACACGGATAACACAAAATCATGCCTGACGTTTCTGGATCTCTGGGTTTCCTTGACTAATGATGCTGAAATTCGACACACTTATAGAACCTATCAAATAAAATTTTGTGCAAAGTTTTAAATAATTTGGTTTATTGGTTTTTGAGTTATGACTGATCAAAGAAATGAGATTCTAGCATAGATCGTTTTTTAGGTCTATTAAGGGATAGAGCGCTAACGTGCCTCCCTCGATTTAGAACGGTCATTTATATTATATATAAAAATATAGGTTGGTTATAAGGACTACTTACCAGAAAATGTTCAATTGAATAATAGATGAAACTGATTGTATCCTAGCACTCTGGATTTTCACAACAGTATACTGAAAACTGAGACATCCGTGTTGCCAATATACAGCAGACAATAACTATAATATTTGAAAGACACTCCAATCTTATGACTATATATAGATTTCTTTGAAAAAAGTTTTTCTGGAATATGGTTAATTATTTTTCTGGTTCTAACTACATTATTAAGCTGTATTATTAACTAGCTGTTCCTACCCGGTGTTGTTCGGGATCTATAATTGTTTCCGTAATAGGATTATAAAAATTAAATTTAAATGCTTCCAAATTCCTTTCAAACTTCCAATGGTCACTAAGTTAATTTTTTTTTTATATTTTCGTCAAGTCTCAACCAAAGATTTAAAATGTTTACGAATGAGCCGAAATGCATTTTATTAGATTTAATTGTGTAAAGTTTCAAAATATTTTACGCTATTATGTTTGTAAAAAGAAAACATTAATTAATAGTAAAATAAAAAGAATGTTTTAGTTACGTAAAGGCATCTTTACGTGTATTTATTAAAATGGCTGACTGGTTTCTGAATAATCTGAAAGGCATATTCGTAGATTTCGTAATTAAATAATTGTTGTAAATATGATTTTATTAATTCTAGTATTTTGCATATACGATTGAAATACTTAATTTTATTTTACACAGAGAAATCTAGATTCTACCAGGCTTTTTTGTAGAGTTTAGAGAGGACATGGGCCAGCTCAGCAGTACTATATCAGGGATATCCAAAAGCTTTTTACGAGTTTGTGACGTATTTCAATTTTATAGATGTTTTACGCGGACACAGAATCCACGATATTATTGTACTGTCCTTGGACAAAACAGATACTATATGTTTCTATTACTCGAAGGCAAAGGAAGAGTGTTTTAGTTCGAATCTAAACGCCCTCAGACAACATGTTTTTAAATTACTTTGTTGCATTACGATCCCATCTTTTAAAATAGATGAAAGGTGATAACGTAGTACAAACATAGAATTGTCTTAGCTTATTATTATATAGATCAGTGCTCTTCAAACTTTTTTTGTCGCGACCCCTTTTTGGAAAAAAAATTTTTTCGTGACCCACCAAAATTTTTTATAAATAAAAAATAAGTTTGAATATTATTTAAAAAATTCCTTAGTTATAATTTTGGCGACCCCCTTTCTATGGTTACGCGACTCCCCTGGGGGTCGCGACCCCCACTTTGAAGACCTCTGATATAGATGGATAGGTCACATTTAACTTTATGAAAGTCTTTAAAATATAATAGTATTCACGGCGCATGATTTATGAATTTAAACAACATGAAAACGGTTTCTACTCTTTGAGAATCAAGTGCCTATTCAGAAGATTAATGAAACGCCTATTTTGCAACTTTAGGAACCTTTCCAAGCTGTTGAAGATTACGATAAACAATTGTACGGTTTGAACTAAGCTCCATTGCCCATTCACCAAATGATACTGCAGTGTATTATATTTAAGTGGTGCCATGAATGGATTTACATCAATCTCAACTAGACGTAAGAGGCTACTGAGAAAAAGTGTGAAAGTTTTTGGGGAAGTGGGTTAACCTAAATTTGGAGCTGTACAGAGAGATGTCTGTTTACATTAGTTTTAAATTTCTCCATGTCAGTACCGTCAGGAAAACAGGGGGCAGGGAGGGAGTTCCAGAGTTTAGCGACACGAGGAAAGAAGCTTTTGGGGACCTCCACAGTGAATGGATAGGATTTAGCAGATTGTCGGGTGTGTCTAGTGAATTCACGTCGTGAGGGCACCAGAGCAACAAGTTCATCAGAGCACAATCCATTGAAGTACGTGTAAAACAATGACAAGGAAACAACATTGCGGCGATGGGACTGGGACTGGAGCTTGGTGGATAGTGAAGGACCTATCAAGTTGGCGACTCTTTTTTGGACCTTGTCTAAGAGGGAGAGACTAGTTGATGATGCACCAGCCCAGATATGGCAACAATACTCCATGCATGGGCAGATGGTGGCTTTGTAGAGATATAAGATTATGTCAGGTGTAAGAAGGTTACTGGCACGGTAGAAGGAGCCCACCTTTTTTGCAGCAGTCCTGGCAATGTCTTCAATGTATTTATTCCAATTCATTTTATCTGTGAAAGTTAGGCCGACGAGTTGGAATGAGGAACTCTCGAGTAGAGTGTTATTTGCCATGAAAATCGGTGGTTGTAGAGGTTTCTTGTAGTTATTGAAGTAAAGTAGCTTTGTCTTTGCGGCATTAAAAGTTACCATCCATTTCTGACCCCAATCAATTACAAACTGGAGGTCATTTTCTAAGGATTCAGCCATTGCTTCAGATATGTGCGCGTCGGTTTTGCCCACATGACGAGAATAGAGTGTGATGTTGTCAGCAAATATTCCTATATCAGTCTCAATGACATCATGGAGGTTATTTATGAAAATCAGGAACGGTACAGGTCCAAGGATGGATCCCTGGAGTACACCAGCATTTATGTCATGTTGCTTAGATTAACGGCCATCGTGGACAACCTAGGTTTTTCTTTTTTGTTAGAAAGGATTAAATTATATTAACTATTTGTCCAGTAATACCATATGAGTGCAGTTTTAGGAGAAGCCCTCTATGCCAGACCTTGTCAAAGGCCTTGGATATATCAATCGCTACCGCTCTAGCTTCACCTGCCTTGTCAAGTGTATGATACATGCGTTCAGAGATGACCGTTAAGATATCTGCAGTAGATCGTGCTTGTCTGAATCCGTATTGATGATCAGAAAGAAGTTTAGCATTAACTAGGTGCCTGACTATTGCTAGATTGATTAATGATTCAAAGATTTTAGCAAAGATCGGGAGTAGACTGATTGGGTGGTAGTTTAGAGGATCAGTTCTATCTCCAGAATTCTTGAAGACTGGTACCACAGAGGCAATTTTCCAACTATCAGGGAAACAAGATTCAGCAAGGCATTTGTTGCGTAGTTTGAAGAGAACAAGGTCCAGCTTAGCATATCATTTCTTTATTACTATTACTGGTACAAGATCAGGTCCACAGGCTTTGAAGGTGTCAAGGCTTTTTATGCTTTCTCTGACCTTAGATGGGGTGATGACCATGTTCTCAAGTGTGGCTTTAGTCTGCAATGGGAATTTAAGGAGTGGTAAGTTCAAAGTGGAGTTTAAGGCGAAACGCTGGGCAAGTAGTTCAGCCTTGTCAGTTGTGATTTGATAGCGAGGGAATTGTGGATTGTCAATTGTTCATCACACTATTGTAGATTTTCCTGAAATCACGAGTACCTAATTTCTTTGACTAAATGCGTTTTTTGGTTATCTCTGTATACTTTCTCTTTGCTTAATCTATCACTACTTTCATGCCTCTATAAATGTAGGTCTATTCGCAGTTGGTGGCCGAATTTTCGGAATGCCTTCTGCCTCTCAGCAATAGCAGCTGCACATTCTCAGGTGAACCATTGAGGAGAGTGGGGTTTGCTGAAGAATTTTCGCGTGGGGACATCAATGCATCAATGCCTGCTTTGACCAATTCGGTTAGCTCATTTGCACACTGATCAGCATGGAATGAGAAAGTTTCAGTCCATGGAGCATCGCTGATGTGATCCCGGAGAGATTCAAAATCAGCCTGCTCATAGTTTCACGTCGTTTTGAGCAGCGGCACTTCAGCTATTAGACGAGTCTTTAAGGTAATAAGTAGCATTACCATAACGTAATTAGCCACACAAGCCTCGGGTAGTAAGGTCAAGAACAGTTCAAGAAGTGAGGCTTGCTGGTCCGCACGATCACGAAGGCGGGTCGAAAAAGTGACAATCTGTGAGAGGTCGTGAGCTGAGGAGAAATTAAACGTAGAGTTCCCAGCTGCATCAGTGACGCTGAAGAATTCCAACCTGTCACGGTGGTGTGCATTAAAATCCCCAAATACATGTATTTGGGCATTCGAGTCGAGTGAGAGTGCTCTATCTAACCTTTCAGAGACAGAGTTAAGCAGCGTACAGCCCTGGATCGAAGTAGAACGGTATAAGAAATATAAGTAACTAACTCTGTGATGTAAGGTCAATATAAAACACATGTAGGCTAAGTAATGTGATTCTTACCTATGTTCTCTAGTCAAAGGTAGGGTGTTCCGAACATAAACTCCTAGCCTGTGCATATGTTTGTCAGAATCTTACGGTAGAGTGGAAGGTAATCAGTCATGTCAAAGTGGTGAAAGAAGATTGAAGATTGAAGGTTTGTTTCACTTAGTGCTAGGATATCCGGGGAGTTTGTCAGAGGAAAACTTTCTACGTCGTTAATGTTGGTACTAAGTCCCCAAATATTTGTGAATGCGAGCCTCAAGGGCGGAGGCGAAGATCTTTTTTGGTTGTGTGTATGGTTTAGGCTTCTTGTTTTTTATTTTGTAAATCCATGTTTGTGTGTAGAACGCCATCACGCTCTCATGTACATTTCAACTTTACAGACGCTTTTTCAAGTTATAAACTACTTGCCGTTATAATTCAAATATGAGCACAACAGTAAAGTCATAATTTGTAAAGACACTAAAACTAATACCGCCTGAAGATGATTTGACGATTCAAATCGAAAGTACTTGCAAAAATGAAAAAAGAATGGAACAAGAAACCCATGGATCATATTTACATCAATTTGACCGAAACATTAGATGGACAATTCGGAAAATTGAAAAGATATAAAAAAGGCGCATCAAACAAAACCACTCCGTGTTATTTAATAATGTTTGCCTAAATGAAAATATGCTGCCTAAATACACACAATATATAAATATATATACATAGTGAGAAGGAGACAGATTTTGTGTGCGCATGCATATATATATTTATATATATATATTTATATATATATATATACACACACACACACACACACACACATATATATATATATATATATATATATATATATATATATATATATATATATATATATAAGCGTGTGAATGTATGCGAAGAATATCTCTTTCTTTTCTACACCGGAAAAGATCCGGCAGATTGTTCCAAAATGATATTATACAATTTCCTTTAATTGAGATATGACGATTTCCATAGCAACAAGACGAAAAAAATCAATTGGAGCACGAATAAAAAATGACAAACAATCAGATTTGGTATCGATCTAAAGGTTAGCACATAAAATAAACCGGGAGTAGAATGGAGAGGAGTTCAAATTAGAAAGGGGAAAAAAGAACGGCTCAAATAAATAAATATATAAAGGAATTGTATGAGGAAATCTCGTTGAAACAAAATAAGAAAGAAAAATGAAAAAAAAAAACAGATGGAGGAACAAAAGCGTTTATATATAATTGGCGTTTTGTTTCTGAATTGAACTGGCAGAAAATAACGGAAGTAGAAAGAAATGTTAGAATGGAGAGAGAAAAAAGATGGCGAGGAGGAAATTTACAGAAATGACCTCATTACGAGAATACGTACGGTATATCACGAGAAGAGATTTGAAACGGTGCTATTAATATAGAGACATAAGATTCCATATGGTTGATTTGAGTGAAAAGGGAATATTACATATGTTAGATTCTTGTTATATTAGTTTTATCGGGTATCGTATTATTATTAACTGTTACCCTGCGTAATTAGAAGGCAATCCCATAAGTTCTGACGAGAATTTGAATTCGTTGAAATCTAATAGTAAGCGGAGATATCTCTTTCTCTCCTATCCATATATATATATATATATATATATATATATATATATATATATAATTTAATGGTTATTATTATTTTAATTAATTATTCACTTATTTATTATTGTTGTGAAGATCTATCTAAAAGGATATCGATCCCTTTTTGTATGTAAAATTTACCTTCTTGATTCCACTATTCTTTTGTTATTTATATTTAATGTTATATATATATATATATATATATATATATATATATATATATATATATATATTCATATATATATATATATATATATATATATACATATTGTTGAATTTATATAAGAAAAGTATGTTTTCAACTTTATACTCCTTACAGTATCCGAAAATTTCCAATTACAAGCTCAATGAAGATTTATTACAAACTGCAGAGCATATATCTTATATTGATCTAATTCCAAAAACTATGTAAGAGGCAATCCAAAAACATAATTCACATCAGTTCTTTCAATTCTTTACTTTCGCACTTTAGTGGAGATTTATCATTTTCATTTTCCTCTTACAGACAACAACTACCAATTTTACCATATTAATTTATTCGTAGACCTACACGTGTTTCTATATTATCTTTTATTTACATGACTAGTCTGGGTCGCTCATGTTCCGACAGGTTGAGGGTACAGGTTAGACAGCTTGTCTGGCTGCTGTTTCCGACTGGTAGTTAGGAGCAAACACTCTTAGGTAGCGCTAAGAATGACTGCTCTATCAACAGTTGCATAATATCGTGGGTAACTGTACGTGTCATGTCGCGCATGGAAACGGACCCTACAGTTATCTCCTGCTAACTTTCCCGAGGCTACTACTCCCATGGGCCAAGTTACGACTAATGGACTGGTGAGCTTATTGGCACCAAACAAGCACCCACTTTGCCCTTCCCACTCTATCTAAACACAAACATGAATTTACAAAATAAAAAAAACAAGCCTAAACCATACACACAACCAAAAAAACTTGTATGCACTTTCTTTAACGTCATCAATTTCTTAACGGTTTAAACAGTAAAACTTTTAAATCTCTCATATGTGTAGAACGCCATCACGCTCTCATGTACATTTCAACTTTACAGACGCTTTTTCAAGTTATAAACTACTTGCCGTTATAATTCAAAAATAGGCACAACAGTAAAGTCATAATTTGTAAAGACACTAAAACTGATACCGCCTCAAGATGATTTGACGATTCAAATCGAAAGTACTTGCAAAAAAGAAAAAAGAATGGAACAAGAAAGCCATGGATCATATTTACATTAATTTGACTGAAACATTAGATGGACAATTCGGAAAATTGAAAAAATAAAAAAGTCGCATCAAACAAAACCACTCCGTGTTATTTAATAATTTTTGCCTAAATATATATATGAATAAATAAATATTATGCTCTTAATTTTTAACTTTAATTCTTAATTAATCGAGCACTCTGCTGGGATTTTTCCTACCATTCTACAAAGAAGTTATATATATATATATATATATATATATATATATATATATATATATATATATATATATATATATATATATATATATTATTTTACTTCAGTAGAAGTTCTCAGAAATGAAGGGGCCCCTTCCTGGGGCTAACACTTGATCTCTATATGAGATACATAGATACCCTAATATTCTATTAAGAATAATAAATTTATTCTCTCCCCAACTGACCAGTTAAGTATGTCATCGTATATCTTTCTTGTGGTCCGTAGGTCTTACCGGATTCCAGGACAATAATTCATCTAGTTTGGTGGAGTATCCAGCTACGTGGTGTTACTTGAGGTAACATCACTAGGTGAAGATGCATTATTCCTCGTATGAGCAAGTGTAAAGCCGTGCTGAGGAAATCTTATTTGTGCTGCAGATACTATGTAATTTTGAATATTTGGTCAGGGTTTATTATAGGGGTAAGTATCCTCATGTCAGGGAGACCGAAGACACTCGAGGATAGTGTCTAGTAGGTAATTCAAACTCCAGTATATATATATATATATATATATATATATATATATATATATATATATATATATATATATATATATATATATATATATATATACGCATGTGCACGCAAAATCTGTCCTCCTCTCTCTTTTCTCTGTTTATTGACAGTTGAAGGTAATTAATTCCTTCAATTGCGAAAAAGGCGGAGGAATATTCTAAATATTGAAAATAAAATTATAATAGGTATGTACACATTAAATGAGGCTGTAAGCAATGTAGAAATAACCGGAATGGTGAACAAAAACAAATAATTGAAAACAATATATGTGATATTGTTCTTCAAAAACGTTATGTCAACGTTATGTCAACAGGGCAAACATTAATTCTTGTTTTTTTGTGAGAAGCGCTTTTCCGCCGAAATATCAAACTATTTTACACCATCCCTTATTTTATTAAGTACTTTTAAAGTAATTTTTAAAGTAATTTTTAAGTAATTTTACTAAAAATAAACAGATAAGCTTTACAAGAAAAATATCACATATATTGTTATCAATTATCTATTTTTGTTCAGTGTATCTTCTCTTTCACCATTTCGACTGTTTCTACATCGCTTACAGCCTTATTAAATACGTAGATACAGATTAATTAATTTTCTCTCAGAAATCTGGTCATCCTGCGAACAGGTGACGCTATTTCCGCCCGTATTATCAACTTCCAGCTTCTATTATTTCGCAGGTTTAATCCTTTGACTCCTATTTTTTTTACTTCTTGTCTGAAAATGTTCCTGTTTACAAAATAACACTAGATTTATATTTCAGCTGATATTTATATTATCTAACGTACCCATGGGATCAAGGGTCTTCAATTGGACCCTGTGTATCTCAGCAGTATGTGATGTGCAAAATGTAGCCTCTCCGTAGTAAATGACCACCCGTCCATGGTGAAAAGCTACATCCTTTTTTAGGTACCCTGTTAATATGTATCGGCATAGAAAGAACACGGTGGACCTAGAGGAGTATACCTTGACCCAAAATCCTGCTATTCCACAGATAGCAGAGCAGTATTTCCAGCTGCACTCATCAACAAACTGATGATCTCATTCTAGGAACAGCATGGCTTTGCAGATCATATATATTTGACACTGCAGATCATATATATTTGACACTGCAGATCATATATATTTGACACTGCAGATCATATATATTTGACACTGCTCCAGTTAGAGGAGTACCATGGACTGTGTGCATATGCATAAGACTTAAGAAAACGCACAATAACTGTTTCACTATCAATAGATTGACGAGTCAAGAAAAAGACAAGAACGTATCCACGAATAATTAATATTTAATTTATTTAATACTTATATCAACTTTTGGATTAAAATATTACGAAGAGTATAATGCTGGTATTAATTGTGTACCATAACTTTGGTAATAATATCGTGGGGTCTGCGTTCGCGCCGGACATCCATAAACAGCAAATACGGCGTTTTACTTTATTTTATTCATAACTTGAAAATAAAACAAATATAGAACTGAAAACAAAGCGAATAAAAATGGGAATATGGGGTTCAGGGTGTTAAGCAGGACCACAAAGAAGCCACAGCCATTATTTATCCCTGACAACATTGGGTGTGCTTGCTAGTTGAATATAATCAGTTGCATTATGTTCCAGACATACCTCACAGATATTTTGATACGGTGAAACGCTATTAAAAAAATTAAATTTACGACTCGTAAACAAAAGCATTTCAAGAAAATAAAAACCTTAAGTATTCTATACTAGAGCTCGTCACTAATAAAAATATTTTTTTTTTTACAAAAAATGGTTTCACAAAATAATAGTTTAACAAAAAAATAACCTTGTCAATCATACGCAATGCGCACACACGATCTTCACCTACTTTTGTGAGTTATTACTAGGCATGCGTCAGGTTAAGGCTAAGGTTAGGATTAGCGTTAGGGTAAAGGTAAAAGTTAGGCTGTACATATTACAAAATAAACGCCACTGTGGAATTCCTCGCGGAATGGTGGACAGCTATATGCGTGGGTTAATGTGGAGGAAGCATAAATCTAAGGGAAACGATATTTGTACACAAATACATCATGACATAAACGGACTCCATCATTCTGACTAAGTAATAAAACGCCTTTTTAATTCCAAGTTGCAGTTCGTTTACTTTTTTGTGGTGGCGGGGGTATTTTTGGCAATATTCTTCTACAAAAGATCAAAATCCTTTTTGGTGCTGATATCGATCCTGAACAAGTTTTCGTGAGGTTCGACTCGGAAGCGTTCGGCTGTCCTACGCAAACATCCGAGAGTTGATGAGCCGATTTGTACCAGACGACAATTTTGATACGGTGCTGCGTCCTATGATAATAATGTTTTGCTTGTTTTTTTTTTTTTGTTTTTTGTTGTTTGTTTGTTTGTTTGTTTTTTTGTTTTTTGTTTTTGTTGTTGTTGTTGTTGTTAGGGTTTAGGGTTAGGATTTAGAGCTAGGGTTAGGGTTAGGGTTTAGGGTTTAGGGTTTAGGGTTAGGTTTAGGGTTAGGGTTAGGGTTAGAGTTAGGGTTTAGGGTTAGGGTTGGGGTTAGGGTTAGGGATATGGGTTAGGTTTAGGGTTAGGGTTTAGGGTTAGGTTTAGGGTTAGGGTTTAGGGTTAGGGTTTAGGGTTAGGTTTAGGGTTAGGGTTTAGGGTTAGGGTTTAGGGTTAGGGTTTAGGGTTAGGGTTAAAAATATTTATTTGATAACAGTAATTTTGCTCTCTTTTGCTTGTTTTATTTGTTTTGTTGTTTAAAAAAATTCTTGCAACTATAACTAAAAATTATAGGACGCAGCAACGTATCAAAATAAAAAAAAATATTTATTTGATAACAGTAACTTCGCTGTTTTGCTTGTTTTTTTCTGTTTGTTTTTTTTTTCTTTTAGAAAATTTCTTTAAAATATAAGTTACAATAACAGGACGCAGCACCGTATCAAAATTGTCGTCTGGTACGATTCGGCTCGTCAACACTCGGGCGTTTGCGCAGGACAGCCGCACGCTTCCGAGTCGAACCTCACGAAAACTGGTTCAGGATCGATATCAGTACCTCCTTTTTCTGTGTACAAGAGAAAAAAAACAACATTGTTTGTAGTGTTAGTCTTAAGTGAAAAGGTATTGGTATGAACACAATTGTTCGTAGTGTTAGTCTTAAGTGAAAAGGTATTGGTATGAACACAATTGTTCGTAGTGTTAGTCTTAAGTGAAAAGGTATTGGTATGAACACAATTGTTCGTAGTGTTAGTCTTAAGTGAAAAGGTATTGGTATGAACACAATTGTTCGTAGTGTTAGTCTTAAGTGAAAAGGTATTGGTATGAACACAATTGTTCGTAGTGTTAGTTTTGAAAGGGCCGATGGTTTTACACCAATACCTTTCTATTGGTATAAAGCCATTGGCCCTCTCAAATTTCAAACCGAGAAAGAATCGATTGCACCTTGTCAGATTCTTCTTCCGCAGAATGTCCCCCTTACGGAAAGCGGCTGTCAAATGGTCCTGCTTTGAGGGGATCAGGATCGACTCTTTTTTCTGATTCTTATTGTGACCGCCGACGGCAATATTAAAATTGACTCAATTTACCCAGACCTTCGGAGAGAGAATGAATAAAAAGTATTTCTTTATGTTTTACTGTTACGCAAATCGTTCTTTGTGTGATACCCCGAGGGGTGACCGGATCTCTACAGCGATTATTCCCTTCATTAAACATGGAATTGGACGGAAATGAAGGCAGGATATTCTATGGAATCGGTGACGTGGTGCCTCTGGCCGAAAATGTCACCTCTCGTGCTATTAGAGTAACACGAAGGCTTCAAATCAAAGTCAAGATGAAATTCATTTAAGTGTATACAATTTTCTCGTACTTGTGATTCATTTTCGACTGACTCTGCTAACTTTATTATGATCTTTTATAAAAGAGACCCACCCAAAATACCTTTGCCACCCCAAATACCCTAGAAAATGCGGATTCTAGTAATAAAAAAACGTTTTAGTACTTATTTAAGTAGATGAAATTAATTCACTTTATTGAGTATTTGCATAAAAATTCGTTTCCCTTATTTTCCTGCTTCCACATAAACTCATAAAGATAACCGTCCAGCATTCAGCAATGCATTCCATGGTGGCGTTTATTCTCAATTCTGTACAATGTAACCGTAACTCTAACCTAACTCTTACCGTAATTATATTCCTAACTAGAAGCATATATCGACATAACTCACAAAGGTATGTCAATAGCGTGTGTGCGCACTGCGCATGACTGATGTTTCATTTTCAAAATTCGGTGTCCCATAAGTAGCCAGGCCTATTCTAAAAGCTATCTTTTATTATGTTACTATGTAACTATCCGGCGTTATCCGGGAGTCGTTTTACTTTATTTTGTGTTGCTTCCTTCAATGACCTTCACCTCATTTTGACTTTTCTCTTAATTAATTTCGGGTGAGTAAATATTTATATTTTTTGAATAATAATTCAATGAACGAATATATGTTCAAAAAATGTTTTTTGTAATAGAATCAATCGAACGAAATGTTGAAATTAAATCGTATAAATATTTTCGAGTATTTTTGCAACTGTTAAATTTATAAACCAGAATTGAAGCGCCAGAAGTGCATGTCGTTATTTTTACCAAATTATTTTAAATTTTAAATAGGATTTTGAAACTTAGATTTATTCATTACATTTTCTTTTTAATTAACTGTTATAAATAAATCATTAATTAAGTTGTCGATTTTATTTTATGTTTTATTCGTTGTCACACACACACAATATTTGATCGGATAAGTTTATTCAACAGATTACGTAATTTCACTAATAAGTTGAGAGCATGGCACAATTAATTAAAAATAGCCATAAGAAGATTGTGTTGCGCCCAAACTACCAACTAGAATTATTT
This sequence comes from Sepiola atlantica, assembly GCA_963556195.1. NCBI lineage: Eukaryota > Metazoa > Mollusca > Cephalopoda > Sepiida > Sepiolidae > Sepiola > Sepiola atlantica. Next base: position 23,182,614 of record OY744516.1, on the reverse strand, counting down.
TGAACCTTCTGAAACATTTAATGTTGAAGCATAGGAGATTATGGTTGTGCTTATGATTGGTATTCTTTTCTGTTTGTTCGCCATAGTTCATTAATGTCTGAATTTGAGCTTAACTGTTTTTAAACTTTCTTGGTCGAATCTTCTTGCTTTCATCAGATTGTTTTAAAAAGAGGAAATAAAAATGAGATTTAAAAGATTCCCGGACAACACTGGGTAGTTTTAACACGTTTTAAGAGCGAAGTTTTATGGGCATCACACCCACGAAGGCATCTTAATCTGTGCCTGAGTTCAAATGCGAAATGGCACACATTGTGTCGACAAACAAACAAACAAACAAATGGCACACGTTGTGTCGACAAACAAACAAACAAATGGCACACGTTGTGTCGACAAACAAACAAACAAATGGCACACGTTGTGTCGACAAACAAACAAACAAATAGCACACGTTGTGTCGACAAACAAACAAACAAATGGCACACGTTGTGTCGACAAACAAACAAACAAATGGCACACGTTGTGTCGACAAACAAACAAACAAATGGCACACGTTGTGTCGACAAACAAACAAACAAATGGCACACGTTGTGTCGACAAACAAACAAACAAACAAATGGCACACGTTGTGTCGACAAACAAAGAAAGAAAAAAAACACAAGTTCACGCTTTTTATACAGAGTGACAAAAAAATTCCACCCAGGGAATCGTTAATAAAATTCACAATCATTTCTACAACCCAACCATATTTGATACAAATGAACTTCACTTGCTTCCTTACTTGTCCATCAAGTTTCAGTCATCAAGATCCAACATTCTTTGAATTATCGCCGTTCAGTTATTATCGGGGATGGGCTTCACACTGATCGCACTTCAATAGCCGAGATTTTTATCTGAGTTGTTATCTCAAGATAATGTCTATCAAAACAATCTCCAGGCGATTTCTGAACTAAAAAGGGTCATCACAGCTAAAATCAGGGCAGTGATAAGAGAGAAATGGGTTATTTACAATTTTGAACGTTGTATTCAGCTGCGTTTATCAGTCAACGACTATAAAACAATAACTGTTGGATGATTGAAACTTGGTGGACAAGTCAGGCATTTACTGAAGTTTATTTGTGCCAAATATGGTCGGATTGCAGAAATGGTTTTGAATTTTATTCCATGAGTGGAATTTTGGGGGTCACCCTGTTGCAGAAGAATATCAGTTTCTTTTTCTTCTTCTTCTTCTTCTTCTTCTTCTTCTTCTTCTTCTTCTTATTATTATTATTATTATTATTATTATTATTATTATTATTATTGTTATTATTGTTATTATTATTATTTGTACTCACTAGGAGTTCTCACACAGATCATCGTCAGTGATTTCTCACCGACAACAACCAGTGGTATTTCCTGGAGTCTGAGTGACAAAAAACGTCCCCAGATTTCCAGTATTCTTCACCTCTTTTAAATAACGATGCGGTATCGCAACAGCTCTTTACTGTTATATTATGGATGGGGCCCGATATTTGTAGATACGATTAAATCACACAGATCATCGTCAGTGATTTCTCAGCGACAACAACTAGTGGTATTTCCTGGAGTCTGAGTGACAAAAAGCCTCCCCAGATTTCCAGTATTTTTCACCTCTTTTAGATAACGATGCGGTATCGCAACAGTCCCTTACTGTTATATTATGGATGGGGCCCGATATTTGTAGATACGATTAACTCAACTAGTGCGAATTATGGCTGGGGTCAAATGAAGACAGTGAGTGCGTGTCAAGCTGACATGCACCGAAGGGGACCGTTATGAGTCAATCATGTTGTTGAAAGACCATAGCAAAATCACAAATTCAACGGCGATCACAATCTCAGGTCAGAAAAAGTCAGAAAACATGAGTGAAGGAAATGCTTTGCATGACTATCACACGTGTGGATCTGTGACGTCACTCCTTCTTCGTGAGAAACTAAGGTTTTTGAAATGAGATGTACTTTGGAAGTGAGAGCGTCAAGTCAACGATGTAGTCGCTCGTTGTATGGTCTGGATCTCTTCGAGATCCAGCAGAAATTCCCGTGCATAGTCGCATCCCACAGCGAGAAGGATAAATGGGAATCAAATGAACGAATGGATAAAACGCTTCCACAACGAAGTCCAGAATAAAAGAATGAATCTCTCTCTGAGGAAAAATTGTCTCCGCGTTTGTATTCTGCCTGTCTATAAAATTGTATCCACAGATCAGAGATCACCTGCATCGATCACGGCCAGAGATAGCAATGGAAACCGACGGTACCAACTGTGATCACAAGCAGACGACAACAAATGTAAGGTAACTTTTTTGTGCATAATATTTTGGGTCCTAATCTGTAAAACCTCGAAAGACTTAAAACTAAAAGAACTAAAACAGAAAGAAAAGGTGCACTATGCTTAATTTGATATGTTTGAAATGAACTATGTTTTAACGAAAAATGTTTTAATAAGTAAAATGCTTAAAAAGTGGTGTGTAACAGGACTAACAGTTTAAAGGATTAAAAACGCCTTAAAGAAATGTGTATTAAAAATGCTATAAAAGTGCCTTAAAAATGAGTGTTAAAAAAGTTCCTTGAAAACGTGTTTAAAGAGTTTGAAAACGCTTCGAGATTTTTCATAAACTTTCGTATTGTTTTCAGTTTCGAGAAGATTAATTTCCAAGTGTTATGCAACATTACCATTGATTTCTCGCTGGTAAGGACAATTGGTCTTCTCTTAGATTTGGGTGGCAATAAACCTCCCCAAGGTCCCAGCATTCTCTGCACTTTTCAAGTGGAGGTCTGGTTTGTGATGCCCCTCCTCGGTCTTCTTATCCTCTTCGACCCTGTACAAATATTTGAGCTGGTGTCAGCCTAGGCCGGCACCATTTTCAAAAAAAAAATTATTTTTTTATTTAAAATTTTTTTTTCAATTTTTAAAAAGTCTTTTTTATTTTTATTTTTTTTTCTAATTATTATTATTATTATTATTATTATTATTATTATTATTATTATTATTATTATTATTATTATTATTATTATTATTATTATTATTTGTCTTTTTGTTCTTTTCTCTTCTCGTTTTTTCTTCTCTTTATCTTTTTCTTTCTTTTCGTCTTTTTCTTTCTTTTCTCTTCTTCTTTGTTGTTCTTCTAATCTTCTTTTTCGTCTTCTTTTTCGTCTTCTTATTCATCATCTTCTTCACTCAGAATGCCAACCGCGAACAAACATTTCTGTCTTTTGTTGGCATAATGGAGATCTCACTTCACTTCGCAGGTCAAATAAATGTTCACACTGCTGATAAGATGACTATTTTTCTCTTTCCCAATGGCGGACCAGATACGGCCGTCAGTCTACTCGCTGTTACGCCTATCGGCGTGCTCTGAAATCGCAGTAAAAGTTCACCATGTATGACACAAGAGCAATGGCATTAATGATCACATTCTTAGGAATGGCCTCGCTCTTATTTTGTCAGTCGGATCAGTAGCGCCACCACGCGGCCGACAGCTGCGATTAACGAATGAGAAGAAAATGATGCGCTCATTACTGTCATTCGTTTCGAACATTACATTCGATTTATGCCAGGGTCTATTGCAATGTGTGAGAAAGTTCACATATGTCTGTCATCGCCCGAAGCATACGTTTCGTGTCAGTAATACAAAAAAGAAAAACGATGCGCATAATTATGTAATGACATGTGTCTTTATATGCGGCGAAAACTTGTGTGTAAAATGTGTGTGTTTTATTGCTTCACTAGCGAATGTATCCGTTTATGCATTGTAAGAGGTTCTAGCAAGAATATGAAATATTACACCCCTTACACCCTATTATAGAGTTTTACTTTACATGTATCGCTACGGTGGACAACTTCTTTGCCTCTATTGTAAATACATAGAAGGCATTTCCAAGGCTACTACAAAGTAAGTAGGTTCCTTCTACCCTGATAGAAAACCTCTCACACCTATATCCTATATATCTACCAAGCCACTAACCGCCGATGCATGGAATATTGTTTTCACATCTAGGCTGGTGCACCACCCACTAGTCTCCACTCTTAGACAAGGTCCAATAAAGTCTCTAAACTAATAGGTTCCTCACGGTCCACCAAACTCCATCCCATGTCCAATCGCCGCAATGTTGTATCCTTGTGCCTGTTTTACAAGTACTTCAATTGAATGTGTTCCGATTAACTTGCTGCTCTGGTGCCCTCTCGACGTAAATACACTCGACTAACCCGGCAATAATCTAAATCGCATCCATTCACTGTGGAGGCCCCTAGATGCCGGAGAACCTTCTACTCTAATAGCTTCTTACCTTTGGAACACCCTCCTTGCCATATGTTTCCCCGACTGTACCGACATGCAGACATTTAAAACTAATGTGAACAAGCATCTCGCTGCACAGCTCCAAATTTAGGATGACCCCCAAAACTTTCACCCTAATTCTTAGTAGTCCCTTACGTCTACAATGGCAACTTGCCTTGTTTAGAGTGAACTAAGTTTTTTTTAAAAAGTTGGTCGGCGTCCCCTCGTTGACATGTTATAAGTAGTCGGTAGTGTTGTCTAGTCGATATATAACAGCATAAGTTTCTTCTAGCAAGAATATAAAATTTTACACCCCATTATAGAGTTTAACTTAACATGTATCGCTACAGTGGCCCACTTATTTGTCTTTATTGTAAACAGTATGTTAGCTTCTACTCGTTGACTTTGGCCTTTTGGCTAAGATCAAAGTGTAGTATCTGTTCC
>OY744516.1:23157879-23172879 GCA_963556195.1 Sepiola atlantica | reverse complement strand
ATAAAAGCATTGCTTAACAATATTTTCTAAGTGACAGTCTTCTGGGAGTTGAAGGTTCAATCCTCACTACAGCTTATAATAACTAAGAATACGATAATAATTAATTCACACATTTACCCGATCATGGCTTACGGGATGAGAATGATTTACCCCCTTGGATGAAATAAAGGGATCAATTAAAAATTCCGTATTTGTTCGCGAGTTCGATACAAACATTCGCAAGTTCAAAAACATGCGTCTGTAGAAGGTCGGAGGTTACATCGACCAAAACGTTGCGAAAAAAAATAACCAGGATGAGATGTAATCCGAATAATTAGAATAATACAAAATTCGGTACTGTTATAGATGACGCGCCTGATTTACGTGACTTCGCATCGACAACGATCGGGCATGTCACGGAAACGGCCGAGCGCTGACGGAATAATATCATTTTTTCTTTCTTTTATCTTATAAAAACATTGACAAAATCCCCCCCCCCCAAAAAAAAACATTATTTTCACAAAAAAATGATTTTAATCTGTGTATTTTTATTTTGAATTTATTCGTCTTATATTAGCGTCTGTTAGTCTTCCAGTTAGAGCTTGGCTGTTTGAATGCGGGGCTTGGCTGTCGCTAAGAACGGGAGCCCTAACCCTAACGGTAATCCTCACCCTAAACCCTAACTCTAACCCTAAACCTAACCCATTTTTCTTTCTTTGTTTTATGTTAGCAAGAAAAAAAAGAGAAAAACAGCGAAACAAATGAAAAAGAAAACATTGACAAAATTCCTCCCCCCCCCTCAAAAAAAAAGAAATTTCTTTCTACACATTTGATTGAAAATGGTTCATTTGACCCCCCCCCCCCACCCTACAGTTTGTTCGTTTTTTATCTTTTTATCGATGTATTTTTTCTTTAGAATTGATTCGTCTTATATTATCGCCTGCAAGTCTTCCATTAACGCTTGGCGTTTTCGTCTCGGCAACTCTCGGGCGCTTCCGCGACCTGCTCGATCGTTGCCGACGCGAAGTCACGGAAATCAGGCGCGTCATCTATAACAGCACCCAAAATTCTATGTCGTTCGAAACCGGATATTATTGTACTGGTTTATAGTTGATAGTCAAAATCAAGTTACAATTTTATTGGTATTCAATAAGTATAAAAAATGTGACGTCATACTTTGGTATTTGATGTTTTTTCATTTGTTCTTACTTATCGTCTCGTCGGGTTGTATTCACATCAGTTATGACAAGTAAAAAGTCAACACGTTGTGTTGCGCCAATGTGAGCTTATCTACCTGCCAGGCTTTGCCTCCCCTCTTTGGAGAGGAGTAAGTTTATAGCTTACTCTCTGAGGCGCCCCTACCGGGGAATGCCATCGGGGCTGCCCAGGCATTTTTTGTAGGCCAGAGTGCTCATCTTCTCGGGCGCTGGCTTTTCAAATCCCACTTTCCCGACCTTGTGTCACATCTTATCTTGTGGGAGGAAGATAAATAACTTATCTACCTGCCACAAAAATAAATATTTACCTCTCGTTTTTAAACATGGCTATAAAAACAAGCTTAAACTACAAATTGACCCACAAAAAAAATTAATTGTTGGAAACTAAAAAGATAATAATAATTTAGTAAAAAAAAACAAAAAAAAACGGCAGAGTTAAAAAGAATAGAAAATGAAACAAAAATTAAAGTAAAAAGACTCCCAAGCAACACCGGGTAGGTACAGCCAATTGATTATAAATTAGTTCAAATCTAGTATAAAAGAAATACCAATATCATATAATGAGAACACAAAAAACACTTTATATAAATAATAACGTTCACTAAATATAGCATACCTTATATATTAAGGAATATGGGATTTTTGATCGATATAGCTTATAAATAGGAAATGGTAGTTGATAACAGAAACATTGCTAAAACACTGCTTCATTTTACTTCAGTCGAAGTTCTCAGAAATCAGGTGGTCCCTTCCTGAGGCTAACATTTGATCTTTATATGAGATACATAAATATCCGAATGTTCTATCTAGATTCTCCTTTACCTTTCAAGCGTTGAGTTAGTAAAGAAGTAAAGAACATTAATTTTTTTCTTCCCAATTGATCAGTTTACCGTATTACAGTACATATATCTTTCTTACCGGATCCCAGGACAAGAATTTCCCTTTTTAATGTTCTATGTCTCTTTCTATTCTTTCATGATTCATTTAAATTCTCTCTCTCTCTCTCTCTCTCTCTCTCTCTCTCTTACTCTCTCTTACTCTCTCTCTCTCTCTCTCGTTCTCTCTATCTGTCATTCTCGTTTTCTCTGTATCTCTCTCTTGTTCTCTCTCTCTCTCTCTCTCGTTCTCTCTCTCTCTCTTTCTGTGTGTCTCGGTCTCTAGGTTTCTCGGTCTCTCTCTGTCTCTCTGTCCATCTGTCTGTCTCTCTCGTTCTCTCTCCATTTCTCTCTCGTTCTCTTTCTCACTTTCTCTCTCTCTCTCCCTTTCTCTCTGTCTCTCTCTGTTTCTTTCTCTCGTTCTCTCTCTCTTTCTTTCTCTCGTTCTCCCTCTCTCTCTCTCTCTCTCTCTCTCTCTCTCTCTCTCTCTCTCTCTCTGTCTGTATCTATCTCTCTCTCTTTCTCACTCTCACTCTCTCTCACTTCCTTTCCACAAGCATTTCTTCTCAGTTTTCAAACAGTTTAATAATTGTATTTCTTTATTCTCTTATTCTTTCCACCCTCTCATTAAGAGCACTGCCCCCCCCCCGCTTTCCTAATCCACGAGACTCCCTTTTCTACTTTTCCTCTCCAACTAGAATAAAATATTTTTTTTAGGTTTGTTTTTTGTTTATGTTGTCGTCTCCTGCCCTCGGCTTCAATCAATCCAGTTTGCCTTAAATATTACGTTTTGTTTTCCTATCCAATTGCGACGGCGATGATTTTCAATCAAACTTTCTTTAATCTGTCTGGGGGGCAACGTTTGAAAACGTTCACAATGTTTCACAAAATTCCAGCCATAGAAATCGTGGATCGTTCCTCGGTAAACTGAAGCCACCTGCCGATCAAGAGCAAACGGCGCACTTTTCGCGCTGGGGGGGGGGGGGGGGGGTCGGGGCGAAGGTATTGTATGGATGCGGTCGCGCGATCACAATTTTAGATGATGCTCTGCGTAAGTGGGATTGCGTGTGTGAATAAATGAAAGGTTCTTTATACGCGCAAACGCTACAGACATAATTTGGTAAAGCGTGAAAGCCCGTTCCTAAACGTGTAGTGATTTAATATAAAAGCGTATATAGAGATATAGATAAGGTAAGGGAAGGAAATGGAAAACATGGTTGAATGAGTGAGTGTGAGAAAGGAGAAAGAATTGGGGAGTGATATCGTGGTGACATTGAAGGTACGATTATAAATAAGACAACACGGTGGTATATTTTACAAGTGTGTATTTACAGAAGTACAGAATAGTATGTTTCTTGGTCGTAGGCTCCTCTGTAAAAATGTTTAGAGACGTCCATATAGTCACGAAATGAGGTAGATTTTACTCTATAAGTGTATGCAGAAACGATGAAAGTAATGTCTTTTGTTCAATATATATATATATATATATATATATATATATATATATATATATATATATATATATATATATATATGTGTGTGGGGGGGGGTGCGTATGTGTTTACGTTCTATAACATTCCAGGCTTACTTTACTTTCGTATCAAGATTATATCTAAATTTTTTAATCATTATTATTCAACTGTAGGTTTAACAATATTTTATCAATTGGGATTTTAAATGCTTTTGTGTGTTTTTTTTTCAATCGCTGTCCTATTTTAGAAAAAGGTTGTTGACTAGCTCGACTGGTTACAACGCATTTTGGGTGTGGAAATTCGAGATATATGCTAACGTTTGATGTTAATGTTTTCATGCATTTTAATATACAATTGTTATTGTAAAACCTTCTTATTAGGCTTTTCTTGTCTTCCTTTCTTCTGTTTTAGATTGATGTATTTTTCAATGAGCGATTTCTCTGATGATCAGCGGTGTTAAAATAAAACTTATATATTTCTCTTGACAAAGCAGTGAAACCCGGGTAAGATATTAAAAAATTAAAAAGTTGAAAAAAAAAATTTGTTTGTAAGATGGAATAAAAACATTTTAGTTATTGGTCGAAGTCGGAAAATGAGGAAATTCTGAAAAATAAATGAATAAAAAATATGGTGATGGATTGACCTTTTCTTTAGAATATAGCGAAAAACTATATATATATATATATATATATATATATATATATATATATATATATATATATATATATATATATGCTAGCAGTACTGGACATGTCATTTCACAAGGAAAAAATAATAACCCTGTAGGAATGCACAAGTAATTATGGTTATTGATGTGCATACTACGGATGGCGGGTCTGCGAGTGAGAGATATTTAACTCAAAAAGGGGCCATCCAAAATATGGGGAATATATATGGCTTTGGCATTTGACCACCTAGATTTTGATTTCTCCATTTGGAAAAAAGCTAGTGGCTATTTAAGAGTTAAAATCATTTAAAGAACTCGAAAGATTAATGTCCATTCAGTTGTTGTCATGTCCATAGATAAAACTGGCTTATTATTTTCAAGTGAGTGACTAGGTAGGTGTACCACAAAAGACACCAATATATATATATATATATATATATATATATATATATATATATATATATATATATATATATATATATATATATATATATAATACATTTTACTTGTCTAAACTCCGAGGAGGCTTGTTTTATCAAGCGAAATATCAGTTATATAAGTCAGGATGAAAAAAAAATGTTTTAATTTTTTTGTATTTTCATTTAATAAATTATCTGAATCTAACACATGGTTTTCTCAATGAAGGCATTTTGCCTCTATCTTTATATTAAAACTCAAAGATGCTTAAGAAAATGAACTTGCCCAAATTTATAACTACCGGCGACCATGCGCTATTTTAAGTTCAAATAAAACAGACATTTGCACCGTTAGTCCAGAACATCGGACACCTTCTACAAGACCAGGAAGGATTATTACGAAAAAAAAACAGGTTAATACCTTTTACTTATCTAAACTCCGAAGAGGCGTGTTTTATCAAGCGAAATATAAGTTATATAAGTCAGGATAAAAAAAAAATGTTTTTATTTTTTTTTATTTTGATTTAATAAATTATCTGCATCTAATACATGGTTTTCTCAATGAAAGCATTTTGCCTCTATCTTCATATTAAAACTCAAAGATGCTTAAGAAAATGAACTTGCCCAAATTTATATATATATATATATATATATATATATATATATATATATATATATATATATATATATATATATATATACCATTTGATCCATGGTTAGAACTTAGGTTGCTAGACATCAAAGCGTATTTAACACGCCGGTAGTGCGTAAGCTCTTTTGACGGTGTCTGTAGGGGTTACCTCACCCTTAGCGTTTGGCCTACGATGCTTAGCCCACAAGGCAGTTGGGATCTACTTTTGTGGCGCTGAACACTAGCTGTTCACCAGAGCCCAGTTGAGATATCAGTACTTACGGCGTTATGTGGGGTTGCTTTGACTTTGAGAAGCTCTATTTTCCACTAGGAATGTGTGCTTTTTAGCGTCCAAACACCAGTACTTGAGTTAACGTCTCCCGTAGGTCCGTATGGAATTGGTGGAGCCAATACAGATGGTCTGCTGGACTTGACACAGTACCAACTCTCGAAGAAAGACTCAGACGCATAAAACAAATCAACTCAAAGAAAGCTTATATGTCAAATGGCATTTCTGTTAAACTGTTGAAACACGGTGGTAGGAATGTTCATTGTGCGGTCCACTCTTTGGTGTTATCAGCATGGCAGGGTGATCCAGTTGCCCAAGACTTGGTAGATTCCATTTTGATTATATTCTACAGAGAAAAGTGTAAAAAGTAAGACTGTAGAAATTACAGTGCTATTTCACTGCTAGTATTTGCACGGCTCTTGCTAAACCGATTGGAGAAGTATATCTGTCTGAATGTCCTTCCTGGGTCCCAGTCTGGTTTTAGAGGCAGACGAGCAACCGTAAACATTATATTTTCAGCTAAGCAGTTTCTAGAAAAATATATTGAAAAGTATGTGCCTCTTTATTACGTGCTTTTGGATTTAACCAAGGCATTTGACAGTCAACCGCGAGGCTCTCTGAACGAACTTAGAAAATTTGTCGGTACATCTGCTTTTACTTAGAAGTTCAAGCAACTTTGTCGTTGTGTGAAAGGACACGTTAACTCTAATGGTCAGATCTCAGATGAACTTCTCATTGATATACCTGCTCCAACATTGTTCTCACGTTATCTGGAAGATGGTATGGTTTCCACAACTGTAATATAGATGGCTATATTTGATTCCGAAGAACTGGAAAAGTATTCATCCTGGAAAGATTCCAAACCAAAACCCTTTGCTAATGACGGATTTATTAGGGAGATGTTATATGCTGATGATGCTGATCTAATGACTCACTTCCGAGAGGATATGCAATCAGCCGTGGATCTCTTCACGAATGCTTGTACCTGCTGTGGACTGAAGGTTAGCATTAAGAAAACTAAAGTTATGGTGATCTGTATGTATGTTCTTTCTCTATAAGAAGCGTCTTAAAGTCGGTAAGGATTTCGTCTACCCTGGTAACGCTTTATACAATGATTGTTCTCTTGATGCAGAAACTAGACAGAGAATCAGCAAGGAATCATTTGACAGGTCGGAAAATAGAGTTCGGTCTGATGCTGATATAATTATGAGAAGTAAAATGTCAGTATAACAAACATGTGTGCTGTCATCCTTAGAATATTCCTCTAAAACATGGACGTCGCATCAATCATACATAAAACGGTTCGTAAGATTTCATTAGCATTGACTCAGAAATATTCTTTGTCTAAAGTTGAACACTTTTTGTTCCTGAGAGAAGTTTCTTAGCCAAAGCCAAAATCACTAGTAGTGCTACGATTGTGACTAAGAACCAAATGCGATGAGCTTGTCATCTTGTCCGGCTTGATGACTGTAGACTCCCAAAACAGTTGTTTAATGGTGAACTACTTTCTGGCAAAAAGTTGAACGTGGAATGTGTTAGATGACGTAGAAAAGGAAGTTTCGACTTTGACATGAGATTATATAGAAAACTTTTCAACTCGAAATTATGGTTAGGAATGTAGTTAACGTGTTTAAGGAAGTGACGTCAAGCACAGCTATTGATGTAACCGAAAGTGAACAGGCAAATAAGCTAGTGTGATCTAATCTCTTGTTTTTCTAAAAAGGGACGGACGTGTTTCGGAGATTCTCCCCCTGAAATATTGCTGTAAGTTAAGAACAATTTAAAAGAAAAATGAATAAAAAAGATAAAAATAGTATACCACAGATTGTGTACTGTTGTATTTTATCTCAGCGCATACGGCAACTACTACTAAAGTCGCTACTGAGTAAAAAACAAGGGATCAGCTATTACAAGAACTGATCGGAATAGTTTCTATATGGAATTATGGATAAGCATGTCAACAGACTAGTTTCAATAACACAAACACATTTCTAAATACAACCAATGTTTCGGTTGTGTAAACGACCTTAATCAGAAGAAAAAGAGAGAACGAGAGAGAACGAGTGTAACAACTAATTGAGCTACTACTTTGTGTCATTAAAACAGAGCTGTCCACTAGATGCCAAAGACAAAAAAGAAACAACCGTTACTAAATATATAGAGAGAGCTTCGGAGTAAATATTTTCATCACGCACTCAAGCGATAGGTATAGAAAGATAGTTTACCGAGTTTTAAAGACATTTTCTTTACGGTGAAATCTGCTGAAAATGAAGACTATGGAGTAAACGCTAATGCCAATAACATCATCAATTTGACATTAATTCTCGACACTAAGCGGACACTTATGAATTTTTGAAAGTTATCAAATAATTTCACTCTACATTATAATAGGGAAGACGGCGACCCGGTTAAGCAGCTACGATATTAGAAGCAGATTGGACTCTTGTCTTCCCCCCCCTTTTCTTGGTTATTATGTCGTTTATATATATATATATATATATATATATATATATATATATATATATATATATATATATATATATATATATATGTGTGTGTGTGTGTGTGTGTGTGTGTGTGTCTGTGTGAACATTAACGGATTCAAGGTGTATCTGTGAACCGGGTTCGTGCCCAATGATCGTCTGAGATTGTTATTTCCCTGCGCTGATGCTTATGCTCGAAACGACGTCGTACGTAGGTAGAAGAAATTAAAACTAATTTTATATATATACTAGCAGGACCCGTGTCCCGGCGTTGCCCGGGGAAATATAACAGCCTGATTTTAATTTTTAAGTTAAATAAATAGATTCAGAAAATAAATCATTTCACTGGAAGTAATTTAAGTAATTAAAATAGGAGCCTACCCTTGAACATCCTACATAAAACTGCCCATGGCTAAAGCAAGGTGAAGTCCAGTTTAGACCAATCACTGCCAATGATTGTCCTTGGGACTTGTTAATTGTCATGGCAAAACACAATTTAACTGGGAACTGAAGCCTTTTAAATTCTATTGCAGAATCCGACGGAATAATGGGTATTCTGGGAAGGGATGTCAGTTTGCTCCTTGCCACACCAGTTAGTATTACAGCTTCTATCACATAAGGTTTCATGCGTTTAACACACAGTCTCGTTCCATTACATAGCCTTGGAACATCAAGATTCCGGAGTAACATAATTGGGCATCCAGCTTTCAGCTTTAATTTGTGTGTTGGCATACCAAGCAATTCTAATGAATTTAAAAATTCTGTAAGGTATTGTACAGCCTGGTCGTCATCGAGAGAAGAATCCACAGAAGTGAAAGTTTGTTCATCACCTGGAATTTCATCAAGCAGTTGTTGATTGATGACATGTACCATGTCATATTTAGTAGCTAGAATTGCTCTCTCCGTTAGCCATTCAGGATGCACATAGTTTTCGGCTATATTTGGATAAACTTTGCTACTAAGTTCTGTGAGTGATGAAACAATTGAGCCAATACCTGGAGTAATAACAATCGTGCCATTGTTGGTTGTTGCAAGCTTGCCATCACCTATTTTTAGGAGTAGGGAGACAAACTCACCAGCCATTGGGTCACTATTGAGATGTACACGCATGTTTGTAAATAATGTTACAGTCTTAATGTACTTCCACAAATATGACAATTTAATGCAAGCATTAAGCTCGTCAGCGGGACTTCCACATGGAACAATAGGAAGCGTTTGTCGGAAGTCACCTGATAACAAAAGTGTTATGCCGCAATGTTTTATCTAGAGCCTCGAACGCTTGTTTATGTGCCATTGTACATTCATCCCATACGATCAAGGAACAATTCTGTAAAACTTTAGCTGGATCTGATCCTCTTTCTATTTGACAAATTGGATCAGCATCTTTTGTTAAGGATAATGGAAACTTAAATGTGGAGTGAGCTTTCCTACCCCCAGGAAGAAGAGTGGTTGCAATATGAATTTGCTCATTATTTAGTTGTGCGATACCATCTCGAACAATTGATGCTTGCTCATGAGTTTGATAACTAATTTCACGCGTCCATGCAGTAATGACCGGATGTGTATTAGATCGATTAGGTGAGGTAAGACCCAATTTTGTCAGTGCTTTACCATTCATCCTATAAGTCATAGTTTCTATATGTACTAAAGCCATATTGAAGATGTCGTCCGAAAGTGTTATATCAACTTGAGGCTGTTGATTGCGTTTCCTAAGAAGGAAATCTTTCGTAACAGCTTCTTTGTGTACATCCCAAAGTCGATTTGGATGAGACACTGCACATGATCGCAAACAAATGTCTCAAATTGTTTGCAGAATCAGATATAGATGCTTCCTGTAGTGTAGCATCCCAGTGGTTCTCATCTTCAAGTAGTCCCGGTGCACTACATGCATCCCTGAATGTAGTCATAACTTGACCATTGATCGTTTTTAGGTCATTAGAGCTCTGTGTACCTCTAACATTGTGTAGAAGCAGTCTCAAACAGAAGCAGTGAAATTGAGTTGGATGCACGGTGCATACCCTGCCCAAAACCTCTGTTTTATTAACGCACGGATAGCCTGGCTTACCCTGTAATCGTTGCTTGAATATCTTAGTTTTTGTGTCCCAGGTATAATAATATGGAACTTCTGAGTACAAAAGTGTACATGCCAAAAAATCTGTTTGACACAATTTGAAGAAAGCTGTTAGAGTGGTTGAAGGTGGATTTGCAACTCTATCTGCCGCAGTACTTTCAGTAAAATATATCCGCTGTCCATTTTCTAGATGAACTGATAGGTGAATAACTGGGGGATGATATACATGTATGTGAACGTTAAGTATTCACCAAATGGTTTCATTTGTTGATATGTAACGTCCCGTATCGTATCTCTTAACTTCATCATGAGCATTACTTTCAATTGTGAAGGTATCTTGATCACTACCTTTATTTACATATTTACAAATGTATTTTATTGATTTCACGCTGTTGCAATATTCAACATTGATATGTGCATTAAAAATCTTACAAAGCAGTTCATTATGTGGTACAACGCATCGGTTGTCTACAGGAACTGTTATGTTGCCAGGTAGGGTAACTGTCATCTCAAAACCTCCAGCTAAAGGAGATAGTCGTCGATATTGTGGGTAGCCATTTGTATCCGATTGAGTTTCACCCAAGAAGTGTCTGGGATATCTCTTACTGCAGTGTCCATCTTTGAGACAGAGTGAACATCTGTTTATGTTTCCACATGGTCCATGAATCATATGGTGCCTAATGATATCATGTAAAAGCGGATCTGCTACTGGATCCGGAATTTCCACACTGATAACTAAAGCTGTGTCAGAGGATCTCAATTTTTGTTGCACCTCCATTATGCTCCATCGCCATCTGAAATTGTTGGATATATACATTTTCTCTGTGAAGCATGCTTTGCAATGCAAGAACAATCTCTAATTTAGTGTTTGATAAAGAGTTATATCTAATCGCCCATACATTTGCTCGCCAGAAGGTGAATCGTAACATAAAACGGGCAGCACTTTTCACGGCCACTATCGTCCGCCACCCGGCATTTGGCTCATGTGACTCAATCGCAGTCATTTAAAAATAGAGAATAGTCTTTATTATTATAAATAATCATATAATAGGCAATTCCCCCCCCCCCTCCCAATACATGTTTTTTTTTATTTCGGTTTAGTTTTATTTGTTTTACTTTTCGAAATAGTATAATTAACGTTGATTGATTTTCCGCACATTCCTGAGTCTTCTGTCGATTTAAATATATTGTACAATTCGGTGTTTAATCCCCCCCCTCGAATACAATATTTTTTTTTTCGGTTTATTTATATTTTGTTACTTTTCAAAACAGATCCACCACATCAACCTATCAATCCCGCCACACCCCGCTGCTAGGCATTTGACTCATGTCACTCAATCGCAGTCAATTAAAAAAAATAACGAATAGTCTTCTTTATTGAAAATAATCATATAATCGTCATTTTATTTCCCCCCGACCATCCGAATATCATTTGTAATGCTCTGCAGGTTACATTAATTATGTGTGTGTTTCAGTGGTGCTCATTTTCCATTTGTCTTTTCAGCCAACGGAAATGGAATTTCTATACAAAGATAATGGGGGTGGGGTGATTTTAATGGGGCTCTGTAGGCCTATTTAATTAATCGGTGAGATTTCAATTTGCCCCCCCCCCCCCAACATTGGATTAAAAGAAATGTATCTATTCTGATTGTGTATGTTTTATTAATTTTCTCAAAATATTTAACGTTGAGGGAAGTTTTCACAAGGAAGCAATTGTTAGTGTAATTTATTTATTAACTAGCGGAACCCGTCGCCCGGCGTTGCACGGGAGAAATTAGTACCTATTTCATGACGTCGAATATAAAAAAACGGCCTATAGTTCTTTCTACACACCCACCCCCTATACCGTGTTGGCGAATATTTTAAATTAAAAAAAAAAGAAAAAAGTGGAAGAGTTGAACGGGCTCGAACGCTGAAACCGTCGATCAGTACACCACCGTTCTTACCCAAAGCGCCACTGTTTCGAGTTAAAAATACATGTGAAAATAGGCTAATAACGCTATGCTTGTTTATTGACATGCGTGTTATGTTAACATTTAGATTCTGCCGACGATATGGAAAGTTAAAAAATGACACGGTGTAGGTCATTTTTTGATGAAGTAAATTCATTTGGGCAATTTTTCTATAATATGCGTGTTTAAGGTGTATGATTTTGAAAATGTAAATGTATCCGGGTCTACCAGTGTCTTCATGCTTATTGAATTAAATAGGAAGTCGATTCGATCAAGAAATTTTATCCGCCATGTTGAATCATAAATGTTGCAGGAATTGTGTTCGTTAATTTCATTCGCTTAATTCCGGAATGAATATCAATGTAGAAGGTAGAATTAGATAGAACGTAATCTGATATTCGCGCATAATCATCGTAGTGTAAGGGAGCGGTTGTTAAGTTTTTACGTATTGCTTAATATTATGTAGTAAAATAATGCCAGACAAATACGAAATAACAATGGGTGTTTTGTGGAAATTATACTGTGTTTATTAGTTCCCGGTGTCGATGAGTGTAGTCACAGTACAGAATTGTTAGGGAGAAAAGTTTTTACTACCACCTATATGGAGTTGGTATTTTGGAGAGTCGTGGCGGCCGGGCCGAATGTAATATTCAGTGTTAGTCTGGAAAGAAGAATAACAGATATACTAAAACACGCTCGAGTGAATAAGTGCAATGTAATTGTGAGTTCAGTAGCCCGTGATGCATGTGGTTATTTTCCTATTCTCCGAGAAGGTACAGGGGAAAAAACGTCTCTACTTTATATATTAGATAATTTATAAAAATAATAATATCTATTTTTATTGTCTGAAATAAACTGTATCAAAATAGTGAACAGTTATTTTGAAAATAAAAAGTTATCATTTAAATGAATAGCCATTAAAAGAATGGGAAAAATACGTGCGAAGGAAGAAGTAGATAATGTCATTTGGCTAATCTATAACCTTTTTTTCCCGAACGTATTACGTTGGGTCAAATTCTGTAGAAGTAAAGTTTTTTGTTTTTTTTTAGTAAGTAAAAACGTAATTTTTTTATCTTACTTTTTATAGTTGAAATTTTTCATTGTTGTTATTATGTAATCGGTGTTCTTTAAATGTAATAATGAGAAAAACGTAAAGGAAAAATGTATCTATTCGGTTTGTTTATGTTTTGTTTATTTTCTCAAAGTATTTAACGGTTAGGGAACTTTTCCCAAAGAAGCAATTGTTATTGTATTTTAGTTAGTAATAATTTATTAAAATAATTTTTTTATTTTTTTATTGTACGAATTAAAAGTTTCTCCAAATAGTCAACAGTTATTTGTGGAAATGAAAAGTTATCATTTAAATGAATAGACATATAAAGAATGGGAAGAATCCGTGCGAAGCAAGAATTTGGGAATGTAATTCGGTTATTCTCTAACCGTTTTTTTTTTCTTAACGTAATCCGTTGGTTTTTTTTTTCGTAAAGTATTACGGTGGGTCAAAATCTGTAGAAGTAAATTGATTTGTTTTGTTTTAGTAAGGAAAACGTAATTTTTTGTATTTTATTTTTTAGAGATGAAATGTTATGTATTTGTTATGTAATTGGTGTCGTTTATGTAAGGTAATGTGAAAAACGTAAAGAATAAATGTATGTAATCGGTTTGTTTATGTTTTAAAAAAGTATCTATTCGGTTTGTTTATGTTTTGTTTATTTTCTCAAAGTATTTAACGGTTAGGGAACTTTTCCCAAAAAAGCAATTGTTATTGTATTTTAGTTAGTAATAATTTATAAAAATAATATTTGTTTGTTTTTTATTGTACGAATTAAAAGTTTCTCCAAATAGTCAACAGTTATTTGTGGAAATGAAAAGTTATCATTTAAATGAATAGACATTAAAAGAATGGGAAGAATCCGTGTGAAGCAAGAATTAGGGAATGTTATTCGGTTATTCTGTAACCGTTTTTTTTTTCTTAACGTAATCCGTTGGTTTTTTTTTTCGTAAAGTATTACGGTGGGTCAAAATCTGTAGAAGTAAATTGATTTGTTTTGTTTTAGTAAGGAAAACGTAATCTTTTTATTTTATTTTTTAGAGATGAAATGTTATGTATTTGTTATTATGTAATTGGTGTAGTTTATGTAAGGTAATGTGAAAAACGTAAAGAATAAATGTATGTAATCGTTTGTTTATGTTTTAAAAATGTATCTATTCGGTTTGTTTATGTTTTGTTTATTTTTTCAAAGTATTTAACGGTTAGGGAACTTTTCCCAAAAAAAGCAATTGTTATTGTATTTTATTTAGTAATAATTTATAAAAGTAATAATTGTTTTTTTATTGTAGGAATTAAAAATTCCTCAGAATAGTGAACAGTTATTTTTTAAATGTTTAGGTATAATTTAAATGAATAGCCATTAAAAGAATGGGTAAAATCAGTGTGAAGTAAGAATTAGGGAATGTTAATCGGCTAATCTGTAATCGTTTTTTTTTCTTAACGTATTCCGTTGATTCAAATTCTGTAGAAGTTTTTGTTTTTAAGTAAGGAAAACGTAATGTTGTTTATGTTAGATGTATAATGTAAATAGCAGTACAGGAACGGCGTATTACCTTAAGTAGTCGTAGATCGGTAAGGGAAATCGGCATAACTGTTTAAGGGTAGTGAATCTGGCAGGCGTTTCGTGAACTGTATACGCTGTTCGGGGCTGAGAGTATGAGATTGCGTAAGCGTATTTAACGGAAGTGACGTAGGCACATGTATTGAAGGGAGCGTCTGTTATATTTTCTGTGCAACGTATGTTACTGTGTTGTAATGTGAAGACGAACGTAGCATAAATAATAAGGGTGTAAAATGTGTAAAGTATCCTTTGTGTAGTTGTGCCCGGTGTAGACTGGTAGCGTGGGAGTAGTAAAATGTTAGAGGGAAATGTTCTTGCTACTACCTGTATGGTGTC
>OY744516.1:23140379-23152879 GCA_963556195.1 Sepiola atlantica | reverse complement strand
AATTTACCACCCGGACAATCTGCATATATTTTTCACGGAATTTTTCTTTTCATTCACTGCGGTTTTTTTTTAACAAAAATTCCTTTAATAGTAATTTTCATATTTTTCAAATATTTGAACTTTGTTTTTTTCGAAAGCCAACTTATCCATCTGTATTTCTCCTCTGATGATAACATTTCGATCTTTGAAAAGCCTTGACTTAAGGAAAGAATAATAAACACTAGTTTATTACTGAATACATCTTGCATTGAACAATTTAAATTTGAAATAAATTTGGACAATCGTCGCATATTTATCACTCTTTTTTCTTCTCTCTCTCTCTCTCTCTCTCTCTCTCTCTCTCTCTATATATATATATATATATATATATATATACTTTAAAATCCCTGGAACATTTCATTTTGAATGCAGGACAAAAGACACTTTACATCTTCCACACCACATAAGCATATATTGATATTGACTCAGGGTGTTTGGAAAATCGATTGCATTACTTCGAGTTCGATTATTTTATATTCGATTACAAAATATTAGGGGCTTCAAATTCTAAGTGCGTTAAGATATTGACCTATTGCGAGGCCTTTTTTGGTTGCATGGTGGTAGTGGGAATAACATAAAACATAAACACACTAGCATCATTGAAGGTCATACATAATATACGAAGTAAAAGTTTTAAAAAATTAGACAATCGCATACACGAGATAATATATATCGGGTCTACAGAAAATTAATTCTAACACAGATACAATCATCATCATCATCATCATCATCATCATCATCACCACCACAATCATCATCACTATAATCATCATCATTGGTTTAACGTCCATTTTACATGTTGACATGTGTTGGACGACTTTAAGAAATTGACTTCCAAAGTAACATATCTCTTTCCAGATCTTTATTTGTCCCTCTTTCCCTCAATTCTATTTGTATCACTTCACTTCCTGTTTTTCTTTGACCTTCCCAACTGACCTTGCTACCTTATATGTTCAACTTACCCAAAGACTCTCATATATTCTTTCAACATAGCCATACTATCGTAGTCTATGTTTCTGCAAACACCACCATATACTGTCCAGATTTAATTTTTCTCTGAACTCATCAAAATCATCAAAATCATTATACATCTATCGTATAATTTCAATATAATTTCTCTCCATACAACGCATGCACCAAACCCTTACTGGCCAGGTTTCACTTCCATACATGATCACACTGTGTACACATGCCTGATAGACTCTTCCCTTAGTCGACAGTGGTAATGCTCTGCTTGGTTGTAATTGCAGAAGTCCCTTGCACTTACTCAAACCACACCTAATTCTTGCAATAGCACAAGCATCTGCTCCATCCATACACCAATGGTTACCAAGGTAAAAAAATATCGAAAACCTCAATAGCTTCGATATCCAGATATACTTTCTGTGGAGAACGTGAATGGTGCTTACCTGCGAAACGTCCTCGTGTTTGTCTGTCCTGTGCGCTGCGGATGAAGGAAAAGAATTCAACATGGCGTCCGTGAACCTTTATTACGTACGGTTCACGCGGAGTCTCGCGAAGTCACATTGCACGCATGCAAATTAGGTGTGCCTCAGCCTAATAAAAGCAGGTCTCTTACCGTCTTCAACGAAACGGTGCGAAGTAAGTGCACGTGTGACGAACGTAGGGATCTGCTTTGGAAGCTGACAGAGGACTTTGTGATCTACGGACAGAGTGATTTGCGTTTTGTTGGACCTTCGTTATTACTTCACTTTCTTCACATCTAAGTTCTCATTCATCTCCATTGTCTTACACTTCTGGCACACAAATTGGTTATCATCTCTCAATCTGTTGGATAATGGCCGTGTGAGGCCGGACGTATGTGTGGGAGATCGTTTGGTTTGGCTTGCGCGATTTAGTGCGGGTGGACTCGTACAGTCGAGTGCAAAATAAACTGGTTCTCACAGTTGGAGCTCACAAACGTTGACGGGGCCACCACGTTGACGAGACCTCAGGTCAATGGTCAAGGTGCACCTGCGCATAGGGGCTCTGTGACGTCACGGGCTTTTGTGTGGGAAACGGAGTTTTGCCAGTCTGGGTTTTGGAAGCAAGCCGAATAGGCGATTTCTCTATGTAGTCTTCAAATGAAAAATGGGAATTTATTTCCCTAAGAGAATACTAGCATGAGATTCCTTCTTTCCCCCTCCTCAAATGGCCAAGGACTTAAGCTAGGAATTAACTACGATAGAGCAGTAATTTGGTCTCTCCCTTAACGTTGATGAAACATCTCCAAGATCGACGGTAGACTGACGCCTGAAATAAACAAATCAAACTTTAAAATAGTGTTGTCTCGTGAATCGTGTTATGAAGGTTTCGTTGCAGACACAGCGGACAGCGATGTTCACGGCAGTACAGAAGCGAAGAAGAAGAACTCAACCACTAGACGACATCGGGACGGCGCCCCTCCGCGACAAAGAAGAGAAGGTGCGAGAAATTAAAGACTATACAACAAATTCCACCGTACTCCTTGTGCACTTAATGCTTACAAGTACTACAAAAACTGAATTGCACTCGCATAATATGCATTCAAACTAAATAAAATAATCCAATACTTCATAGGAATACAAATACAGAGAAAGTTACAAAATTACTAAATACTCAAGTTAAAGAAAGAGACAAATTATTGAACAAACCATGAAATTAGGCACATTTTGAAACTCAAATGGTCAAATTTAAAATAATGAAAAAAAAATGTTTGCATGTTTTCACTTAATAAAATGATCTATTTTAAGCATCGATCTCATAATGTCTGACCTCGATTGTAAGTTACAGAGGAGAGAGGGGGATAGGAGGCCAGATGTTACAATCATACGAAATATGGGGAATTGAATGTTAGCATAAACTAAAGTAGAATGTCTATACTTGTCTTAAAAATTTAATTTATTTTATTTTTTTAATCTTATGCAGGTTATGCAATTTTGAAAAGAACAAAATACTATGATTCATTTATATATATATATATATATATATATATATATATATATAGGGTGATTCATAAGTCACTTCACTTAGCTATTTAAAATGTCATTTACAATTGAAGAGCGAATTTTTATTGTTATTCATATGGCCAAATTTGATGAATCTCTCACACTTGTTTAAAGGCAATGGAAACGTGATGTGAACAGAAAGCCTCCTTCGCACAACACCATGAGCAATCAAATATGCTACAAAGAGTCGTAAATTCCTTGCAAAAAAAATGGAGCTAGTCATGCAGAACGAAAGTGGAAATTTTGAAATTTACTGTAATTGTAAACTCCCATAAATGAATTTGTTGAATAAACTTTCTGTTTTGTATTACCGTTTTTTTAAACTTTGGAATTTCAAAAATAAATAGCTAAGTTACTTATGAATCACCCTATATATATATATATATATATATATATATATATATATATATATATATATATATACTAAAATATCTATAATTCTAACTATAGTTTCGTACTCATTACATAGTTTCCGCCAAAACCATCTATAATACTAACGCATGGTCTATACCTGATTATCCTCATTCTCCTGAAGATGGACCCGGATGGGTCTGAAAGTACTTGGGACACAAATCAAAACTATGGCAAATTCATCAGCCAATTCCCCTTCAAAACTAAAATCCTGATTCGGACTATTGAAAAAAATTTACCAAAGGATATCTAGACATAAGTTGTCTCTTATATTCAACAATACTTGCCTGCAAGAGTAGATGCTGCCCAGATATACATACATACATATATATATATATATATATATATATATATATATATTTATTTATTTATTATTTATATATAAATATATATTAAATGTCGTATATATCGACTAGTATCAGATGGTCTTTATCTATTAGACATAAGGATTCCATAAATAGACACTTTTATTACACACATTCCAAGACATCTAGGGGCAGTACTCCAAGAAAACGCAGACACCATTTCCCTCGGCGCCATTCCATGGTGATACATCATTTGAATTTTCAATAACTAACACTGCAATAAAATATTAAAAGAAAAAAATAACAAATAAAAGTGTAATTCCTTTTAGAATATCACATAAAACATGTAACGTGCATAATAGGTAACATTTATGAAAACATTCATTTATTTTATAAGAAATGTTGTTTTCGTTTAGAAAACATTGTTCATATGGTAATATGAATTATTAAAAATAATAATGAGCAATTAGAACGCCATACAATGCATTTTAGTTTTATTAACTTTTTTTGGTCCCCCGATTTAAAAAATTGGGAGACCTATGTTTTGAGGCATTTCCGTCCGTGTGTGTGTCCGTGTGTGTGTCCGTGTGTGTGTCCGTGTGTGTGTCCGTGTGTCCGTGTGTGTGTCCGTCCGGATTTTTCTCCGCAACCATCCATTGAATTTCTCTGAAATTTTGCATGAAGTTGTAACTTTTGTCAGGTTAGAAAGTGACATTCTCCGATTTTTGAAAAGAAATCTGGTTATCCCCTCAGGGGGTCAAAAGGTCCTGAAATAGCAAAAAATGACATTTTCTGCCCCATAACTTTTCATCCATCCATTCAATTTCTCTGAAACTTGACCAAAATGTGCAGGCAATTGTTCCTAATAGAAACTAAGTATCGCTGACCTTGGTAAAAATCCGATTCGCGCCCCCAGGGGATCAAAAGCCCCCATAAATGGCAAAAACTGACCATTTTCTCCCATAACGTTTGATCCATCAATTGAATTTTTCTGAAACTTGGCCAAAATGTAGAGGCAATTGTTCGGGATATAAAATGAACATCCTTGACATTAGAAAAATTCTGGTTCGCGCCCCCAGGGGGTGAAAGGGGGGTCAAAAATGCCCCAAATTGCCCAAATTTACTGCATTTTACACTCGTCACATACAGAGGGGGACCACGCATGCGCGGCTTGTTCAATTTAATTTTCGAAGATATACTTCATCACAGAATTTTAAATAAAGATATATTAAAATAACTTTTTTTCTAGTTAATCATCTCGTTTTTGGTGTTATCAATTCGGTGATGTTGAAACGAATTTGGGATGAGAGTCTCTTTTGTTAAGGACGGCACGTGGCATTGCAAATTGTAATAAGAAATGTTGTTCTTGTTTTAGAAAGCATTGTTTATATGCTAATAATAATTATTAAAAATGATAATGAGCTATTAGAACGCCATACAATGCATTTCAGTTTTATTAACTTTTATTTTCAATTTAATTTTCGAAGATATACATCATCATCAGAATTTCAAATAAAGATATATTAAAATATCTTTCCCCCCTTTTACCCCCTCATCTCGTTTTTGATGGTCTATCAATCCGTGTGATGTTGAAACACACCTGGGATGAGAGTCTCTTTAAACAAGAACGGTATTTTAATATATCTTTATTTTAAATTCTATCGCTAAAGACAAATTAAAAAAAATCTTATTACGAGATTAAATCCACTACAATTCATATCATTTTATTCATAAACAAATGTGCCATTTTAATATTTTTGTTAATAGTTGAAAAAGATTAACTACTTCATAAGTGTTCAAAATCTGAAAGAAATGTGGAAGTATTTAAACTATCGAATTGAAAGTACTTTACACTGGCTTAATATAATATAATTTATTTGGAATTTTTCGTGATCGCTTATGTGATGAAAGAAATTGAAAAAAGTTCTTGGAAGCATCTTTAAGAAATTTGGAAACTTTGAAATGCGACAAACAAATGCCTTTTGAGACCTCGTTTTAAGATGCAATATTTTTATAAAATTGATTTAAAAAAGATTTATTGACTTTTTTCTTATTAATTTCGGATGATAAAGAGTCTTTCTTCAGAGAAAGGAAGAATCTTACTACGCGCTCCAAAAAAGTTCACATTTAAAATAGGACGTTTAAGACTTGTGCAACTATGGAGGGAATCGGTGAGCATTCTATCGTTCTGTGATAAAATTCGTTTCTCACAGTATGTTGCAATTATACATGAACGAAGCCGTAACACAATAGTGGTTCAATTTAAAAATAAGTTGCACCGTTTCCTTCCATAGTTGCACAAGTGTGGTCTTAAACTTTTAGAGATTTAATGCTAATTTACTCAATTTTTTTTAGATAAATACCTTCTCTATTTTATGCCCAGGATGTAAGCGTTCTAAGAAACACAAACAAGTCTTCTATAACTGATCATTTGCTAAAAAACACGTTGTGCGCAACGAATTTCAGCATTAACTCATTTACCATTTTCAGTTGTGCTCATTCAATTGTCCATCTTAAAATCTTGGAGACGTACGTCGTAAACGGCCCTCCTTCTGTAAACAGAGAGTGTGTCTATTGAAGTTGAGTGCGATTAGTCTCTAAGACATATCTTTCATTATAAATAACATAATGCTCTTTTGTGTTTTAAATATATAATTCCTCGTTGTTTTTAAAGTTTTTTTTACAAAATCCCACGATACAGTTCCCGTAATGTGTAGCTGAAACCGGCCGACTGGCACTTTTTTTCATCTCGTATCTTTTACTCATGAAAGATAAAACTCGTCTTCCTTTTGTAATTGCTCTAATAAAATTCTGTACCCCAGAGAAAATAATGATATATATATATATATATATATATATATATATATATATATATATATATATATGAGGTTGATGCCCAATGTTCTGGCCTCGTGGAAAAGGTGTGAACTCTTGTGAGTTCATATATATATATATATATATATAGAGAGAGAGAGAGAGAGAGAGAGAGAGAGAGACAGACAGACAGACAGACAGACAGACAGACAGACAGAGAACATAGTATTATGTGAACTCAATTACATGATACACTTGCGTTCCAAGAACTCAACCAAACAACAGATTGTGTACGATCATTTCTGAGACCATTTATTTTTATTATAACCATCAGATTATCGTTAGTATAGGGTATTGACACAAAATTAAAACCATGTAGGCAGCATCAATGGAATAGAGATCATATATATATATATATATATATATATATATAATTATTTTTATTTATACAGACAAATAATTATATATTTTATTTACATCTTCGGCGGTTAGACACAAGGTCAGGTGCAGGTTTTGATGAAAGTGTTACTGTTGAACGAACTGGATTCGAACCCGTCACACCTAGGTCCGAAGTTCGCGTTGTTTTGGTTAGTTAACACAATTTAAATGTCTTTCTGTGTGTGTAGAATGGAGGAGGAGAATTAGTCCGCGTAAGAAGTGCGTGCATATATGTTTTACATCATTTGTCATCGTGTGAGTGTATCTGTAACATCGTGTGTAGGTAAGTTCAGTAGTCAATGTATGCAATGTGAATATATGTTTGCCTTTAGTCAGTGTGTGAGTATGTGTGACATCGAAGTAAGAGAGTTAATACCAGTTTCGTTGCCTTCTCTGTCGCCAAGCAAGGGCGATAGAGCGTAGTGTGTCCTCTCTTTTGACACGCCTGTATGACTGCTTTTGACTGACTGATTTCGTGACTATTTGAATTTCTTTCATTAGAAAACGACCGAAGGAGAAATTTGTTTTGTGCGCGTAAAAATGTTTTATCCTGTGGACGTAATTGTAAACAGGTTACATGACTGCTATTTTATTAATTTCTTCTTTTTTCTGTTTTGAGTAGATTTTTGTGGAAAATAATTAGCTATTTTAGGTAAAATTTTTAGGCGTGACTTGAGTCTCTGTGCTCATTCTATCTGTAAATAATTATAAGATTGATAGATGGTAATCGTATAAGATTCTCATTGCGTAGGTACACTTTCCAACAGTATCTGTTGTCTCCAGGGACAGAAAGTGAACAGTCATCTGACCATATTGTGCGTGTGTCTAAATGTACAGTACAGAATTTTACATGGAGAAGGAGTAGCTGTTAAGAATCAATATGGCGGTGAGGACGCTCATGGATATGGTGTGGGCTCGCAGAAGCGAGAGATGTACGGAAAGGGAGAGAGGGGGTAGAAATAGAGAGGGTATCAGCCTCGCCTTTAAATAGCATCTTCTTCGCTGGATGCCACGCGCATTTCTTCAAATTTTAGAAATTACCAAGTGCCTATCTTTTCGTGCAATTTCACGTCAATTGAAGGCGGAAATAAATAATCGCAATTTCTTTGATTGAAATCTAATTGTAGACAAATCTTTGCATAATAATTCATTTCAAAAGTTTATAAATCAATTTTTCCTTTCCGTTCATTCCGAATTGTTTGAAATCATTTTGTAATTACCGACAAAAGAAAACCATTATTATGCTTTTCGTATATAAACACCCCACACACAAACACGCAAATACACATACACATACACATACATACTCACACACAAAAATATGTTTGTTTGTGGCCTTTGCGAGTATGCGTTTTTGTACATATATATGCATATATTAACTGTATGTGTATACGTTTAAATATGTACATACTAAAGTATAAGTCAGCAGAAAACTGTTCTTTCGAGAAGCTTCGTCGTATATGGCGACCGGAAACGCTTTCATCTTTTTTACTAGCTTTATAAATATGATTACTGATTGCTTTTGTTGTTTTTTTATT
This sequence comes from Sepiola atlantica, assembly GCA_963556195.1. NCBI lineage: Eukaryota > Metazoa > Mollusca > Cephalopoda > Sepiida > Sepiolidae > Sepiola > Sepiola atlantica. The sequence continues at coordinate 23,144,347 of OY744516.1, read as the reverse complement.
GTTTTTATAAATATTATTGCTAATTGTCACATTATGGAATTAATAGCAGTTTCAGTTGCCTTGGGCTCAAATATTTTTTTAATTGAAATCGCTCCGGACAAAGCAGGAAGCCACTTGATGTAAGGAGCTAAAAAAATACTACATCAAGGTCAAAAACTAGCCAATGATAAGAGTTAGATGGATAAATGCCGACTCAAAAACAGCAATTCTTCCCCCTTTGTCAGAAACATCGATCATGGAATGTGAGGACTAAACTACAACATAATGGAAGCGAGAGTTACGAGCTGCCGAAAGTAAACACAAGATCAACTTTCTACTCCCCTTTTTTCGGTATGTCGTTTTTCTATTTATATTGCAACTTTTCCATTGGTTGTCAGTCTTTGCGCACTCAATGATTTCCTTTAATATTTCGGGTTTTTTTTTTCATAAGTGTCGATATCATTTTATTTGCAGAACATTTGTTCGATTAAGGATTAATTGATAAACCACAAAAGACGAATGAAATATTTACTGATATTATCACAGTAGTTATGGTTTCAATGGAGGCAATATTTTAACATAAATACTTATAATCTTAATCTTAAAATAAATACTAGCAATATTATACTCTTTTAGTTCTATATTGTTAATCTTCGCTTTGATTCCAATTTCTTGTAGTATTTTTTCAAAGTTTTTCCCGACTGTTTACAGTGTTCTAACAATTATTAGCATTATAGTGGTTTTCTTCATGTTCCACTTTCGTTTCAGTTCTCTAGCAAATCCCGTGCATTTGCTTCGTTTTTCTACGCCATTCATCTTCAACCTGTGAACTGCTTAGACAGCGAAATCCACCATTAGCAGGTGTTTCTTTCTTATTCACTATTATCCCATCGTTTCTTTTTTTTATTCGATTAGTTTATTTGTTTGTACATCAACACCCTAGATGATTTTGTGCTGTTAATTTTCCAACACTCTCTTCGGTATGGGTGAGCTATTATTTACGCAAGTATCAACATTAACAAAAAATGGCAGCGTAAGATATACATATCATACAGACATGAGCGAAGTCAACAGACACACTTATTATCATTAGTGGCGAATACTGTTATCGGTGGATCATGATCAACCTAGGTGTAGATGTTATGGTTCTTTTTTATTATAGGACCGAAAAAATATTATCTTTAATTTTGAAGAGTCAAATGAAAGGGGAAGATAATTCAAAATGTTCCCCCAGGATTTATCTAAAAATAGATTTTAACGCTCTAAATTGGAAGATATTTTATATCTAACCAGAGATAATAGACTTCTTGCAAGCGCACGCGTTAATTTCAGATCTGCATCTGTAGTCAGGGTCATACAGATTTCTGAATTTTACTCAGTGTAAAACTTTCATTTATTTCAAAAACTTTATTTTCCATGTTTCACGTATTTTTCCTTTCATTTACGTATTTTTCTATTTTTTACTCTCCGTGATGTTTAATCTATTTTAATAAATATTTTAAATTTTTATTGGTGCCGAATACCATAAAGCGTTATGATTGTTTGATTCCTAAATAATCCTTTAACTTATATATATATTTTTACTTAACTTGAAATTAATTAAAATGCATAACGATAAAATCCCTTTGAAGATAAATCCTGGAGGAACACTTTGAATTATCTCCCCCTGTTATTTGACTCTTCAAAATTAAAAATTAAAATATCTTTTCGGCCCTATAATACAGAAGCACCTATGATATGAATTATCTTCCCTCTCTGATGATTTGGACAGTCACTTGGTTAACGAAGAAACGTGCAATTCCGATGTTTGCGACAATTGAACTCTGATTATTTCCACATTCCGAATACCCTTCAATATGGATCCTTTGAAACTCTGAAAATTCTAATTCTTGTTTGGTCTGTGTCATACTTAAACCGTGACAGATATATTATTGGTATCTGAAGCATAAAAAATGTCCATTGTTTCCAACTTTTACTGCTGCTTTTATCGGTTCCAAGTGCTGGCCGTCAACGAAGGAAGCAGAAAGAAAACTATCATCCACGGAGACAAAGATGCTGCCTTGGACTTCCGCATATCTTTATCTCCCTTCTTTTATTTATCTATCTATATCTCTCTCTCTCTCTATATATATATACCCATAGAAAATAATTTGCAGAGTAACGTCTGTGTTTCATTTTTAGTGAACATCATCATGCACATTTTTAAAAGTGATATATATATATATATATATATATATATACACAACACATAGAAATATAAGTACTCCAATCATACACGTGTTAAAATAAGGTCACCTATAAATTCGACACAGTCACAAAAAGTGTGAGTGATACCTATCCAAACAGAACAAAGGAATAGAGAGTAAAAGTCAGCCGAACCTTTGTTGTTAGATTCCCTGCCATTGGCTAATGGTAACATTTACCCGTGGGAGGGAATGACAAAGAATCTAATTGGTAATCTAGCTAGACTAAACACCACGTGTATATATATATATATATATATATATATATATATATATATATATATATATATAGCATACATTTTTATTTATACAAATATTATTTGTTACATAAGTGCATACATGTTTCAGTTATCATCTCTATCGAGAGTCAACTTCCTCAGACCTTTAGAGAAACTCTACTTGGCAATTTCTCATTTGAGTTTCTCTTAAGGTCTGGGGAATTTGACTCTCGATAGAGATGACAACTGAAACATGTATGCACATATGTAACCAAGAATGTTTGTATGAATAAAAATGTATACTAAAAGACAGCTCCACGTGTTATTTAGCACTTTTATAAACACTGGAGTTTCATTGGATTAACATTTATAGAAACAAATATAATACATGTACTATATATATATATATATATATATATATATATATATATATATATATATTATGATATTATCATTTTATAATAATTTATATCCCATGCAGGTTATCGGATTTACTATTGTTTCAAAACATCTTTAAATAAATATATCTAAATGTTTAGATGTACAAAATTTATAAATACATTTGAATAAAATGGACTGAATACTCTCTAAGTCGTTTTCAATAAACATCTCGTCAGGAGAAAATCTGTTTTAAATGAATGAAAACATTATAGTGATTAAATGAAAGACCACAAAGGGGAAATTAATAATCAATATATATATATATATATATATATATATATATATAGAGAGAGAGAGAGAGAGAGAGAGAGAGAGAGAAAGAGAGCAATAGAGAGAGAGAGAGAGAGAGATAGACAGACAGAGAAAGAGAGAGAGAGATTTTTAAATTAATTAATTTATAAATTACGTGTCCATGTCTTCCTTTCATACACGCAAAAATTAATTCATAAATTAATTAATTAAAACAATCTATATAAACAAAAATTGATGACACTTCCGATTAAGGGCAAATGAATGTAGTCCTCTGCGTATTCTTAAAACCGCTCAGGGAAGCGACGAATAATAAACGCACCGGTAAACACCGGTGTACTATCGCCAGTAAAAACAATAACAAAACAATAAATCAGCGTATGTATATATAGAGAGAGTTACAAGTAAAAATCTTGGACTGATATTTTAAATACCAAATCGGCAGATCCGAGGTGAAGATTGTCTGTTAAAAGGCGCTATGTGGCAAGGTTCATATCTGCCTTCAAAACCTGGCTTCACCTCGGATATGCCGAATTGGATATTTAAAATATCAGTTCAGGATGTTTACTTGTAACTCTACGGAACTATACACAAAGCGGAGACACGAATCCCTACGGACCAAGTGAGATATTTTTTAACCCTCTACCTTTTATTTGAAACCCTGTAAAAATTGTTAAAAAGCTTTCTCCAAATCTACAAACTTTTTCTCCAAATCTACAAACTTTTGCTATTTTGCTATCTGCACCATAGCGTCCTCTTTTGTCTTCGAAAATGGCTACTCAATACTGCTACCATTCTCCCTCTCGGCCATTTATTTCTTTATTCCCGACCTTTCTAT
>OY744516.1:23115379-23135379 GCA_963556195.1 Sepiola atlantica | reverse complement strand
CGCGGCCCCTCTTGCAAGAATAGCAACAACAGACTCAAGCCGGTCACCAAAGTCGTACGAATGTACTTTACTAATAACTATTTTTGCTCATTTCGGCGCCATGTTAGAGTATGCTCGGCAACCAACGGTTTCCCTTACAAATCGGTCGAATCAGATGACTGATAGAAGCAGGTATAGCGGCAAGCGGGGAAAGAGAATGGGCGTGAGTAAGGGTTGTAGCAGTTATCCCTTCCTTTCAAAACATAACTGCACTAACCGGCCGATAGGTGTCGCTGTTCACCGTCAGGTGGCGCTGAAAGCGACCAGGAGTTATCTGCCCTTAGGAGATATATAACCAAGGGACACCGGAAAAAAGGCCTCTTCTCTATTCAATTGGCCTCGCTGAACGACGCTAGGACACCAGCGCTCTATCAACACGTGTTCAACAACGGTAAGAGTTCTCAACTCATTTTCTTTGTATACAGTTTTCAAGGACTTTCCCACGCCGACTCATTTCTTCACATACTCTTTTCAAGAACTGTTTTCTATCGACACACATACATACATCACACACGTCATCATCCCACATACACACACGTTCAATAAACCTTATTTGAACTACCCCCTTGTGTTTGTTAATTATTACTCTGTTTTTGCATGCAACAATTGCTTGATTTTATGAACTCGCTTATAGTCGGGAACACGACCCGATTCTAACTGGGTCCAGGTTTTGAATCAGCTTGTTGGCGAGTCGTTTTCTACTCACCGTAAGGGGTTAGTAGAATAGATAAGAATGTATACGTCTCTCTCTATCTCTATCTCTCTCTCTCTCACACACACACACACACACACATTCACACATACGCACACAGAGGCAGTCGCTGACACACTCGCACAAGTGTATTGATTATAAAAATAGGGGGTAAAAGAAATGTCAGCTCTTTGGAGTCAGCCCTGAACGAAGTTTCTCTCAAACATCATAAATTTGTCTGAATCTGTTTCTGAAGTTTATAGTTAAAATCAACGATCGACGGACATTCTTTTGAAAACAAGAGGTAAGCAATTAATTCAGAAACCTTCAAGGTCGAGAAAAATTAGGTTTATTGAGGTGCACACGCAAACTCACTTTACATTTAATTAATTTATAATTGATTAATTACATCAAGTTGTGATTGTCTCAGTGTTGGACTAGGGGTAGTCTCAACGAAGACATTTCTTATATATATATATATATATATATATATATATATATATATATATATATATAAATGTTTTGATGTACAAAACTTATAAATACATTTAAAAATGATACGCGGAAATCCCTCTAAGGCCCTTTCGACTATCATTTCGTCAGGAGAAAATCGATAGTTTTAATTAATAATATTGTCGAAAGAAAGAGCAAATGCGGAGGTTGAAAGTGCCAAAATTAGCGCTAAAGCGATTAAAAGTCAATTTAATGATTTACTTAAAAAAACGATTAAAAGGCACTGCGTTAGGGAGCCAAAAAAAAGGGAGGGAGTTAAAAGTTCCCGAAAATTTTCATTCATGAAGACAAATATATAAATAAATATATATGTATATGTATGTGTTTATACATATATTCATTAGACACAAATTAAACAAGATTCTCTTAATTTCATTACTTCGTACGACCCCTTAAGCTTAAGCATATTTTTTTTTTAACATTTTCTGGAATCAAAAGGATTCAATGGATTTTTATCAAAAATTCAATAAGCATTCTAGACACAGGCCTTATATCTCGATTGTAATACTGTTGTAGTTAAAGTAGTGTAAAACTGTTGTGTTCATGGAATTAATTTTACCTTTCCTAGGATGGGTATTCGTCTAGGACGTTGACCTTATTAAAGCTACGACTGAAACATGTGCTGAATGTGTAGCCATGTTATGTTTGCATAAATAAATAAGACCTTTTAATAAAAGTGAATAACTCTATTTTATAATTATTCAAGATTCTCCAGATTTCTACATTGTGGATACAAACCTCACTGGATTAATATATATATATATATATATATATAAATTTAAATTCTCGAAACAGTTTTTCATGGTAAACAACTGATGATCCCTTAAATAATGTTAGGAGCAAACTAATATAATAACTAAAAACTAAATTGACTTACATGAGTGATTTTCCACTGAACGACTTGGGACTTAAGGGTTTTTTTTTTTTGGGGGGGGGGGTTAAAAATTTTTTTTTTTTAATTTTAATGGTTGAGAAACTTCCGAGACTATATATATATATAGATATACTGATCGGACGATTCCGATACAATTACTGATTCTGTTCTAAATTCCCGATTCCGATACATTTACCGATTCCGATCTTTTTTAATTTCTAAATATTTAGTTATAAAGTTGTTTTTTGTTTGTTTGTTTGTTTTTGTTTGCTGTTTATCCTAGTACCGTAAAACCCGTGTAATGTGTGCATATATTTTCGTAGAAGTAAAAATACACTTGTGAAGTGCGTACATTACACAAACCGATTTTTCTAACTATTTTGGAGTGCGTACATTACACAAACCGATCTTTCTATGTTTTTCTCAAATGTTATTCCCGTAATTGATTGAAAATTGTGAAGCAACTAAAGATTTATTTCTCGTTTAAAAAACAAAGTCGATTCGCTCTAGTTAATCGAAAGTTGGCAAAATGTTATTTGAATTTTTTCTAAATAAGTTGAACATAGTCAACCAGGACCTTTTTTATGATTTGTTTTTAAAATAGACCAGTAAGGATAAGGGTTAGGGTTAGGGTTTAAAAAATAAAAATTCTGCAAAGAGAAAAGAAAGAAAAGTAAGATATTAGAAAATATACCGCTTTGATGTTAATTTCTAACAAACAACTTGTGAAGATGATGTTGCGTCTACATTACCGACACATCTGACCCCACATCCGGTGTCATACCGTCTAAGAAAATATAGGAGTATATGTCTCTGAAAATTAAATTGAACTATTACGTTTACTGGGACAATGAAAATGTAATTGTAAGTTCGTAACTAATTAAAATTATTTCAAATACAACTAAAATGAAAAGCACTTACCTTCACCTGGCAAGTGTCAATTTACGTCAAACTTATGTAGCGAACTGACCACTTCTCCTCATCTAAATATTAAATAGGCATGTTTTTCTTCTTTATTTTTCTTAATATTTTTAGTTGTCGAAAAATTCGGTAATTTTGAAAATTCTGAATTCGGTAACTATGAATTGGAGGATCGTAATTGAATCATGTAAATGTTTTACAATGAAACTGCGAATACAATTCTAATTTTATTGCTGAAGGTGCTCATTAACTTTTCAATGTAGGTATAATTCTTTTGAATTACACAAGCTTTTTAATGCTTTCCTTTTATGTATTGTATCATAGATTTTGATAAATACATTCTGAGATTTGCATCTGTATTTTTCACTTGTGCCATTTTTACCTATTTATCAACTCGTGCCACTTTACCTGTGCCATTTTTAACTAGGTCATTTTAAAGTGCCATTTTTCCGGTGCCACTTTTACTTAAATACGTTGTTATGATCTATAGATTTTTGTTATACTGGCAGTTAAAAATCAATAAATATTTTTCATTTAGTCATTAGTACCAGCAATGGAAAATTAAGTTTTCAACAAAATAAAATAACGTAAAAAGTGAAAGAATCGTTTTCGGAATCGGAAATAAGACTCAAATTCATCCGATTCTGATACCGATTCCGATACCACAAACAGTTCAGAATTTTCTGATTCCCGATTCCGATTACTCGTCATAACACTACTTGAGTCTTTCAGTCGATTACGAAAGCATATCCAATATAAACTTGGCTTATTTGTATTTTCACTGAGCGCAACGTTAACTATAACGCGACCGGCGCACTCCACTCAAAATGAGAAACTAAAAATGGAGCAAAGACTAAGGAAGGGATATAGTCTTAATAGGAGTTGAATAGGGAAAATAAAACCATTGGGGAGGAGGAAGGGGAGGAGGGGAGGAGGAGGAGAAGAGGAGGGGGGAGTTGCGTGAATAGTAGGGGAATAATAAATGTATGGCTGCTCGGTAGAGATTATGGAGAGGTGGGAATGGTATGAATGGATAGGATAGAATGATCCCCTATTTCTCGTTGTTTCTTTTAACAAAAAAAAATCAAATATTTAAAAAAGTAGAGTCTAGTGGAAAAGAAGAAGAAGAAGAAGAAGAAGAAGAAGAAGAAGAAGAAGAAGAAGAAGAAGAAGAAGAAGAAGAAGAAGAAGAAGAAGAAGGGTACAAAAAAGAAGAAGAATGAGAATAAGAAGGTGGAGGTGAAGAGGACGATAGAAATAAGATGTAAAAAAAGAAAAGAGAAAAGAAGAAGAAGAAAAAGAAGAAGAAGTAGAAGAAGAAGAAGAAAAACATGAGGGGGTTAACAAGAAGAAGAAGAAGAAGAAGAAGAAGAAGAAGAAGAAGAAGAAGAAAGAGGAGGGGCAATGGAATGGATGGGGGCTTGGTTGAGGGTGACACGGTATAAGAAAAGGGGTTATTATACGAAAATGTCAGTTGATGGTCTTCATTGGCAAATTATAGAGACTGAATACAAAAAGTGTCTACGGACGTGAACCTTGCTGCCCTTCTTCGCCCTCCCCCCCTCTCTCGCTTCAGAACCCTATGTGTACATTACAAGTCGGAAATGACGCCAAGGGAAAAGAATGGCAGAGGGTCGGCGATTTCGGAATCTGAGAAAAATGGGAAGAGAAATGAAAAGGTGGAAGGGGAGAAAGTTAAAGGGGAGGATGGGGATGCGAATACGGAGGAGGAGGAGGAGGAGGAGGAGGAGGAGGAATACATGCAGGATGCCAGAATTGAAAGGGGGTTAAATGTTATCCTTTTTTTCTTTCATCTTAATTGTTGCCCTTTAGTAACATTGATATGTTTCATTGTGCGTTTTTGTAAGGCCTGCCCTTTCCCACTGCCACCACGGCGACCACCACCACTGCCACCGCCTATGATTGTGATGTTGGGAACAATGTTAATTGATATGATGTTAAGATCGGTTGGCCCCTGTCATGAGGGTAGGCAAAGACGATAGCGTCAAAAGTAAAACAGTCATGATGTCCCGTAAATCGTTTAGGGAAGTTCAAAATATACCTTAGCTTTAAATATAAAGCAAATACCAACTGGTAGTTGCTTCATATAAACGTTTGACCGTCAAATGAACACACCTGTGTCCGATGTAATCAGTTTGTAGTACGATTATCTGCAGAATACTTATTAACGTAATTACTTACCTATGCTTAGATTCTCATGTATATTTGTAGAGGGGTCGATGCAAATAAAATACATTAAGAACGCTCGGTCTTTTGGCTGAGATTAAAGTGTAGTATCTGTTACGATGGATACTACACCCGTTTGACCGGTACCGTCTTGGCGGTCGGGCCTTGATTCCGCCGGTCAGGGGGGTTCACCCTCCCAGGTTTTGCCTTTTCACCCTTTGAGAAGGGGTTAGTTGATTGCTAATCGTCTGAGGCGCCCCTACCAGGAAATGCTGACGAACTGCCCCGTCATTTTGGTTTTAGGAAAGGGTACTCTTCGTTTTGCGCGCTGGCTTTTCAATTCCACTTTCCCTACCTTGTATCACATCTTACCGCTATGGAAGGTAGATAAATAGCAATAACGCTCGGCCTTTTTACTGATATCAAAGTGTAGTATCTGTTCCGATGGATGCTACACTCCTTAGAACGGTACCGTCTTGGCCTTCGGGTCTTTATATATCCTGTGCAGTTTTAGGGGGTCCACCCTCCCTTTGAGGCTCCCTTACCGGAAATGCCGACGAGCCTCCCAGGCATCTTTTGTAAGCCAGAGTGCTCTTCCTCTCGCTTTTCAATTCCACTTTCCGATTTTGTGTCACATCTTACCGTTGTAGGAGATAAAAATAAATTAATTAATTAATTTACAGGTAACATCATACGAATACATGCTAGAAAACTTCTCACATATGACAGTATCCTATATCTCTACAAAGCCACCATCTTCCCTTCCCATGCATGGAATATTGTTTTCACATCTTGGCTGATGCAGCATCTACTAGTCTCTCCCTCATAGACAAGGTCAAAAAAGTCGCTAATTTGATAGGTCCTTAACTATCCACCAAGCTCCAGCCCCTGCTCCATCGCCGCAGTTGCATCCTTGTGCTTGTTTTACAAGTACTTCAATGGATTATGCTCCGATGAATTGGCTACTCTGATGCCCCCTCGACGTAAATCCACTCGACCAACCCTTCAATCAGTTAAATCCCATTCATTCAGTGTGAAAGTCCCTATATGCCAGAGAGCATTCTACTCCAATAGCTTCTTTTCTTCGTGATACCGGCCTTTGGAACTCCCTCCCTGCTCTTTGTTTCCCCAACTGCATCAACCTGCAGAAATTTAAAACTAATATGAACAAGCATCTCGCTGTACAGCTCCCAATTACGTCTACAGTGACAACTTGCCTTGTTTGGGGTGAACTAAGTTTTTTTTAAATTCACATGTGGTCCCGGCATAATAAACTGAACATTCTGATTTCACAGTCCGTCTTGATAACCATTTCATCATGTAAACCTCGATTGCAAGATTTAGAAGTAGATGAAGTAAATTCAAGGAACTTCTGCCATTACTAACCAGCTGAGCGTTACCACTGTCGACCAAGGGAAGAGTCTATCAAACATATGTACGCAGTGTGATGATGTATGGGAGTGAATGGAAGTGAAACCTGATCATTGAGGGTTGAGGAAATGACGTGCATGAGGAGGAATTATATGAGAATAATACGATTGGTGTATAATGTGAGTCTTAAGGACAGGCTTAGATCTGATGACCTCAGAGAAAGATTAAATCTGGACTGTATAGATAGATGTATGCAGAACAGGAGTCTTCATTGGTATAGTCATGTTAAAAGGTTAGTAGATGTATAATAGTTGACGTACTAGTGCTAGTTGGCAGGGTAACGATAAGGAAAGCATGGGAGAAAATGATAAGTATGGGCAGTAGAGAAAGAGATAAATTAAGTCATGGACAGAGATAGACTAGTTTGGAAGTCAATTTCTAAAAAGCTGTCCAACACATGCCAGCATGTAAAACAGACTTCAATCGAATATTATTGATGATGATGATGATGATGATGATGATGATGATGATGATGATGATGATGATGATGATGATGATGATGATGATGATGATTCGAAGAAAACATTTTTTTTTATTTAATAATGTTCCCCCCAAACAAGACACATTGCCACTGAGACGTAAGGGGCTACTTTGAATTAGGGGCCATATTTATCGGGAGCATTCTAAGTGGGGTGTTGTGCAGCTAGATGTTCACACTGCATTTAAATCTCTACATGATGGTACAGTCGTAGAAACAAAGAGTAGGGGGTGGGGTTCCAAAGGCAAGAGTTTCGATAAAAAAAGAAGCTATTAGAGTAGAATGTTTCCCGGCATTAATTACTTAAAAATGATTTTAACCTCTTTTTGGGGGAAGGAGATGAAGATCATCTTCAGAACATTATGCTGTTATTTAAATGCACTTATTTACAAAGGAAAAAAAATCTCCCGTCAAAAGTCGAAAAGATTAGGCGAAGAATTGGTATTTTTAGATAAAAGCTTTTGATAGTCACTTCAATGGGATTCATATGCATTCACAAAGGACGAACGGCATCCATGACATTGAACTTCGTAATGCGCCCATTTCGTAATTAATACAGACAGCAAAGGGGCATAACTCTGTGAGGTGACTGCATTTGTTTGTTAACAAAAAAAAAATGGAGGAAAAAAATGGAGGAAAAAAATGGAGGAAAAAAAAATGGAGGAAAAAAAATCGAGGAAAAAAATCCGCGAATTGAAACAATCGGTATCATTAACAACAAAAAAAGTCGCCATAAATAAACCATGATAATCAGATACAAAATTACACAAGCCTTCAAAAAAATAACTCCGAAAAAAAATTAGTCCCTGTTTTTAAATATTTACTAAAGTTTAGATAATTATCAGGATTAAATGAGATTTTCAGCATTTAATTAAAGAATTAATTTAATATTAAAGTTGTTGTTTTATAAAACTTTATGGAAACATAAGAAATCGCTTTACAAACCGAGCTGTTCATACGAGTTTAGGTTACGTACTCAATGATCAATCCGACAGACTGTGCTACTTTTGAGCTTGTGGGCTGATCTATGGTTTTGAGCAAGTCCAGGGGGGTCCACACCTTCCTCTCGCGCTTTTAGAAAGGATTAATTAATTGCTAATCGCCTGAGGCGCCCCTACCGAGAAATGGCGACGGGGCTTCTCGGGCACTTTCTTTATGTGTGCTGACTTTTAAATCCTCACCTACCGACCTTGTATCAAACCTTGCTGTGCTGGGAAGGAGGCAAATAAAAACTTTATGGAAACATTTGTTTCATTTGTTACATTAAAATAATCAAAACTTTAGGAATACTGAAGATATCTATCAATTCTTTCACAAATCTATAAAGACAAGCCCCGAAAATATTATTGTTACATAGCAACCATTTGCTTATGAACTAGCCATTAAGAATTAACAGTTCAAATCATCCTAACTTTAAAAAACAGTACGCCGTATGTGTGCATGTGTGTTGTACCTCCGAGGGCTGAGATGATTTTACTAGCTCTAATAAAAGCCAGCTCATACTTATAACATTATTTATTTAATTACTACGACACAAGATCTTTCGAAAGAGGAATGGTTTATTCATCAAAGAGGTCTAAAATGAATTTAATAGTTTAAAGTTTTTAAAAGTATGATCATGTTGTAATGCATTAGAGAATAGAGCATTTAGGGAATTGTTATTTTTTATATCCCTTTCATGTACACCAAGCCTTTTATAAATTTCCCGTTGAGTTGCACGAACGTATATATGATGGCAATTATTGCATGAGACAGTATTTATACCTGCATTAGATGTGGGAGATTTTAAAACACGTTTTTGTTTTGTTTTTACTGTTAATATTGTTGAAATTCATAATTTATTAATTTCTGAATGATGATATTATTAGCGTGGATAGGTAAGAAAAGTGTCCGGTGTATATGATTTTTGCTTATTACTTCTGGAAAATATTTGTAGGGCTTTTTTTGCATTAAATATGAAGTATGTGGGGAATTGCAATGTTTCAGTGAATTTGTGATGTATTTGAAATCTTCCTCTAGATATTGTAGACTACAAATTAAGAGTTCGTGTAGAAAGAAACCTATTATCATGTCTGTTTTAATTTCCTTATTATGGTATGAGTAAAAATATATGTAGTCAGTAGAGCACTCTTTGGAGTTACGAGATTGTAGTACTATATATATATATATATATATATATATATATATATATATATATATATATATATATATATATATATGCTCCTCTATTCGTGGGCACACCAATGAAGGAAATTATGGTACCACTTAAGTTTAAAAGCAAGATTTTTATGTAAAAGGAATTGAACCTTCTACGTTTATCAATATCGTACAAAGTCAATAAATGAATACAAAATAGAATTCGTTTAAAAGCGATACATAATTTTTTTCCAGCTCAGCCGCAGACAAGTTGGCTCAGAGAGTAACTGCGTTGGACTGTGTTTGTCAGTAGTGTGAGAATCACAAGGTTCGAATATTGAACTCCCTGCGTTCGCTGCGTCTAGCCATACTGATGGGTCTTAAAAAGACGAAACACGTGTCTATGGAATTCTATATTTTATATAGATTAGCTCCTCTGATGAGTGGCACACTTCGATGAAAAAAAAGATACTTCCGTAAAAAGAATTGAATCCTCTACGGTTTACGGTTATCCATCTTGTAAAAAGTGAATAAATGAATATAAATAAAAGTTGTTTCAAAGTGATATAATTTTTCTTCAATCTAACCAGCACACAAGTTGGTGCAGAAAATAAGGGATTTAGGCTATCACGGTAGTTAGTGACAAATAGCAGGTTTCTAGTCTCGAAGTTGATGCGTTTGCTGCATCTAGGTACACTAAGATTTGAAAAGACGAAACATGTGTCTGCAGATGATTAACCTCGAGTCAACTGCATTTCCATAAACTCTATCAGATATATTAACAACTCTCTATAAATATCACAACAAATACGATTATATATATATATATATATATATATATATATATATATATATATATATATATATATATATATATTGATTGCTCTATTAAATATATTGAGCTTTATATTATCACGATAGATTATTATTATTAAACGATAATTCAATTATCGTTATTTAATTCAACATTTAAATATATATATATATATATATATATATATATATATATATATATATATATATATAGGGTGATTCATAAGTCACTTAGCTATTTATTTTTGAAATTCTAAAGTTAAAAAATACGGTAATACAAAACAGAAAGTTTATTCAACAAATTCATTTATGGGAGTTTAAAATTACAGCAAATTTTCAAAATTTTCACCTTCGTTCTGCATGCATAGCTCCATTCTTTTTTGCAAGGAATTTACGACTCTTTGTAGCATATTTGATTGATTCATTTTAACAAACTCGGCAGTGATTTTTGATTTGAGGTCGTCATTGCCTTTCAACAAGTGTGGGAGATTCATAAAATTTGGCCATATGAATAACAATAAAAATTCGCTCTTCAATTGTAAATTACATATTGCTTGAAAAAAAGCACATATGATGATTTACACAAATTTAAATGAATAAAATAAATATATATAGAAACAAACATATAAACGAACAAATTTAAAATAACAAATAGCAGTAATTAGAGAGTAAGATAACAATCATCAAAAGTTCATAGTATTTTTGTTATTCATATTATAATCATTTTAAATAGCTAAGTGACTTATGAATCACCCTGTATATCGTTATACACTTTATGAAGATAGTCTAAAAAATGCAGTTGAGTCTATATCTCGAGGTTTAACTATTGATTATTATTATTAATATTATTATTATTATTATTATTATTATTAATATTATTATTATTATTATTATTATTATTATTATTATTATTATTATTATCATTATTATCATTATTATTATTGTTATTATCGAAACTTGGATTTCTGAAGGATCCTGAATTGACAAATTAACATACGGTTGTTCGTCATTAGACGAAACGATCCGTCAACATATATCGACGTTTTGATTTGGATAAAATGAACAGTAAAATTAATAAACACTTGGTCATTGGAATTTAGCTTAATATTGCTTATTTGTATATGCTCTGTTGTTAAATGTTAGCAATCATCGAGCTTTTACCTTGAAACATTTGGTCTATAAAAAATAAAAATATATTTTCTCACATCTCTCTCATAAACATTATATATATATATATATATATATATATATATATATATATATATATATATATATATACAGAGAGAGAGAGAGAGAGAGAGAAAGAGAGAGAGAGAGATTTGTATTTGTCGCGTAGATGGCTTAATATGAGTTATAGGACTGATGAAAGGCGTCTGAAGAACGCATGTCGAGAAAATGTCAGTCACCATGTGGTATTGACTCAATATCTCCCAGGTTTTATATACAATATATATATATATATATATATATATATATATATATATATATATATATACAGGGTGGGCCAAAATAAGGGTTATATCTTTAAATTTGAATAACTTGAATTTGAATAACTTCCACAAAATAAAAGTTAAACTCACCAAACTTTATGTGTGTGTAGACTGACCCTCCCGAGATTTTTTGAAATAAACAAAACAAATTTTAGCCGAAAAACACTTCTTAAAACTTACAAAAACTAAAGTATTGTTTTTTACACTGTTTTGAGTTTTTTAAGCAAAAATAATGTTTTCTAAATGAGGGTACGTTCCTTAGGGCTAATACGGCTCATGCTTGCTTCGGAAGGGGTCCTTTACTTATTCTTAAAAAAAAAATTATTTTTGCCCACCCTGTATATATATATATATATATATATATATATATATATATATATATATATATAAAATGTTGAAGTAAATTTTAAAACACGTCAAAAACAGAACTTCTGATGTTTTAATAAATGTTGTATTTTTACATTTTTTTATATGATTCAGATGTAATATAATTTTTTAGTGTCTATTTTCTTATTATTATTATTAATTATCATTATCATTACTATTTTATTATAATTATTATTATTATTAATTATTATTATTATTATTTGTATAACTATCATTATTAATAGTATTATTATTAATTATTATATTATTATTATTATCATTAATTATTATAGTTATTATTATTATTATAAATTATTATTATTAATTTTTTTATTGTTATTATTATTATTATTATTATTATTATTTTTATTGTTAATACTATTATTATTAATTATTATTATTATTATATTTTTCTTATTATTAAATATTATTTATATTATTAATTATTATTATTAATTATTATTAATTATTATTATTATTATTATTATTATTATTATTTATCATTATTATTATTTATTATTATTATTTATTATCATTATCTTAATGATTATTATTTATAATTATTATTATTTTTTATTATTATTATTATTATTATTATTATTATTATTTTTATTTTATTATTATTATTATTAATTATTATTATTATTTATAATTATTATTATTACTAGTTATTATTATTATTTATTATTATTAATTATAATTATTGATTATTATTATTATTATTATTATTATTATTATTATTTTATTATTATTATTATTATTATTATTATTATTTTATTATTATTATTATTATTATTATTATTATTATCATTATTATTATTATTATTATTTATCATTATTATTATTTATTATTATTATTTATTATCATTATCTTAATGATTATTATTTATAATTATTATTATTTTTTATTATTATTATTATTATTATTATTATTATTTTTATTTTATTATTATTATTATTAATTATTATTATTATTTATAATTATTATTATTACTAGTTATTATTATTATTTATTATTATTAATTATAATTATTGATTATTATCATTATTATTATTATTATTATTATTATTATTTTATTATTATTATTATTATTATTATTTATCATTATTATTATTTATTATTATTATTTATTATCATTATCTTAATGATTATTATTTATAATTATTATTATTTTTTATTATTATTATTATTATTATTATTATTATTATTTTTATTTTATTATTATTATTATTAATTATTATTATTATTTATAATTATTATTATTACTAGTTATTATTATTATTTATTATTATTAATTATAATTATTGATTATTATTATTATTATTATTATTATTATTATTTTATTATTATTATTATTATTATTATTATTATTATTATTATTATTATTAGCGATTAATTTTGTTATTACCTTTTTCTTTCTTCACTTTTATTAAAAAAACATTATTTTGTCAGATTTCATCATTACCGAAGTATATTCGAATAATGCCATCATCTTCTGAAATTCATAAAGACACGATTTATTAATCACTTAAGTCGACCGCCCCCCCCCCTTTATTAATCACCGATCATCGAGTTTCTTCCTTCTTCTTTTATTTACTTGTCGCTTCTTCTTTCTTCTTTCCAATTTTGTTATTGTGAATTGAGAAGTCATTTCGACAAGTCATTTTCCATTTAGGGCCATTAATCGCGAGCAGGGGCGGGGTTGTCTCCCCTTTTTTTCTGTTGCCCTCTCATTCTCTTTCCAGACAATGCTAAGCTTCCTCTGAAATGAGAAACCCGATGTCTGTTTGCAGTCATTACAACACGACCCCAAAGAAAGCGACTAATAGCAATAAATGAATTTAAATGAATATTAGAAAAGCCTTAACAATTTGAAAGCAACAGCAATGACATTTAAAGCAGTAATATAACAAAAATAATAATAATAATAAGTTGTAGCTATTGTAGTGTGGGAGGGGGCGACACCAATTTATTTCTATTGATAATAAAACGATAATAGTCATCTAAATTATATTGATATGGAAATAACACAGGAAAAATAGGCACATCGTAGCAAGATATTTTTTTTAGAGAAAATTGCTAAATTCCTCAAACTTCTATGCTTTCATCCCTTGCAACATTTTTTTTAACTAATGCATCACCAGTTATCGAGTCTAAAAGCCACACGAGGATAAGAGTTAATGAGACAAATAGATTGACAGTTGAATGATGATGAATACTATGAGAGGATTGAAAATAATGAATGGAATTAATCAAATGTGATGACTGATGAGTGTTTATTAATATTATATTTTAAGATGCCCATGTTGTAGCCTTTAGCAAAGCAGTCTTGTAGCAACGTGTTCCACTGATGTATAGTTTTAGGAACGAAACTCTGCTCATGGAAATACTGTTTGGTGTTAGGCACACATAGAAAGAAAAGACAGTTCGTTGCAGTGGTGGTAATAAGACGAGTTCTTGCTATGAATGTCTTACAAGGAGGAACCAGAGATAGGAGCTCAGTCGAGCACTTTCAATGGAAATAACGATAGAGTAGAGAAAGACTATATACGGCATAGTCACGTTGACATACCGGTTCTTGTTAGATCATCGAAGTTAAGCGACGTTGAGCCTTGTCAGTAGCAAATGGGTGACCATTTGCTACTGACTAAGTGCTGTATGTCATCATTACTCCTGACCGAATTTACATGCGATCTTAAATTTTATATTCCCTTGCAACTTCTTCTTTCAGATGCCCACCCAGGGGAGGGAGAATACCCCGTCGGGTATTAACGAATGAAAGCAGAGAAAGACTAGCAACGTCTCTTCCGTGAGAAAATGGATGTGGAGAACAGACGAGATCACCTGTAAAGTGCATTGCGAAGTCGGTTTTTAACTCTTCCAATGTAAAAAAAAAGAATGCCCTGAACGGCACCCCTCCACATATAGCAACAGTACTTCATCTGAGGTTAGGGTTAGGGCAAGGGTTGACTTCTATATAGGCAGAGGATTGCATCAGGAAGAAGATACTGTCTACGATATAATAAAAGTATGGCACAATACCTAAAAGCGAAGTAAATTGCACGACTTTTTTTATTTGTGTGATAATTAAAATCACGGTAGAACTTGGTGAGTGTTGATTTAAGTTAATAATAACGATTTAACTCATAAAAAACTAGTTTAGCTAATAATAACGATTTAGCCTATAATAACAATTTAGCTAATAATAACGATTTTAGCTAATAATAATAAATTTAGCTAATAATAGCGATTTTAACTCATAATAACGATTTCAGCTACTAATAACGATTCCAACTAATAATAACGATTTTAGCTAATAATAACGATTTTAACTCATAATAACAATTTTAGCTAATAATAACGATTCAGCCTATAATAGCGATTTAGCCTATAATAACGATTTTAGCTGATAATAATGAATTTAGCTTATAATAGCGATGTGTACTCATAATAACGATTTTAACTAATAATAACGATTTCAGCAAATAATAGTGATTTTAGCTAATAATAACGATTCAGCCTATAATAACGATTTTACTAATAATAACCATTTTAGCTAATAATAATAAATTTAGCTAATAATAACGATTTTAACTCATAATAACAAGTTTAGCTAATAATAACGATTCAACCTATAATAACGATTTAGCTAATGATAATACATTTAGCTAATAATAACGATTTTAGCTAATAATAACGATTTTAGCTAATGATAATACATTTAGCTAATAATAACGATTTTAGCTAATAATAACGATTTTAGCAAATGATAATACATTTAGCTAATAATAACGATTTTAGCTAATGATAATACATTTAGCTAATAATAACGATTTTAGCTAATGATAATACATTTAGCTAATAATAACGATTTTAACTCATAATAACGATTTCAGCTTATAATAACGATTTAGCTAATAATAACGATTTTTAACTCATAATAATAAATTTAGCTAATAATATCGATTTTTGGTAATAATAACGATTTCAGCTAATAATATCGATTTTAGCTAATAATAACGATTTTAACTCATAATAACGATTTCAGCTTATAATAACGATTTAGCTAATAATAACGATTTTTAACTCATAATAATAAATTTAGCTAATAATATCGATTTTTGGTAATAATAACGATTTCAGCTAATAATATCGATTTTAGCTAATGATAATACATTTAGCTAATAATAACGATTTTAGCTAATAATAATACATTTAGCTAATAATAGCGATTTGTACTCATAATAACGATTTTAGCTAATAATAACGATTTTAGCTAATAATAACGATTTTAACTCATAATAATAAATTTAGCTAATAATATCGATTTTATGTAATAATAACGATTTCAGCTAATAATACCGATTTTAGCTAATGATAATACACTTAGCTAATAATAACGATTTTAGCTAATAATAACGATTTTAGCTAATAATAACGATTTTAGCTAATGATAATACATTTAGCTTATAATAACGATTTAAGCTAATAATAACGATTTTAGCTAATAATAACGATTTAAGCTAATAATAACGATTTTAGCTAATAATAACGATTTTAGCTAATAATAACGATTTTAGCTAATGATAATACATTTAGCTAATAATAACGAGTTTAGCTAATAATAACGATTTTAACTCATAATAACAATTTTAGCTAATAATAACGATTTTACCTAATAATAACGATTTTACCTGATAATAACGATTTTAACCGATAATAACAATTTCATCTAATAATAACGATTTTATATCATAATAACCATTTAGCTCATAACGATTTAACTCATAATAATGATTTTATCTAATAATAACGATTTTATCTAATAATAACGATTTTAGCTAATAATAACAATGTTATCTAATAATAACGATTTCATCTTATAATAACGATGTTTGCTAATAATAACGATACAAACTCAAAGGAATGACCAAAATACTTCGAAGCAAGTGTTTTATCCAACAGTCGTAGCTAAAAATAACGCTTGGAATTTATATCTTTCATGTCGATATCCAAAGTGCTATTTCACCCCCCACCACCACCACAGACATCACACGTGGTAAAAAATTCTTTCAAGACAGCGCGTCGTTACTATTTATCCAGAAAATGATACTAAGATCGAAATGATTTCACGTGCAGCGTCTAAAGTCGATAAGAACCATCCAGTCAAGATTATTATCCAACATTTAAATCTGGTCAGCAAAATCTTGAAGAAGGGGTCAGTGTGGTGACGTATTACGCTCAAGTCTGATCAGTCTCATCGTAACACTTTCATTTAAGATATTGCCACTTTTCACGTTGGCCTTTTGGCTAAGATCAAAGTGTAGTATCTGTTCCGATGGATACTGCACCCCATACGGGTGTTGTCTTGGCCTTCGGGGCTTGATTTACGCCGTTAAATGGGTCTGTCCTGTGCAGTTCTGGGAGGTCCACCTTCCCAGGCTTTGTCTCCCCTCTTTGGGGAGGAGTAAGTTTATTGCTTACTGTCTGAGGCGCCCCTACCGATGGAATGCCGACGGGGCTGCCCAGGCAATTTTTAAACCTCACTTTCCCGACCCGACCTTGGGTCACATCTTACTTGTGGGAGTAAGATAAAAACTGGCCTTGTGCCTAACTCCTGGAGAGTGGTAAATCAATAGCCGTTTGGGACTGATAATATTGCGGAAACCGATGCCAGTAAAACATCGTAAGTTATTCATACGCATTTTTGACTGTTGAAAAGTCGACATAAAAACAGTTTATTATTGAACCATCTGACACTGGATATAAAGACTTTTCCTGTTTTTCTTTTTCCAGACAGTATTATAGGAATAAGGGACACCATATTTGTTCTTTTTTTATTTCTAGCTCGCAGAATAACCGCCCAGGACAACAATAATGTCGTAATTTTGAGTTGTTGTTTTCATATGTTTTACAGCCTTTCTCACCTTTTTTAACAAAAGCTCACCTCTTTTCAGTGTTGCTTAATTCAAATACTTCATTTATTATGTGAATAAAATACTTCTGTATAGAAACATTATGATCCAGAATAAAATTTCTGATTTAGACATTTTTACTTACTCTTAAGTTAAAAAAAGTTGTGCTTCAAATGTAAAAGGTTCAATTTCAAATTATAAAAGCTCGATTTCAAATTCGAAAATTTCGACTTCAAATTAAAAACTCGCGACTTTAAATTTGAAGAGCTCGAGTTAAATTCAAAAACCTCGACATTAACTTCGAAAAATTCAAAAACGAATAGATTGACTTCAAATAAAGAACAGATCAACTATAAATTAGAAAAAGCTAGACTTCACATTATTTTTTTTCCATAAAATGGATAATAAATAGTTGCATAGTGATTTTAAATTAACTAAAACTATAAAAATTCTAGTTTCTCACTCTCTATCCATATATATATATATATATATATATATATATATATATATATATATATATATATATATATATATATATATACGCGGGAGTAAATATGAAATTAAGGTTTCAAACAAAATGTGAAATTGGTTAAGAAAATGTGGAAATTACCGAGTTTTTGCTAATAAAGTTTCATTTGCAGACGAATATGTTCGCAACCAACGACCGAAATATCTAGGCCCAGCTCCAATGACGTGTTCGTGTCCTTACTTTTGGTCGTTTGTTACTCCGCTTTTCCACATTTGCTGAACCAATTTCACATACACGCACATACACACATATATATATATATGAGAAAGGAAGGGTGAAGGTAATCCGACGTAATGGGAAATGAAAAAGGAAAAATCAAAAAGGATGTCTTTTTTTATATATTCATCAACGTTTCGTCTTTATTTGTAGGACTTCCTCATGATGACATTTTTCTTAAAATTATCATCCTGAGGAAGTCCTACAAATAAAGACGAAACGTTGATGAATATATATAAAAAAACATTATTTTTGGTTTTTCCTTTTTCATTTCCCATATATATATATATATATATATATATATATATATATATATATATATATATATATATATATATAATCGACGTAGGTTCGAAAGTAAGGTGTCCCAGTTATATCGGCTTATTCACTTAGTTCATTGCAGGTTTACAGTTTAAGTGTTTTAAGCGGCAAATGGTCTTTTGTGGTAGTCGAGTATTTTAAAATACTCAGTGTTAGTATCGCGGTATCTCCCCTGCGGCCAGTTGTCTTCCACTGCAGAATTGCGGTTGCGGATCGAGAAAAGATCGCTCCATTACACACTTCTTATCAGACATAAATCCATTATCTCTCGAGTAGATAAGAAGTCATTAATTTTAATATATAACGCTTTAAGATTTCGGAATATTTTTTCGTTTCTAAAATTTGTCTGTATGAATATGAAAGGCGTTAATTTTTCTAAACGGTGGTAGTGCATCCCATCTATTTTATAATTAAGCAATATTTAGCCTAAAAATGGAATATTTCCCGTCAGATCAGTTAAGCAAGAAATGGAATTCTCCATTAGAGGTCAAGTTCGAATTAATTCTGACGTGTACAGGTAGTTGAGAAGAAGTACGCGGCAGAGAATCGGTATTCCATTTTTAACCGAGTTATTATACAATTCACGGTGGCTAGAGGATGGCACGGTGGCTAAGTGGTTAACGAGGCGGACTTAGTACCTGAGTGTGCCGGGTTCGAATCCAATTCGTTCCACAGAAACAATTTCACTAAAATACCTCCTGGAGAGAAGGTAAATAAAATGCAGTTCATCAACGAGGGGAATAATCAATATCGGCTCGCCTAGTTTAATGATAATGAGGCTATTCTCATTTACTATTACATTTCAGAGTTGTAAAATTCGGACAGAACTTACGGGATGTTCTGGTGAGATAAAATACTTAACACGAAACTATGACCATCAATCTACTGACTACAATGAGACCAAAACAAAAACAGATTTGCAACAGAAACTTCGTACCCGTAGTTTTTTATCTATAACATCTCATATTAAAACCTTTCTATAACATGAAAAAACGTGCTGTTAGGAGAATCTGCAAAGGCAATGATTATTACATTAATAATTACTAACCCGACCCGTGTAAATTACACGAAATGATGTT
>OY744516.1:23085379-23110379 GCA_963556195.1 Sepiola atlantica | reverse complement strand
AAAGTAATCCGCAGAGCCATATTATAATTGTTTATGATTGCTTATGATTGCTTATGGTTGCTTATGATTGCTTATGGTTGCTTACTCTCGTTCTAATAAAACCATCCCAATAAAAAAAGAAAAATTACCGCTTAGCCCCTGTTTCTGTTGCGGATCCCTTCATTTGGGTTATAAATTGTCCTTACTGTTTTAAAATCTGTCTAACTTGTAATAAATTAGGACACAAGATTGCACATTGCAGAACGAATCAAGGAAATAAAAGTCAGATTAAATCTGCACAAAAAAACGAATACGACGGCATAAATATAAAAAAGTAAAAATCCTGAAAAAAATGTCAAGTTACAACTAGTCTCTCGTCAGACGTGTCGATAATCAACCTGCATACATAGAAAATGTTTGATAAACCAACTATGCTAAAAAAAAAAAAACGGCCAGAACGGTGATTCGTGAAAAAAATTAAATTTGAGGGTGAAATTATTACCAACGTTTCTTTAAAGGGAACTACCAAAAATTAAAATGTTTGTATTAAATAGCACTAATAATTTATTTGGCACAGACTGGATGCAACAGTTCAATCTATGGGATTTACCAATGAACACTTTTTGACAGAAAATAGAAAATCTAACAGCCGAGCCAGAAAACCTAAAGAAGAAATTGAAAAAAATCTTTTTCCAGGGTCTCAGTAGATATACAAAGATATCAGCAAAATTGTAACTTTTCAGTTCCAATTTTGCTGACATTCAACCTGTATTAAAAAAAGAATGTGCCTTTCGCCTTGTTGGAATAATACACGAAGAATTAGACGAATTAACAAGAACCGGCATTTTATCTTAAGTGTAGTATAGTCAATGAGAAGCACCTACTGTCTATGTAAAAATAAATCGAAAGAAATCCGCGGGTGTCGATTTTTCGACAGGACTAAATTCATCACTCAAGTACTACCATTATCCGCTTCCAAGCCCAGAAGGATTTTTTAGAAAACTAAATGGAGGTAAATTCTTCTCAAAAATCGATCTTTAAATAAATAGTAAAAAATATAGAATAAGACTAGAAACACGTTCACAAAGTGTTTTCACAAATCAAGGACTATGGCTTCAAAATAAAAGAATTGGAAATATGGTTTACATAATCTAAGAGACATTTAAATAAAATTAGGAAATGACTGTGGGGTGAAACCTACAGCACTCCCCAGGAAGAAGTTATGGATGCCATATACGACACTTTAGACATACAGATACCTTAAGCTGACCCAGAACAGCGACAATCTAAAAGGAAACGGAAGTGTCCAGATCTTATCGCATGCGGAGATAATATTTTGGAGGAGGTGTTATGGTACCTTACCTTACGGACTACATGCACTTTTCCGCGTCACTATGAATACGGAAGCACATGCCTCTTGGTGTTGACACAAACCCCGGCCCGTTCAGTATCTCCTTAACTTCGGTTGAGTGTGGACGTCTGGATGGGGTAAGGTAATACCAGTTGAGGATTCGTTCTCGACGATCAGTCCGGCAGGAACTGGGCCATTTCGGTGGCCTTTTACTTGCCGGGCTGAGGTATACTGTTCTGGATTGTCCTAGGAGGTGTACCCTGACAGGCCTTGCCTCCCCTCTTTGGGGTGGAGTAAGTTTATCGCTTGATGCCTGAGGCGCCATGACCGAGGAATGCCGACGGGCTGCTCAGGCTATTTTTGCTAGGCCAGAGTGATCCTTCTTTAGGGGCGCTGGCTTGACTCTTCCCCCACTTTCCGACCTTGTGTCACATATTCCTGCGGTGGGAAAGAATTAAATACCCAGAACTACCCCATTTTAATACTGACAGTCAGACAGATGCTCAACCACTCTCTTTATAAGCTGTATTTATACTTTATTCAATATACTTTGTTTCACTTAATCCCGGGTTCATGTATTCTTTTCGGTTCACAACACTTTTTTTTTACCAAATTCTGTTTTATTTAAACAAAAAATTGATAAGTAAATTTAATTATTACTCTATCGCTACTGCATTACATTATCAATCGAAACATATTGTTATAAAACTATAACTAATTTGTTAATCTCTAGTATTGGGTGTAAACTATAACTCAATGCACGAGGAAATAATGAAAGAAATGACTTTCTATTCGGAAGCTTAAATTATTTTTACAACTATTTGCAGAAGATTAAAATGGCTGACTGTTTACGACGAAACCGGTGGAAAACTGATGTATTTAATTTCGTAATTAATTAATTTTAAAGAACTGGATAGGTTCTGTCTATCGCCCATACTTTGCACTTCTTCTTTGTCTATTAGCCAAGCGCAGAGGTACTATCACAGGGACGCCTCAAAGACACCCAGTACTTCACCTTGTTTCCTGACTAGGGCATTGAACGCCGTCTCTCTTTCTCTCTATCTGGGCAATATGGGGGCACTTGCTTGTTACTTAGTTTCACATCACTTGGCTGTAGCCGCTCTTGTTCTGACAGGTTGAGGGTACAGATTTTACAACTTGTCTGGCTGATGTTTCCGGTTGATTGTACAATAACTCTAAATCTTAGATACCGCTAGTAGTATAATATCAGAATAACTGTAGTGTCATGTTGCGCATGGAAAGGGGACGTGCACTTATCTCCGGTGGTGTTTCCCGATGGAGACTCGGCTAATAGTCTACTTGTGTGAGCTTAATTGCATCAAAGACCGTTTACCAAACGATTTCACTACAAAAAATCAGCATGTTCAAACCAGACTCTCACCTAAAAAACAACTTACTCGCGTCCTCCTTTGAAGCTTGTATTCACAAATATCCGAGGGCTTAGAACCAACATCGATGAAGTAGAATCTTTTCTCCTGTGAAACTCACCAGAAACTGGTCTACACTCTTAAATCTTCTAATCGTTTTGACATCATTGGATATCTCCCACTCCATCATAAGGATTCTGACAAACATATACACGGACTCGGAGTTTATATTCGTAACACCCTCCCCTTAACCAGAGAACATAGTTTAGAATCAGATGTGCTTTAGATTAACCTTACAACACAACATTAGTTACTTGTATTCATGTACCGTTCTCCTTCGACACAGGACTGTACCTTACTCGACTTTGTGTTTGGTAGTATATATGGAGTATTCTCTTTAGATCCGAGAACCCAAATGCATGTATCGTGAGATTTAATGTCTACCAAAGAAACTAGATTACTGTCTCCAGCTATACAGACGCAGCTGGTAACAGCATGATTTGTTTTTTTTTTCTCTTGTGCATTCCTTTTAACAGACTGTCACTTTCCCGACCCACTTCCCAGATCATGAGAATTAGCAAACTTCACTTCTCGACCTATTCTTGGCCACAGTCTCCAAGACGCGTATGACGGGTTACTATAGCCCGCTCTGGAATGCTGATCACCTTGTGATGATGGTTGATATCACCCTAAAGTCTCGACTTCAAGCAGGTTACTCAAAATAACGAGATACTTCAAACGGGCATAATAGGGAATCCATCGTAGACGTCTCATGGTGCCAATAAGGTAACTGAATGGGTCAAAGCAGGCATGCCTAACGCAGAAATTCCACAGCAAGCCCAACTATGCCTAATGGTCTACTTTGACTTGTGTTGCTGCTATTGCTCGTAGGTAGCAAGTATTCCGCCGATTCAACCGCCATAAGTTAACTACAAATAAACAGAAATTTATAGCACCAAGAAATCATTATAATAGTGTAATAGCCGCAACTAAAATAAGATGACCAAAAAACGCATTGAGTCACAGAAATTAGGAACTTGCGATTTCTGGAAACTCCATGATAGTGTGGTGAATAATGGGCAATCAACAATTTCCCGTTGTCCAACTACAATGATGCGTTTGCACGGAAACTGATAAGGCTGATATTCTTTCCCAGCAGTTCGTTTTGAATTCCACCTTGGATTCACTTATCACTTCCTCCTAAATTTCCCATTGCAGACAGAAGCCACACTTGATTACCTGATCATCACCCCTTTACATGTCCGGAATATCACAAAAAGCCTTGACAACTCCAAAGCATGTGAGTATGTTATTGTAATAAAACATTCTCTGCTGAGCTGTCCTCTGTCCTCACCAAACTCTACAACAAATGAATCTCGCTCCCTGGTAACTGGAAAATTGCCCCTGTGATACCAGTATTCAAGTATTCGGATGAAGGAACTGACGCCCAAAATTATCTTCCTATAAATCTACTCTCGCTTTTCGCATAAATCTTTGAATCCTTAATCAATCTAGCGATGGTCTGCCACATCGTTAATGCTAAACTTCTTTCTGAGCATCAGTATGGATTTAGGCATGGTAAATTTTAGGCGATTTATGTGGATAGCTTACCGAGAATCTCTGAACCCATACACTGAACACAGCAGATGAAACTAGGGCAGTAGCGCTTGATATATCTGAAGCCTTTTACAAGGTCTCACATGAAGGTCTTCTCATGAAAATTAATTCGTATGGTATTACTGGACGAATATTTAACAAAATTAGATCCTTCCTAGCAAAAAGTAATATGGAAGTTGTATTCGATGAAGGTACATCCAAACAAAAAACGTGACATTAATGTTGGTTTACTCCAGGGTTCGATCTTTGGTCCTTTATTGTTCTTGATTTTCATAAATGACCCTTGATCAAATTGTGTCCGAGATGAATATATTTGCTGATGATACCACACTCTATTCTAGACGTGTGGGTAAAGAGAAGGCGCACATATACAAGACAATGACTGCATTCTTAGAAAATGACCTGTAGTTGAATGGGGATGTAAACGGATGGTAAGATTTAATGCTACTAAGACAAAGCTCCTTTTCAAAAAATGGATGGTAACATTTAATGTTACTAAGACAAAGCTCCTTTTCAAAAAATGGATGGTAACATTTAATGCTACTAAGACAAAGCTACTTTTCAAAAAATGGATGGTAACATTTAATGCTACTAAGACAAAGCCCATTTCCTTTAACAATTATAAGAAGCCTTTTCAACCACCGATTGCCATCGCTAATAGCACGCTATCCGAGATCAAACATTCAAACCCCTCAGCCTAACATTCGCAGGTAACATGAGTTTGAACAAATACATGTAAGAAACTACTACGGCTGCTGTAACGAAAGTGGGCTCCCTCTACCGTGCTAGAAAACTCTCACACCTGACAGTATCCTTTATTTCTACAAAGCCACCCCCTGTCCATGCATGGAGTAGTGTTGTCACATCTGGGCTGGTGCACCAACCACTAGTCTTTCCCTTTTAGAAAAGGGTAAAAAAAGAGTCTCTAATCCGATAGGTTCCACACTGTCTACCAGACCTGTCCCATCGCTGCAATGTGGTCCTTCTGTGCTTGTTTTACAAGTACTTTAATGGAATGTGCTCCGACGAACTTGCTGTACTTGTGCTCCTTCGACGCAAGTACACCCGACCAAGCTTTCTACTCTAATAACTTCTTTCCTCAAACTGTTAGCCTTTGGAATTCCCTATCTGCGTTCTGCTCCCTGTTTCCTTGACTGTACTAACATGAAGAGATGTAAATGCAATGAGAACAAACACTTCGCTGCACAACTCCACACATAAGATGTTCCTATGAATATGGCCTTTAAGGAGAGTAAAAAGTTGACCTTGAGTTTACTTTCGACAGCCTCGTAACTCTTGCTTCCCTTATTTTGTCCTTTAGTCCTCACATTCCATGAGCGATGATTCTGACAAAAGGGAAAGAATTGCTGCTTTCTGGGTCGGAATATATACGCGTAACACTTATCATTGGCTAGTTTTGGACCTTGAAGTAGTATTGTTTAGCTCCTTACATAAAGTCCCTTCACGCCTTGTCTTCATGCCATCCATTAAAAAAAGATTCACAGTAGACATTATTTATCAGTGGCAATGTGCCTTGTTTGGGGTGAATAAAAGTTGTTTGTTTTTTTTATTTGTTTTAAATAGGATTTTTAAAATTCATTTTATTTCAGGCTCTAACATATTTTGTTTCAATAAATAGTCGATGAATAGTAAATAAAAAAAGATAATAATTCAATGTGATATTATCAGAGTTACGTTGACACAAGAAATACACATGCGTGTAAGGTCGTCTTATAATTGTATTAATATAGAGAGCATGTAAGTATAATGGAGATTATGTGTCTGTATGTTTGTAACCAAATCACTGATAAATGTTTTAAAGAAACATGGATTTAAATACCATATTGATCGTAGTTACATTTAACTGCACTGGTACATAAATAGAAAGGTCGGTGTTATTTAACACTGTGTCCCTTTAAAACAATAGTGTTGGGTAAGAACATACAGACACGGAATCTTTATTTTATTAAGGATTTCTTTATTTCTCTTCTCTTTTTCTCTTTCCATCTTGCTGACATTTCAATAGTTCTACTCTACTATTTCTTTCGTCGTTTTTAGCCCTCTCTCTCTTTCTCTCTCTCTTTCTCTCTCTCTATCTCGCTCTTCCCCTCCCTCTCTCCCTCTCTCTCTCTCGATTTTGCTCTCTCTCTTTCTTGCTCTCTCTATCGCGCGCGCTCTTGCTCTCTCTCTCTCTCTCTCTCTCTCTCTCTCTCTCTATCTATCTATCTATCTTTCTGTTCTTATTCATTATCTGTCATCCTCCTGCCTCTTCTTTGTTTTTCAACTCCTCTCCAGACTGTACCCTTCACATCAACTCCAACTTTCTCTTCAACCCAAACACCCCATCCCACTGTTTTTCGAAATTCGCTTTCATACCTAGCAATAATTTTTACCGGCATCCAACCATATCCGCCAATTACGCTAACAAAATTGCACAAGTCAAAAAAGATAACGACTGTAAAAGCATCGAGTAACAAAAATGGGAGAGGCTGGCAGAAAGAACGAAAACTGCTGCGCGATTTTGAATCTATTGTCCGCGTTCTGTTGACCTCTTCAATTATCCAGCGTCGATAAATTGGCGCCATTTCTTCCTGGTGACATCGGTCGACAGCTTTTCATTGACAACCCCTTGTTCCTCGTGTTCTTCCCAACAACGAGACAGTCGACTATTATAACATAATCGCCCGAAGGAAATTATTTTTGACAAATAAGTCCCCGCAATGAAGCGAAAACAAAGACGAGGAACTTCAACCGGTGAGGGTCGTTGGAAGTAGCTGAGGGGGTAGGGTTTTTTAAAAACGGTTTTCTAAAGACAAAGAGTTCGAGTATAACATGGTATTTTGTTTTTGCTTTCGCTTAATTATTTTTATGTTTATATATAAAAGACCTCCTTCAGTCTCGAGGAACAGTGAATATCCCAGGTAAGCCTGCATAGTTAGTCTATAATGAAACAAGGGTTGCGCAATTTCAACCGGTATGGCTTAAGTCCAGTGGCAAGTAGTAGTCTGGGACGCCTGGAAACAATACAGGAATTATCAGAAAAAGACTGGTATCATTACGGAGTTTTCCTTCTTCTTGGAGCCTCGTCTACCTTGCTGGCGGGTGGATTAGTTATTTATCTACCTCCCACAGCGGTAAGATGTGACACAATGTCGGGAAAATGGGATTAGATAAGCCAGCGCTCGAGAGGTGAGCACTCTGGCTATTTAAAAAATTCCTGGGTAGCCCCGTCGGCATTCCCCGGTAGGGGCGCCTCAGGCAGTAAGCAATAAACTTACTCCTTCCCAAAGAGGGGAGGCAAAGCCTGGGAGGGTGGGCCTCCTAGAACTGCACAGGACTGACCCATAGACCGGCGTAAATCAAGCCCCGAAGGCCAAGACAATACCAGTCTATGGGGTGCAGTATCCATCGGAACAGATACTACACTTTGATCGCGACCAAAAGGCCACGATACATTTTCCAAGTGTATTAATGAAAGCAATCCAGTCACCCCGACATAACTGTATATATGATCTTGTTCCTTTCCCACTTATCCCTAATCATGCTTACGATTTTTGTGTTTGTTTGGTACTTATAAGGAATGGATATCTAGTAGATTTCAGTATTTACCTAGTCAATCTCAAGTATCGACGGAGAATCCCAAGCCATTCACAGAAATGGTCGAAGTAGTTTACGATTTGAACAAATGAAAATGGAAGACGACACTAAGAATGCGAAGGGTTAGCTGAGAATTATAGTTGAATTTTAAAATGCTTAGCCCCTAAAAAATTAATTAAGTTGGAAAACCTTCTTTAAAAAAAAAAAGAAAATATGGTTTTCAAATCGTAAATTGCTTCGGTTATTTTCGATGCTGACTATGGATTCTCTGTCGATATTCGGGACTGACTGGGAAAATACTGAAATCCTCTGGATACCTATTCCTTACAAGTTTCCATTTTTGTATTTGTTTACATGGCTGTTTATTTAGTTCTCATCTAGAATAGTAACCCCTCTGAACAAATGCGGTTTATCTTTTGTTAATACTTATAAACTTTAATTCGAATTGGCATTTTAAAGGTTCCAAAATCACATTTTAATTTTCCAGGATAAACATCGTACGTCGACATGTTCGTTTTCATTATTATATACTTGGTGTATCTATCCGCATTTTCCAGGAAGACTGTTCACTTTCATTTCAAGAAGGAAAAACAAAAGTGAAATTGTAATAAATGTTTGATTCCCGGAAAAGTATTTAAAACAATGACAAATTTGGAGTTGTTTTCTATTAGGATCTTTGTGAAAATTAAATTAATTTTATTAAAGTATATTTTTGTCATTAAATTAATTGCATGAAATTGTTTGAAATTAAATTAATTTTATTAAAGTATATTTTTGTCATTTAATTAATTGAATGAAATTGTTTGAAATTAAATTAATTTTATTAAAGTATATTTTTGTCATTAAATTAATTGAATGAAATTGTTTGAAATTAAATTAATTTTATTAAAGTATATTTTTGTCATTAAATTAATTGAATGAAATTGTTTGAAATTAAATTAATTTTATTAAAGTATATTTTTGTCATTAAATTAATTGAATGAAATTGTTTGAAATTAAATTAATTTTATTAAAGTATATTTTTGTCATTAAATTAATTGAATGAAATTGTTTGAACTTAAATTAATTTTATTAAAGTATATTTTTGTCATTAAATTAATTGAATGAAATTGTTTGAACTTAAATTAATTTTATTAAAGTATATTTTTGTCATTAAATTAATTGAATGAAATTGTTTGAAATTAAATTAATTTTATTAAAGTATATTTTTGTCATTAAATTAATTGAATGAAATTGTTTGAAATTAAATTAATAATGGTAAGAAATAGTATTTTACATAGCTGTTGAATGATGGTCCTTTTTCCCTGTCTTTTAAAATCGCATTTTTGTGTAGTTCAATTGGATTACTTACGACATTGTTTTGTCATTACACTGATTGAATAAAATTGTTTTGAATTATAACATACTTTTAAAATATTAATATGTAATATTGAAGTGTTAATATGTTACATCTGAATGAAAATTGCCACAGAAAGAGAATATCTGAACAGTTTATTATAAATGGTATAAATAAATTTGTAATAGAAGATCTCTATCTTAAAAAAGAGATGGAAGCGAGTGCAATACTTGATCAACGTTTTCTGGAAGAGATGGAGAAAGGAATTTCTGATGAATCTACAACAGAAGAACAAATGGATCAACCGTAAGAGAGATAGAAGGATTTACGATATAATCTTGCTACAAGACGATATTTTGCCAAGAAACCGGTAGAAATTGGCGACGGTAACAGAGGTGTCTCATGGTAGTGATGAGAAAATCAGATTCATCACACAGCTTGTCGGTAACAGAAAAATAGATGGCAAACGTAATCGAATGGGTAAACCAGTTTGTCTTGAAATACCATTACACAAAACTGTTAAAGAGTAAGTTGGTGGAACCATACAGTTCACATTACGTGTGACGGTGGGGGTGTAACGGTTCAAGTAGTTATTTCCTCTTTTACGGGCTTCTAGTATTATAAAAGTGATATATCCTGCTCACATAATGTTTGAGTATTTATTTACTCCTCTCCAGGAGTTAGGCACAAGGCCAGTTTTATCTTACTCCCACAAGTAAGATGTGACCCAAGGTCGGGTCGGGAAAGTGGGGTTTGAAAAGCCAGCGCCTGAGAGGTGAGCACTCTGGCCATTAAAAATAGCCTGGGCAGCCCCGTCGGCATTCCCCGGTAGGGGCGCCTCAGGCAGTAAGCAATAAACTTACTCCTCCTCAAAGAGGGGAGGCAAAGCCTGGGAGGGTGGACCTCCTAGAACTGCACAGGACAGACCCATAGACCGGCGTAAATCAAGCTCCGAAGGCCAAGACAATACCAGTCTATGGGGTGCAGTATCCATCGGAACAGATATAACACTTTGATCTTAGCCAAAAGGCCAAGTCGGGGGTAAGTCGAGTATTGATTTACTCCTCTCCAGGAGTTAGGCACAAGGCCAGTTTTATCTAACTCCCACAAGTAAGATGTGACCCAAGGTCGGGTCGGGAAAGTGGGGTTTGAAAAGCCAGCGCCCGAGAGGTGAGCACTCTGGCTATTAAAAATAGCCTGGGCAGCCCCGTCGGCATTCCCCGGTAGGGGCGCCTTAGACAGTAAGCAATAAACTTACTCCTCCCCAAAGAGGGGAGGCGAAGCCTGGGAGGGTGGACCACCTAGAACTGTACAGGACAGACCCATAGACAGGCGTAAATCAAGCCCCGAAGGCCAAGACAATACCAGTCTATGGGGTGCAGTATCCATCGGAACAGATACTACACTTTATTTACCTCCCCAGGAGGTTAGGCACAAGGCCAGGTTTATCTTACTCCCACAAGTAAGATGTGACCCAAGCTCGGGTCGGAAAGTGGGGTTTGAAAAGCCAGCGCCCGAGAGGTGAGCACTCTGGCCATTAAAAATTGCCTGGGCAGCCCCGTCGGCATTCCCCGGTAGGGGCGCCTCAGGCAGTAAGCAATAAACTTACTCCTCCCCAAAGAGGGGAGGCAAAGCCTGGGAGGGTGGACCTCCTAGAACTGCACAGGACAGACCCATAGACCGGCGTAAATCAAGCCCCGAAGGCCAAGACAATACCAGTCTATGGGGTGCAGTATCCATCGGAACAGATACTACACTTTGATCTTAGCCAAAAGGCCGATTTATTTACCTCCCCAGGAGGTTAGGCACAAGGCCAGGTTTATCTTACTCCCACAAGTAAGATGTGACCCAAGCTCGGGTCGGAAAGTGGGGTTTGAAAAGCCAGCGCCCGAGAAGGTGAGCACTCTGGCCATTAAAAATTGCCTGAGCAGCCCCGTCGGCATTCCCCGGTAGGGGCGCCTCAGACAGTAAGCAATTAACTTACTCCTCCCCAAAGAGGGGAGGCAAAGCCTGGGAGGGTGGACCTCCTAGAACTGCACAGGACAGATCAGACCCATAGACCGGCGGAAATCAAGCCCCGAAGGCCAAGACAATACCGATCTATGAAGTGCAGTATCCATCGGAACAGATACTACACTTTGATCTCGACCAAAAGGCGTTATTTAACACCCACCCACAATGGGAGTATGTGACACAAGGTCGGAAAGTGGGATTTGAAAAGCCAGCGCTCGAGAAGGTGAGCGTTATGGCCATTAAAAATTGCCTGGGCAGCCCCGTCGGCATTCCCCGGTAGGGGCGCCTCAGACAGTAAGCAATTAACTTACTCCTCCCCAAAGAGGGGAGGCGAAGCCTGGGAGGGTGGACCTCCTAGAACTGCACAGGACAGACCCATAGACCGGCGTAAATCAAGCCCCGAAGGGCAAGACAATACCGATCTATGAAGTGCAGTATCCATCGGAACAGATACTACACTTTGATCTCGACCAAAAGGCCGAGTTGAGTAACACAGGTTAAACACTTGGAAATAATTTACCACTAGGAAGAGATGAAAAGTTTGGTATGTGTTTATTGTGCGACTCTGTGTATTTTCCATTTGTTTTGTGTCATTTTATGTATTTTCTTCTATTTATCGTGTCGTCTTTATTATATTTATTTTAATTTAATCATTTAGCCTGGCTTCCTCAGAGAATCGTCACAATCTCGGTGGTGGGGATAGTAGTCTGTCAGTATGTTAAAATAGACACAGGTGTTCACGGATTTTCATGTTTTTAATGATTAGTAAGAAATGATTAGTAAGGAGTAAAAGTCAAAATGAAAAGAAAGAAAAATATATTGTTAATATTACAAATCTGTTTTTATTTTTATTAATAAATCCCGCATCTAAACATGCTTTGAAAGCGTCTGTCTCATTTATTATATATATATATATATATATATATATATATATATTTCCATGTACAAGATAATCTTTTAAACTAATAAACGGATCATTATGAACTTAGGAATCTATATTCTAGGCAACACGGTGAGTAACATGGGTACATTAACTTGTAAACTTTAACATTTAGGGAGTGCATGTATATAAAGCTAGGTATGTGTATATGTTTATATATATATATATATATATATATATATATATATATATATATATATATATATATACTATAAGTATACCTGTCTCAGGACGGTAAAATTGATACATGAATGAACCGATCATTATGAATTTTAGAACACAGCTGCAACGAGTAAAGGTGGGTAATATAGGCTATATTTAGTTTGATTTAGTTTTATACAAAAGAGGGCTAACGGTGGTGGAAGCCCTTCGTAAAAATTGAAGTACCCCACGATTTGTGTAAAAAATTTAAAATAGGTATTAGACATCAATTAATATATATTCTTAAAATTCAAGTTTCTTTGGAGTATTCTAAAGGGTTTTAGGGGACATAATACAGGCACAACTTCCAATTTGAAAATTGTTTTTTTTTCAAATTTGCATCAAATTATATCCATATCGATTAGACACCAATGAAGCAAAATTCTTCGAATTACAATTTCTTTTTATGACCCCTTAAGCTTAAGCCTAAAACAAAATTATGTAATGGATTGTGATCAAAATTGGAATAAGTATTCTGAACATGAGGTTTAGAATCATTATATATTTATTTTAATATTCGTTAGAGGGCATAAAAGTGGTGCAAAACTTTTCTGTTCGAGAAATTAGTTTCACCTGTCCTGCCAATGGTATTGTTCGAGTATATATACATATATTTATGTATATATATATATATATAGTAATCCAGGTAAAGTAAACATCCACGAGATAAACATCCACAGAATTTCAATCGGGCTTATAAAGAGTGCTCAATATCAAATAGAGCTTATATATAGATGAATAATTTTATTTATGCATATGTCTGTATAAATAAAAATAGTCATATATATATATATATATATATATATATATATATATATATATATATATATAGATTTAGATTTTTCACTTATAAAATAGATCATTCAGTGAAGACCGGGGTTGTACCAATAAAAAACAAGCTCGATGATACTCGATTACAGAGTACAGAGCATTTATATGTGATTTTATGAAAGCTTACCAAAGCATTCCTTTCAAGACACCAATGATCACCATTAAAGATATTTTTTCTTACAAATACTATTTATTCAAATTAAATGTTTTTTCCTACACGTGTTTCACTACCAAGCAGTTACTTGCTTGGCAGATCATCAGGGAAATTAAATGTCTGGAATACTGGTTTCAACTGCCGACAAAACACAATGTGGCGTTGTAATAGTTGAGGTCACTTAAGAAAAGAAGAGGAAAAAAATGAATAAAAATAAAAATAAAAATAAAAGTCAAACTTAAAAAGCAAGGAAGAACAACGATAAGAAAAGAAAGTCCTAGAAAAGTCTTAGAAAAGTAGCTTGTGCATTATTTCTTCCACCAAGCCAACAAGCAAGTAGTCGGTCCCAAATACATTCAATAAAACCACAAAACCGGAACAATGTGCGATAATACACTTTCACGTTAGCCGGTACAATGATGAATAAATCCCCCCCCCACAGTAAAACAAAAGAACTAAATCATTCAAGATACCGCTCACAAGTTACCATTCCAATCCAATGATAGTATGGGAATTCTAAATCCAACTTCTCACAAAGAGAAGTCAACACAAATGTTCGTCATATGTATGTATGTATATGTATATATATATATATATATATATATATATATATATATATATATATATATATATATATATATATATATATATATATTGTGTATTTAGGCAGCATTTTCTTATTTATGCATACATTGTTAAAAAAATAACATAATTCGTCTGTTTAATTATACCTTTTTTTATTTTTTTTATTTTTTTCATTGTCTTTTTTGTATTAAAATCAAAAAAAGTAATAAATGTTCCATAGGTTTTACAGATTTCACGAATGTTTTTGATTCTTCGT
This sequence comes from Sepiola atlantica, assembly GCA_963556195.1. Taxonomy (NCBI): domain Eukaryota; kingdom Metazoa; phylum Mollusca; class Cephalopoda; order Sepiida; family Sepiolidae; genus Sepiola; species Sepiola atlantica. Next base: position 23,096,131 of record OY744516.1, on the reverse strand, counting down.
CGAATCATCCTGTCAAAAGCAAATGAACAAAAAAGCTGGGGAAAGAAGAGAATTTTTAAAAAGACGGCGAAGAAACGCGCATAGAACGTTTTTCGCATTGTTCCAGGAAGTCGTAGACGAATTAAATTCAGCAACGTCGGATGGCATCACAGAACAAAATCGGATTACATTAAGCATTTTAAAATGTTACCACTGGTTTTATATTTGATGTTGTTAATTTTAGGTTTTTGGGTTTTTATGTAAATAGCTTCCAGTATTTTAATTTTTTTTTAATTGATTTCGAAATGTATAATTTTAGTGTTATCAACTATAACTTGTCTTAAATAAGAGAGAGAGGGCAGTTATAAACATAGCTATATCTATAATAAATTTAAAACCCAAAATCTTGTATTAAAAAAACAACTCCTCCCCAACTCAAAAACCACTTGAAAGAACCAATGTTATTTATAAGTTTAAATGTCCTTTGGGAGAATGTAACTCCCATAATAATAATAAAGCTAATAGCTGCATTGCTTACAAAAGCACTACCCTATCCTGCCGCCTAACCATGCATCTTGTAAACTCTATCTCATTTTACCAACATCTACAAAAACGTAACTGCCCTCCCTCTGATTTAAGACAAATTCTAGTTAATAACACTAAAGTTATAAGGTCCAGATTATCTGGCTGTACGTCAAAAGGGCTAGGAGTGCGTTTCTCGTATCTATTCATCAGAGGAGTATCGTCAGAATGCAAGTGTATTTGAAAATGATGTATTATAATCCTCGTCTACGTCAATGTCGTTTTCTATCAATTCTCTGAAGGTGTATTTTCCACATGATTACTGATCTCTATAAATCTTTTTAAATCATTGCATTTGAATACAAGTCCCATGATTTATTTGAGATCTGGTTGATATAAATTAACTTTCAAATTTATATTATTTATATTATGCCTTGTTATAGTTAAAACGTTTCGGCTGATGAAAGCTCCAACCTTCTTCGGGTGGATATTTTCATTCTTAGGAACGTAGTAATTGAATTTAGAAATGTCTATGTCGAACTCAAGAAACTGTACAACATTTTGAACTGACCTCCTTTTTTAATCCACGGTTTTAAGTATTAGTTTATACGTTTATTAATATGAATATTAGTTAAACTATATTTGCTCAGAGAAACCTATAGTATGTCTGATGTCACATCCGACTAATTATTTTGGACTTCCTTTCTCACGAACCTCAGGCGTGATCTTTGTCTGGAACGTATCCTATATAGATAGGATACCTTCCAGACAAAGATCATGTAGTGGTCACGAGTTTGACCACGCATGAGGTTCGTGAGAACTGAAGTCCAAAATAATTAGTCGAATGTGACATCAGACATACTATAGAGACAGTGTCAATTTCTACGAGTCTTCATTAAAGTTTGAATAGGACAAGACGCATTTTTAAGATGAATTAATACAACGTAAAATAATTAAACCAATGAGGTTAAAATAAGTCTCTCTTATATTTTTTTACCTTGCAGCTTACTGGAGGAACATGGTGAATAACTTATTCATCTTCTTATTACAACTACCGAAATTTTCCTCAATTGGAAGGATTACTGTAAAGCACGAACGTATGGCGGCGTCTAAGTAGACACGCGGTGCAGACTGTTCTCAGTTCACCAGCAATTTTGTTATTCTTAGTTAGTATCGCCCCCATAAAACTTTAAATTTAAAATCATTGTTAACCAACGATTATAATCGTTACATTATATGTTCATGTAGACAATTCTTGTGTGAATCTTTGGGAGCTTTGGAATTCCGAAACGAAATATTAACTTTGAGACGATAAATATTTGCATGAATAGTTTGACATTTAGATAAACTATTTAAAGTTTACTCGACAAATTAACTAACCATCTAATAGAAGTCCACTCTCTTCGAGTGCTCTGCTTTTCACATATATATATATATATATATATATATATATATATATATATATATATATATATATATATATATATATATATATATATATATTTACATCATTTGTCTAACCTCGTCTGTTATGTTTCGTCTCTTTCAGGACAACAATGAAAATGCTATCATGGCCGCCGTACACGCAGCGGTAAGGTCAAATGAAGGTGTCTACAATCTTTGCAATTTGATTGAAGTTGACATAAAAAATTGCTTTTCCATTGACAACTAAACCAACATCCGACAAAGTGTCTGTTTATTTGATTTCAGTCCATTTTTCTAGCTTTCATTTTTCAATGGCGAATGCTTGAAAGCGAACTTTGTTTTCTCGGCCTTCGGCGATTTATTTTCATGATGGTTTTCATACTAATTTACTATAAACTCCTCCCCCATTCTCTTCTTCTCCTCCTCCTCCTCCTCCTCCTCCTCTCAGTATCTCTTCTTATTTTTCTATTTTCTCCTTTTTTTCATTTTATCTCTTTCTTTTTGTACCCCTCCCCTCTCTGTCATCTTTCATTATCATTATATCTTGCTCTTCTGTCTTTATTGTTTTCTCTTCTTTCTTCTCTCTTATCTCTTCATATTTTTTGTTTCTCTTTTTAGCGTGGAGAGTAGAAAGTGAACCGTACGTTTACTTTCGGCGAACTTATAGCTTTTGTTTACCTTCTATTTTGTCTCACATTCCATGAGCGATGTTTATGACAAAGGGAGGGGGGTAATTGCTGTTTTCTGTGTCGGCTGTTGTTTTGAGTGAGTGGTATGTAGATATCTTAAATCCTCTAATAGTATTCATCATCATTTAACTGTCAATCTACCCATCTCATTAACCCTTATCCTCATGTGTTGTGACCCATTAGTTTAAAAAAATATTTTTTCTATATATATCTATTTTCTTCTCTTCACTTGTGTATCCTGTTTTCTTTTCTCTCTTTATTTATAATTTTTTTTAACATAGTTCACCCCAAACAAGGCAGGACACCACTGTAGACGTAAGGGGCTACTGAGAAAAAAGAGGGGAGAAGGCAGGGGCAGTCAACCTAGATTGGGATCTGCGCAGTGAGATGTCTGTTTACATTAGTTTTAAACTTCTGCATGTCTGTAGTGTCGGGGAAACAGGGGGCAGGGAGGGAGTTCCAGAGGCCAGCAACACGAGGAAAGAAGCTATTTGGGTAGAAAGCTCTCCGACATCTGGGGACCTCCACAGTGAATGAATGAGATTATCCTCTTCTCTATATGTCCTATATCTTTCTATCGTTTTTATCTCTCTCTTTATTTTTTCTTCTTTTTCTTTCTTGCATCTTTTTGTCTCTTTTTATTTCACCCCTCTCTCTTGCGGCGAAGTCTCTCTCTCTCTATATATATATTTTATTATCTCAATGTCTCTCTTTTTATTCCTCTGTGTTTATTCCCTTCTTTCTATGTTTCTTTAGTTTATTATTTATGCTAATTTCCTTCTTTTTTATTTCACTTATTTTATTTTAATTACCTTCACCTGACATTACATTTTCTTTCATTCTCAAATTTGATTCCCTCACAATTTTTCTCTTTTCCCCTCTTGGCGTTATGTTATAAATGTTTTTGTTCTTTAGTTCGTAATGTGGTGTTCGTCATATGGTTTTATTTCTTCCTGTTGTAAATTCCATATGACTACTTACCCTTCGTAGGTTATGCGGGTTGGTTTCCGTATTCGAGGATTTTCCTTAAGTTTGCAGCTGTTTTGATCATTGTCGTATGGTCTCAGTGATCCCTTTGATTCCAATTTCTCCCAGTCTTTTCTCCAGGTTTTTGGGTACTGTTCCTAGTGCTCCTACAATTATTGGTATTATACTGATCTTCTTCATGCTCCATATTCATTTCAGTTCTCTGGCTAATTCCGTGCATTTGCTTCGTTTTTTTTGTTTCTTTGATCTTCACTCTGTGGTCTGCTTGAACGACGAAGTCTACGATGTTGCAAGATTTTTCATTTCTTGTCAATTATTATAACATTCGGTCTCCTTGCTTGTATGTATTGTCTGTTTGTATATCCATATCGCAGAAAATGTTGTGTTTTTCGTTTTCCAATACTGTTTCTCGTTCATGTTTGTACCAGTTGTCTGCGTATTCGAAATTAAATCGTTTCCACAGTTCCCAGTGTACTGCTTTCTCCACACAGTCATGTCTGTTCTTGTATTATTTTGGGGCAAATTTGCTACATTCACTTATTATATGATTTACTGCTTTGTCTCTTTGTCCACACCGTCTGCATTTACTGTTTTCCTGTGTTTTATCTATTTTAGCTTTAATGTATTTTATCTTAATCGCATTGCCCTGTGCAACCATCAGTAAAGATTCCGTTTCTCTGTTCATGTGTCTTTTGTTAGCCATGCCCAGTTATTTTCATTGGTTTCTGCTCTTGTCAGTGTTCTGAAGCATCGATGCAGTTGTTTTTCTTCCCACTTTTATTAGCTTATCTTTTTATTTCTGGTTTCGGTTCTTTCTGAGTTGCTCGTTGGTATGGTCTCTCATGCTGCGGTGATTAGCTTTTCTGTGTTCTGAGTTATGTATTTCTCCAGCTCCTTTTTGTGTCTTCCACACAGTCATCTATACTTATTATTATTATTATTATTATTATTATTATTATTATTATTATTATTATTATTATTATTATTATTATTATTATTATCATTATCATTTATTAACGAGGAGTTTACACACAGGTCATCATCAATGATTGCTCACAAATAATAATTGGTGGTGTTCCCTGGAGTCTGAGCGATAACAAGTTTCCCTAGATGTCCAGTACACTTCACTTAATTTGATAACCATTGCAAACGATTTTGTGTTATCTCAACAGCCGCTTACTATCGATTTTTTGCTGGTAACGATCATTGGTCTTCTCCAGGATTTGGGTGGCAATAAGGCCCCTCTCCAAGGTCCGAGTACTTACTCTCCGCATTCTTCCAGTAGAGGTCTGGTTAATGCTTTTCTTCCTCAGTTTTGTTTATCCTCCTTGACACTTCACGATTGTCTTAAATAAGAGAGAGGGCAGTTTTGTTTTGTGTAGTATCAGCCACAGCTAGTGCCATCACGTTGTGTATTTTGTTAGGGGTAGGTGCAATTTCTTTCAATTTCAATTCCACTGAGTTAATGAGGTGGTGCTCTTGTTTTGTTTTATTTTTATTGCAACTTCCATGTGGCTTGTTAGCGTTCAAAGTTTAGATAAGTTGGTTTCCGCATTCGAATATTTTCCTTAAGATTTCAGCTGTTTTCATCATTGGCGTACGTTGTATAATTTCAGTCTCCTTTTTGATTCCAATTTCTCTCAGTTTATTTTCCAGATTTTTCGTGACTTTCTCTAGTACTCTTACAATTATTGGTATTATATTGACTTTTGTCATGTTCCATATACCTTTCAGTCCTCTGGCAAGTTCAGTGTATTTTCTTCGTTTTTCTGTCTCTTTGATCTTCATCCTGTGATCGGCTGGGGCGGTGAAAACTATTATTTGCGAGTGTTTTCCTTCATGTTGATTATTATGACATCTGGTCTTTATTCTTGGATGAGTTTATGTGTTTATACAAGCATGTTCCAGAGAATTTTGTAATTTTCGTTTTCCAGTACTGTCTCCGAGTTGTGTTTACCATTTGCCTGTATGTTCAAAATGCAGCCGTTTGTATTGTTTTCAATGTACTACTTTCCACATGCAGTCGTGTCTGTTCTTCTATTCTTCTATTCGGTTGGGGCAGTTTGCTGCATTCACTTATGATGTCATTTACCGTTTCACCTTTGTTTCCAGAGTCTGCATTTACTGTTTTCCTGTGTTTTGACTATTTAAGCTTTGATAGTGTCACTTCTAATCGCATTGTTCTGTGCAGCTGTCAGTAACGATTCCGTTTCTCTGTTCAAGTGTCATTGTTGTAGCCATGTCCAGGTGTTTTAGTTGGTCTCTTCTCTTGTCATTCTTATGAATCGTCTATGTAGCTGTTTCTCTTCCCACTTTTCTTTTCTCATCTTTTCATTTTTCGTTTCGCTGCTCTCTGTATTGCTTATGTTGACTTTATCTCTTGTTGCACTGATCAACCCTTCTGTGTTTATGGTTATGTATTTTTCCAGTTCTTTTTGTGTCATCCACAATCTCTTATACTTACCAATCCTCTTCTCTCCTTTTTGCGTAGACTCGGTCAGTATAATCCCTCAAACTTAGCGCATTGTGTATGATCATTTGTTTCACAGTCTTCCGGTCGAGATGATTTAGTTATTCTTTTGCTCAGCCTATGAGTGGAACAAAATATCTTACTAGTCGTACTGCCCATGTCTTTATTCTTTTGACTAAATGTCTACTATATAATTTAGTTTCTAAGAGTTTTTTGTTTTTATCAGGTATTCTTTTCCAATTTTCTCTTTCATTTCTGTTGATTTGATGTTGTCTGCTTCCAGAATTCTTAAATATTTATAGGTATAATGTTCTTTAACTGCTCTCATTTCCTGTTGGTTGGGAAGTTCCCTGCTCTCCGATGTCTCCAGTCTTCCTCTTTTCATCTCTAGCAGTGCACACTTTTTCATTCTGAATTCTATTTGAATGTCCTGGTCGTGCTTATCAGCTTTTCCAGTTGCTTTTTTTCTTTTTACAAATAGCGTTCTTTGCAAAAAGTTGTCCACATATATGAGGTGGTTTATTATTTGTTATTATTACTATTATTATTATTACGTTTGTTATTTACTCACTATGAGTTTTCACACGAATCATTAGCGTACGGCATGATCATGTTGACATACCGGTTCTAATTATATCATCGAACTTAAACGACATGAAGTCTGGTCAATACTAAATAGGGGATTATTTGGGAATACCAGCCGCTGTATGTGGGAGAGCTAACTGTTTATCTCAGCATTGTTTCCATTCGCCATGGACTTCTCCCCGCCACTAGACTCAATCAATGCCAGTTCAGAAGAGGTGTGATTGAGAATTGCGCAACCATTGCTTCACAATAGCCTTCCCACGTAGAGGTATCCATTGTCTTTCGAGCATGAACGAAGGTCTCCGATTATCAGTGATTGCTCACAGGCAATAACAAGTTGTGTTCACTAAAATCTGAGTGAAAACAAGTTTCCTCAGATTTCCGGCACTCTCATTCTCTTTCGTTAACCATTGCAAAACACTTTCCGTTACTACAACAGCCGTTTCCAATTGATTTATCACTGATAACTACCGTTAGTTTTCCGTACAATTTGAGTGTCAATAAGCTTTCCCAAGATTGCAGTACTTTCCGCGTCCACCAAGTGAAAGTCTGCATGCTGTTCTCCCGCCTCGGTCCTTCCATCCCCATTGACACTTCACAACCATTTCATGTGGTACAACCCGAGACTGAGTTCATCAATTTTTTAGGGAATGGTAATACATTAGATAAACTACGCAAATAAATAATAACACTTTTTAATAACCTCGGCTTAAAAATAACCATAGCTACCAAACTCAATAGGATAAACTTCGTATACGTAAACTTGAATCTAGACAGTAAAATATACAGACCATAACGAAAATTTAAGATATATTAATACGCAACCTTCTCACCCTCATTATTTTTTAAATCGTAGGATCTCCAGTCTGTTGTCTGTCTCTAAGATTTTCAACCGAGCTGTACTATACTACCAATAATATTCACCGCTAGAGCGAATTTAATGAATACATTTCCCCAATCCACCTCTCAGATCTAATAAGCGAAGGATTGTCTTGTTTACCCCTCTCATCATTTTATATAATCACAAATGTGGATCAAATGTACCCAAGATTACATGATATTTTTTCCCATAACCTAACCTACATAAAATTTCAACAGAAACACTGTTAAAGTCAGGTATTCCTGTTATCCATTCATGAGATCCTTAATATGATATAAATCAGAGCATCACGATACACTCACCCATTCTTGCGGAATACAAGAGTATTTTCACCTAAATGGACGATTTTCTGTATCATCCGTACTATATGAGGCAAGTATTAAAATAGACTCGCCCAGTATACCGACGGAGACGTATATAGGAGTGATTCAAAGTAAATGTAAGCAGAGGTACTATGCATACATCGACTCGTTCTGATAGGACAAACTATCTGTTACAGCACTGACACTCGCATGTGGAACTTGAATGACGCCAACATCACATTCAGAATCGAATGAAGGATGCTAGAACATCAGCAGACATACTCTGCACTTCAACAAGTGTAACTAAGGCACAATAAATCTTATACACAATCTCTTTAGAAATGAAGAGTTGTTTGAATATAAAGTCCGAGATGTATATGATCATCACTGAAAACATCTGCTTATAAATTGGCCCGCCCGTTAACACCCATAACCTAATCAGAAGAACCCAATGTGGATACTTCACAGCATTTTAGAGCAGTTGAATTCGACAAGCGTCTCCTCCCTTCACCTATCACGAATTCTCAGCCTGTAATAATGATGATAGAAATCTGGATGTTGGAGCAAGGTTGTAACTTTTTTTTAAATAGTTTTGCAGTAACATCAGCGATATTTCAGCGCTCAGACCGATTCATATATTTATATTTGTAATTTTACATCTCTATATTTCTACACATCATTTAATACATCTATCTTAATAATTTCCTATTTACCTAGTACACTGAGTCAACATTCAGAGACTATTATCGGCTCTTTAAAATAAATGTATAGCTAGGCTGCTTCATCACTACGCCCGTTTATCATTGAGCATCCACACTCCCCTTATATACTTCGCATTTCCCTACACATGCATAATGTATAATCTCTCAGTACCCTTTCTGAAAATTTATTTGATTTATGGCTTTCTTTTTCTACACTAGCACCAATCCTCCCTTAATGTAATGCCTTCAGATTGAGATATTTTATTTATTTATTTTCTACTTCAATTCACTCCAAAAAAGACACACTGTCATTGAGATGTGTATTAGAGGCAAGATTTATAGAGGCCATCTTTATGTGGAGGTTGTTCACATCACTTTTAAATTTCTGCATCTTGGGATGACAAGGAAGAGAGAGAGGAATGAAGCAATTAGAGTATAAAGCCTTTCGAAATCTGGAGACCTCTAACGTGACGAGGCGTATTTTTTCTGCTTGTGAGGTTTGTCGAGGATATTTCGTCGAGAGAGCACAAGTTCAGCAGGTCCGTCGGAACACATTCCATTCAAATACTTGTGAAAAGCACAGGGAAGCAACATCGCGGTGATGGGACAGGGACTGGAGCTTGGTGTACAAAGTTGCACCTAGTAAGTTACTAATTCTTTTTTGCGCTCTGTCCAAGAGGGAGAGACTAGTGGTTGGCGCACCAGCCCAGATATGACAGCAATACTCCATGCATTGCATGGGGGTGGGAGTTTTCTACCTGATAAAGCGAGACACGTTCTTTTCAGCAGAATTGAAGTATCTTCTATCGATTGATTCTAATTCATGTTGCCCGTGAATGTTAGGCCGAGGAGTTTGAATGTTGGGGACTCAGGAAGGCTGTTATCAGCCATGGAAATGGCTAATTGGAAAGCTTTCTTATAATTGTTAAAAGAAAAGTGCTTTGTCTTGGTAACATTAAATGTTACCATCTAGTTTTACCTCCATTACATTGCAGACTGAAGGTCATTTTCTAAGGATTCAGCCATTGTCTTAAATATGCAGGCGTTCGATTTGTCCACATGTCGAGTATAGAGCGTGGAGTCATCAGCAAATATACCAATCAAAGTCCCGATTGCATCAAAGATGTCGTTTATTAAAACAAGCAATAATAAAGTTCCAAGAACCATGGCTTTGTAGAGATAAATGATACTGGCAGGTGTAAGAAGTTTTCTAGCCTGGTAGAGGGACCTCACATTCTTTGCAGCAGCCTTGGCAGTTTCGTTTGATGTATTTGTTCCAACTCATGTTACCCGTGGATGTTAGGCCGAGGGGTAAGATGCTATTAGCCATGGAAATCGGTGGTTCAAAAAGGTTTCTTATAATTGTTAAAGAACAGGGGCTTTGTTTTAGTAGCATTAAATGTTACTATCCATTTATGTCCCCATTTAACTACACGATGGATGTCATTTTCTAATGATTCAGCCATTGCCTCGGATATATGCGCCTTCGTTTTACCCGCATGTCTAGAACAGAATGTGGTTTCATCAGAAAATATATTAATCTTGGACACAATTTCATCCTCTCAAAATGACGTCACTTTAGAAAGGATGACTTTTCAATTTTAACAGTAGATGTCATTCAAAGTATGGTTTAGAAAACACGCTGGTTTATGAAGAAAATGCCTTTAATTAATTGTATGAATAATTTTTATTAATATCAAGGTGATATTAATAAAAATTATTGTAAATACATATGTAATTTTGATAATAGCAGTTATAAGTGTATATTTGTAAATATCCATTTAATTTTAGTTTAAAAGGAATGAATTATGTAAATGACACAACCCGTCTAGTGTCTGAGCGACTTTTAATAACAGTATATAAGGAAGTTGAAAAAGTATTAGTTTACGTAAGATTCTTGACACGTTTTCCGTTCTAATCGCAGTCTTGTCTTGAAATTTCGTTCTACTTTTTTTATATGTTATCTAATGTTATTTAATGTTATTTAATCTAAATTAATTGATTAATAGTTTCCTAATTCTAAAGGTATACAAATGTTACGGAAAGACAGACAGACAGACAGACAGACAGACAGAGAAGGTGCTCGTTTATAAAGGACGAAGGACCGATGCTTTGGACACACCCGCGTTAATGCCATATTTTTTAGATGTCCGGCTATCTATGACGACCTGGATTTTTTATGTTAGCTAACATGGATCTGATTTTATAACAA
>OY744516.1:23057879-23082879 GCA_963556195.1 Sepiola atlantica | reverse complement strand
GAGTGTTTTTTTGTTTTTTGTTTTTTTGTTTTGTATCCCACCTTTCCCCCCTTAACCCTTCCTCTCACTTTGTCCCCTCCTCATTCCACTTTGACTCCATATTTTTATCAGTAAATCGATCAGACACTCCTTGTGACTCGCTAACTCTAACCTTTCAGTTCGCTTTCTCAATAATTCAATCTTTTAATCTATTTCAGAATGTCCTCTTCCTTTCTATCTCTCTCTCTTTCTCTCTCTCTCTCTCTCTCTTTATCCCTCTTCCTCTTCCTTTCCTTCGCTCTTTCCGTCTTTTTATTCTTTTATCCTCCCTTTCTCTCTTTCTCTTTCTCTCTATTTCTTTCTTTCTCTCTCTCTCTCATTCCCTCTCTTTCTCGTTCTTCTCGCCTCTCTTTCTTTTCCCACTTCTTTTTTTTCTTCTCTGTCTCGCTTTCTCTCTCTGTCTCTGTCTCTGTCTCTGTCTCTCTCTTTCTCTCTTCTCACTTTCTTTTTCTCTCTTCCCACTTCTCTTTTTTTTCTCTCTTTGTGTTTCTGTCTCTCAACGTATTACACGTTCCATTTGCTCGCTGACACTTTTGTCTCTCTTTACCACACTTCAACGAACTATATTTATATCCTCCCTTTCTTTCTCTTTTTTCCTTTTTTTCTTTCTTTCTTTCTTTCTTTTTCTAATGTGTTCTTAGCACAACATCCTATCCTTCTCTTTCTCTTTCACTGAGCTTACTACATTTATTCAATTCTGTGTTTCTTTTGTTTTTAAATGAATCTACTCGTCACATGCAACCGTTCGTATTTCTCTCTCTCTCTCTCTCTCTTTCTTATTTTTCTTCGGTGTTTTCGGTTATATAATCTCACTTTCTTCTTTCTTCCTCTTGTCAAGAGACCGTCACACTTACTCTGCACTTTTCTTGGCTTTTTGGCTAAGATCAAAGTGTAGTATCTGTTCCGATGGATACTGCACCCCATACTGGTATTGTCTTGGCCTTCGGGTCTTGATTTACGCCGGTCTATGGGTCTGTCCTGTGCATTTCTGGGAGGTCCACCTTCCCAGGCTTTGCCTCCCCTCTTTGGGGAGGAGTAAATGTATTGCTTACTGCCTAAGGCGCCCCTACCGGGGAATGCCGACGGGGCTGCCCAGGCAATTTTTAAACCCCACTTTCCCGACCCGACCTTGGGTCACATCTTACTTGTGGGAGTAAGATAAAAACTGGCCTTGTGTCTAACTCCTGGAGAGGAGTAAATCAATACTCTGCACTTTTACTTTCTGAAATGTTATAACCTTAAAATCCTTCTTTACTTGTCACCCCCTCTCTCTCTCTCTCCTTCTCTCTCTCTCTATATATATATATCTTTCTCTGTCTCTCTCTCTCTCTCTCTATCTTTCTTTATCTTATTCTTTCTTTCTCTCTCTATCTCTCTCGCTCTCTATCTCTCTCGCTCTCTCTTCTTTACTTTCGTTTGTTTTGTAATCCCAGGTATGACACTAAACTGCCTCGGATACCCTTGGGAAAGGTGTTCCCCTTTACCTCACCCACCAACCCAAAACCATATTTTCTAGTCCTTTCTACCATTTTTCCGCTTATTTCCCAACCGTACCATCTACTCAACCCTCACCCGCCCCCGAAACCGTTCACACCCAAATTTGATAGCATTGAAGAGTGTGAGTTAACTCTTCGTTGATATTACTCCCAGGTCCATTCCGATTGGAAGTCGTAAGACCTGTAATGGGTTAAACAGAAACTATAGTTTACAGACTATTGGTTTACAAAATATACGCCTACCTACATAACAAATTGATCGATAAACTAATCATATAGAAGCATGTAGGCTTTTTTTTTACTTCTCTTTCTCTCTCTCTCTCTATCTATCTATCTATCTCTATCTATCTATCTATCTATCTATCTATCTATCTATCTATCTATCTCCCACTTTCTCTCTCCCACACTCTCTCCCCTTTCTCCTACTTTTATTCTGGCGATCTCCCCCTTCTCTTTCTCCCTCTTTCACTCTTCATCAACCTTTTCTCTCCTCTTTCTCACTTTCTCTATCTATCTATCTATCTATCTATCTATCTATCTATCTATCTATCTACCCCTCTACTTTGTTTTTGTATTTTCTCTTTGACTTTTCCTTCTACCATATACTCCTCTTTCTTTTTCATCTCCCTCTCTCTCTCTCTTCCTCTTTCTCACTCCACTCATATATATATATATATATATATATATATATATATATATATATATATATATATAAATCTATCCATCTATCTCTCTATCCATCTGTGTATCTCTTTCCTTACTTTACTAACTCTCTCAATTCATTCCGTATTTATTTTTTTTTTCATCTTCTTCTTGTAACCTACCCCATCCTTTTTCCACCATCCCCCATCCCATTTCCTCTAATCTTATCTTCGATACTCGGCATTACCAAAGAAATAAAGGAAGACGCCACTTTTGATATTACAACAGAGAACCCGCCGCCCTCCATTATCCGTGCTCGCTTCCAGCCTAACCCTAACCCCGGCTGTGCTTCAATTTACTTTCACTCGATTATAATATCACCATTATCCGCAAATTGACAGTTTCCGAGGCAGGCATATCCACTCGAGTTTTGTTTTCTCTTGTTTTGACTAGAGTTCCTCCATTCTCTCCCCCGTCTCTTTCTCTCTCTCTCTCTCTCCCTCTCTCTCTCTTTCTCTCTCTCTCTCTCACTCACTCTCCCTATCCTAGCGTCTACCCTCTCCCACAAGCTCGATTTATCAATTTATTTCCCATGTATTTTTGCAGCTAAATGTTGAACCTCAATTTGGTCTCATCACTAAATATCTTCTTTTCAACGAAACCTTTCAGATTTTAGATTTTTTTTGATTTTTAAATTTTTTTCGTCCTCGAAATACCGGAGAATTTCTTTCCGAAAAGCTTTCAATATATTATTATTATTATTACTGATGACAGGAATAATTTAGCTAATTCCCTGACTACGACTTCTTGTAAAGCACAATTGTTTAATGGCGTCGGAGCTTTAGAGTTTCAGCTGGAGAGGGCGGATTTTCACGGGCGAAATAAACTCATAACAAAATATTAAATAAGATTTTAAATGAACAATGAGTTCAGAAAAAGAAATGGCGAGGTTTCGTCGAATTTCAGGTTGCGTTCCCTTGACATTTTGAATTCTCATTTCGTCTTTCGAGTAAAACATTCCAACGATCAAACTCTTCAAGGAAGAAACATTTCTTGCAATATTCAGCTTTATATTTTGTACGGCCAGCAGAGCTACAAGGCATTACCATGTGCGGATTCTTCTTCGACCGCAACATACCTGGATGGCGCGTCACACAAACAGCTAAGTTCTTGTGTACACATCTCGTAATAGTAACAAAAATATAAGTCAGTCGTGAAACTAAATACTTCCGCCTGACAACGTAAGGATAGGTCAAAGTTTTATTTGGGCCTTACTTCTCCATATTGTATGAAGTATTCCCGAATTTATGTTATGGAAACATTGATAACTTAAAAAAATATATATTTATTTGATCAGACTGAAATGTTGCAAGGTGGTTGACTTAAGCTTCGTGAATATTTAGTTTTGCTAAAATTTAAAAAAAACAAAAAAACATTGTCACCATATTGCAACGTGACGGCAATGTCAAGTAATAGTCATCAAACACAAATACATCAAATCCGTCACACACAAACACGCGCATCTATATATGACTGCTGTCGGATTTCGAATCTCAGCTTGAAACGCACGCCATGTCTAGCCACAATGAAGAACCGTGATACAGAAAAACAGCTGTATGTGGATGAATATATATATATATATATATATATATAGAGAGAGAGAGAGAGAGAGAGAGAGAGAGAGAGGGGCAATTTTGACTAAGAAATTAAATTTTATGGTAATTATAAGTTTGCGACGAAAATAAAGCGATTTTGTCAAAAGATCCGATCGACAGATATCGATTATTTAATTTATTTTCTTTGATTATCTTTAACTCTATAATAATTCCAATGTGTATTTGTATATAAATAAATTTATATCCGTCACATCACACAAAAAGTTAGTAAGTAAAAAACGAAACCATTTCAATTTGTGAGAGGAAGTGAGAAAGCAAATATTAAGTCAGGCAACTGTCACTTCAAATGAATTCGAAAAGAAATCCACCACCTTAAACAAAAAGTTATATATGAAAAATTCAAGTGCTTTAATTTTATTATTGACGGAGAGGTTTTATGTTTCGAAATTCTTTAGATGGGGATTTCATTATTTGGATCTTTCAGACTACTGTTCTCATCTTGATTGTAATATTCACAATGTTTCGACCGATGTATGTCCGAGCTTTTTCAAGTGCCACCATTCAAACTCTTTCCCGGTTCATGTGGGTACCTTTCCGCGTTTGTGTGCGTCTCTTTCCCTGTTCGTGTGGGTCCTTTTCCCTGTTTGTGTGGGTCTCTGGCGTACATAGCCGACCCCGATTTCTCTTATTCAAAGTCTTTCGAATGCACACGGGCCACGCTCTGAATTCATATGGAGCATGAAGAACTCTTTCCAAGACGCAATTCAAAAGCTAGCTCCGCAACATAACACTGTTTTTTGCAACAAACTTTCTTCTCCTCATCTTTCAATTCTCATCTCTTTTTAAGTTATATAAAAAAAATTATAACTAAATCCTTGTTTTGTTAATTCACTTTTGCTACGTCAAGTGTTCTGGGAACAATTTGTCCTTATACAGCGAACCTGAATTCTCTTTTCATATTTGAACGGGTAAAAATCCCAACACTGCATTTAGAAATTCCGTATAACTTTCCGAGTTCGACGTAAAGATTCCCAAGTTTGACCATTAGGTCACCAAGTTAAAAAAAAAGATGCACCTGAAGAAAGTCGGATGTTACATCGGTAGAAACGTTGTGAATATAACAATCAAAGTGAGCATAGTAGTCCGCATATCAATAATTTTATATTTTCACATCGACATTGTCTTGGCCTTTTGGCTGGGATCACAGTGTAGTATCTGTTCTGATGGATACTGCACCCTATAGACCTGTAACGTCTTGGCCTTCGGGCCTTGATTCCGCCGGTGCGTGGGTTTGTCCTGTGCAGTTCTAGGAGGTCAACCCCTCTAGGCTTTGCCTTCTCACCCTTTGAGAAGGAGTTAGTTTATTGCTAATCACCTGAGGCGCCCCTACCGGGGAATGCCTACGGGGCTGCCCAGGCAATTTTTAAAGGTCATAAGTGCTCTTCTTCGAGGGTGCTGACTTATCAAATCCCACTTTCCGACCTTGTGTCACATCGTACCGCTGTGGGAGGTAGATAAATACCTTGTATTTATAATATTAAATGGAACATACAAAAGAAACACGTCATTGTGAGATTGTTTTTGTATTAATTGTTCGGAGATCTTTTGGGTTTTGTTATTGGATTTCCTTTATTCTCCTACACTTAATGAGGTTTCTATATGTTGATCTTCTGTGTGTAAGGGTACATTTTTTGTTTTTGCCAACAAGTTCGCTTATGTCTTAGCGACGAGAGAGGTACGCTGTAGTTCAGTCAAATAAAAGCAAACGCGTGAAAGAACGAAACACTAATAATATTACGTGGCTTACATGAGCTCTCCTGCGATGGAAGGTAATAAAATATCAATGCGCTAATTCATCTATAGAAGGAGTTTGTATAAGTTCTGTTGTTCTAGTGTTAATCCAATACTTAGGTGTAATTACCCAAGTGTTCAAAAACGTCTACATCACCGTAAAACAAGAGACATACAGACAGAGAAGACGGGCGAGAGGAAGATGGAGAGAGCGATAGAAGGGGAGGGGAACATGCAGAATGAGGAAACACCGTTGTGGCAGATGAAATGAAGGAACTGAAGACATTTTGAAAATATGCAACAAAACAAAAACAGAACCACTAACGAACGAACAGGCAGGTTACGATAGATTGAAAGAGAATGAGACAAAGGGGAGAATCGCTAATTAAAAGTAAGTTGCGAACCACGTGATCGTGGATCACTTTTATCGCGCTAATTAGAGGAGACCCTAGATTTAGTCACTTTTTGTTATGCCACAAAAAGAGCAGCAATCAGTGCTTTGTCACACAGTGCGTGACGTCACTTCCGGCAATTAGGATGCGGAGGAGAATCAACACGCCGAATTGAAGACAATGACAAATTATTGTTTCATCGTGTCCTCTAATGAGATCAGGCGTCGTTGTACGATTGTTGTATAGCATGAATAATATTGAATGATATATATATATATATATATATATATATATATATATATATATATATATATATATATATATATATTGAAAAAATATAACAAAATGTAAATTTTTATATTCTTGTAAAATATAAAAAAAGAAAGCAAGCTAAATAAATAATCCTTGTCTATTTATCTTTAGTACTATATATATATATATATATATATATGATGGACTCTCCCGTCGATTTCGATGTATGAGTGCCCCGCGAGGGGCTGCCCGCGCGTGAATTTGTAATTGAAAGGGTTGCGCAATCCACATCAACCGCTCTCCTGAGTCGGCATTGCTGATTCCAATGGCAAGTAATAGTACAAGACGACTGGAAACAATGCCGAGATAAGCAGCTCTGCTTATATATATATATATATATATATATATATATATATATATATATATATATATATATATATATATATATATATATATATATATATATATATATATATATATATATATAGTGCGTGAGTGCGTGCAGAGTTGAATGATTTCGGTAGGAAATCCGAGCATGGGAGTTCAATGTACTTTTTAAGAGAGCAGTAATAAATTTTACAAGAAAAAACTAAACACACATTAGGACTGTCAGCATTATATATTGTTTCGACCTAGATAGGTTTCGTCAGATGCATAACCAGTCACATAGTGAGTGGGTAAGGTATTAATCCGCTCGGGCCCAGTTACTGATTTCTATGCTCACACTGATCCGTATAACAGGTGCTTACATACATACACATTCACACACTTCATTGTCTCACCCCCATGCATTCCCGGATAATTACTTTCTATCTATCTGTTTTATTTTCATGATTCTTCTTTCTCTCGGTTTTAATTTGAAGTAGCTCCCCCTCCCTCTCCTCTCCAAAAACCAAAAGGATTTGCAAGAATGTTTATTAATCCGTCTTAGTTCAGTTTTTGATATAACCTGATTAATCTGGATTTCGAACGAGATCGCAGATTAAACATGTATGCACATATGTAGCCAATAATGTTTGTATAAATAAAGAAACTTATACTGTAATACAGCTCTACCTGTTATTGAGCACTATTTTAAAACTACTGAAGGTTCATTAGATTAACATCTAGGAAACAACAATAATACAATTACATTATATATATATATATATATATATATATATATATATATATATATATATATATATATATATATATATATATATATATATGAAAGAAGGAGAAACTAAATTATCGGTAAAGTCATCAACGTTTCGTCACCACATTCGTATTACACATTTTTATTTTAGTCAACCATGTTTCGGCCAGAAGATGAACATAAATATTTTTTACATTCTATACATACAGACTATTTCCAAGTAATGTACTTGTGTTTATAACTTTTTTATTTCTCTTAAACCATCCTGAGGAAGTCTTTTCTTGATGAAGACGAAACGTTGATGACTTTACTGATAATTTAGTTTCTCTTTCTTTCATCTACATTACTTTTGGAATACTATTTTATCATATATATATATATATATATAGAGAGAGAGAGAGAGAGGGGGAGAGAGAGAGGAAGAGAGAGATAGGGAGAGTATAATCAAAATTAAAATTATAGTAACTGTCTGTTGCGACGAAAATAATAGTCTCCATCTTATAAAGAAAATAATTTGAAAAACAAGACTAATTGGCATTCATATGTCCGTGCGTGAGTGTTTAGATAGAAAGAAGAAGATTCTGATATAGTTTCCCCACAAGCGCGTTTTAACAGTTGGCTCATATCCACGTACAAACGTGTGCAACTGTATGCAATATCAAAGCTTGTTGCGTTGTTTATTGTGTCTTAATTAATTGCGGGGGCATATTTTCATTAGCACAAAAAGCCTAAACAACGATACATGATTTTGATGAAGCGGATCCATTACATTTCTATGTATGAATTCGCCTTCTCAAATAGATGAATAGATACGCTTTTATGTTTGCACACTTCATCAATTGATCGTGAATAGTGAACGGTTCGCCTATTTGCAATTCATTAAGGTAAACAATTATCAAGTAGCACAGACAATATAACTCACACACACACAAGTTTCTTTTTATACACTTATGTACGTGTTTGGAACAAACGAGTTGAATTTTAACGAGATTTCACATTTCTGGAGAAGGGTAAAGGTCATCCGAAAATTATCAATCTGCAAAAGGGAAAAAAGTTAAAAACAAAAACAAAAAGGAAGCTAATATATTAAAATGCGTCTTAAATGTCCAACCATGAGCCGTATAGACTATTAGTCAGTATATTGTAGCCCCTATTTACTTGGCTCCCCACTAGAGCAGAGTTAGACACATGGTCGGTTTTTAATATGGAGCAAATCAATCCGGGTACTCTGGGGTTGGACAAAAATAAAAATTGCCTCAGTCTTCACTGACCAAAGAACAGAACTAATGGAGTGCATCACAAACAAGTCATCAGTCGCACGTAGTCACCGTGGAATTTTTTTAAAGCATTAAACAAAAAATAAGAATCAAAAAGGCAAAAGCAACTTTCCGAACTAAATATATGAATTAAACAGCTGGCTATGGAATTGAATACTTTCAGTGACCAGTAGTAAATATCAGCGTGTTGGTTACGAGAAACCAAGAAAACTACAGGATCGTATTTCATGTGTGATTATTCAATTATTTTAATGCACTGTATGATAAGGCATCGAGCACTGTATATGTGCAAATAAGAAACTTGTAGCCGATTTTACAAGCCAATACTCACAGTTATTAGCATATATATATATATATATATATATATATATATATATATATATATACAGTCTCGGAAGTTTCTCAACCATTAAAACTATATTAAAAAAAAACAAAAAAAAAAACTTTTTGTCCCAAGTCATTCAGTGGAAAATCACTCATGTAAGTCAATTTATTTTTTACAGTTATTATATTAGTTTGTTTCTAACAATATTTTAAGGGAGCATCAGTTGTTTACCATGAAAAACTGTTTCGGGAATTTAAATATATAAAGGAGGATATATATAAAGGAGGATATATATATATATATATATATATATATATATATACTCCCTCCGATTGCATATTTTTGCGAACCTGGGCGGATGATATTATGGTGAACGGACATATACTACACTGACCTCCAAAGAAGGAGGTATTAATAACCGAGAGGGTGGTATTATTCCGAACGAACACTACCGTTAATGCCCGGTGATAAAAATACAACACTACCCCCCCCCCCCCACACACACACACACAAAGGAGAAGGTAATCCTTGGAGGATGACATATTGAGGAACGAACATATACTGTCATGCCCCCAAAAGAGGAGGTAATGCCTGGGAGGAATGTATAATGACGAATGAAAATATACTACACTACCCCAAAGGATGGAATAAAACCTAGGAGGATTCCCCCTTACCTCAAAAAAGGTGGATGGTATAATGATAAAAGAACATATACTACACTACTTCTCAAAGGAGGAGGTAATGCCTCGTAGGATTGTATGATGATGAATAAACAGATACTACACTACTCCTCCAAAATAGAAGAGGTAATACCTGTGAGGATCCCTCTCATAAAAGTAGAAGGTAAGCCTGCGATTATGGTATCATGCAAGCGGAAAAGATACAAAACTCCCCAAATAAATAAGAGAAGATGATCTCATGATAACATAACAGATACTTCATTAACTTCTCCCTCAAAGAAGGATGTAATACTTGTGAGGATTACCCCCACCCCTTAAAAAGGAGGAGATAATTACTGGGAGGACGGTCTGATAACAATAGAACCGATACTACACTACCTACCCCCATTTAAAGATAATACAATAATAGATTAAATAAGTTTTTTTTATTCATTTATTAAAAGGCCTAGTCATAAAAAGATTATTTTTAATGTTTTTTTTGCCTTTTGGCTACGATCAAAGTGTAGTATCTGTTCTCAGCACCATTGCGACATCAGATGTTTTACTATTGATGAAACGATTGCGTGTATATAAGAAAAATATGACAATACAAATTATAAATGTAGATTACAGACTATTAATTAATTAGAAACTACTTCAAAAAGAAATATGCAAATTAGGAATGCCTAAAACTGTTTGTGGGTTTTGCAGATACTATATATACGGTAGTTCAAACTCTCATGTTTTATTACAGAATTAAATAAGCATAATTAATTTTGATGTTAATATAGTTTAGATAGGTGGAAAAACTTCCGTATTTATTCATTTAGATGTGTGTGTGTGAATAGGAAAAATGGAAACGTTCTCTGCTGACTGCGATCGAAAATGTCGACAATGACGTTCTTGTAATTAATGAATCTGCTGTTAATTGCTGTAATGTCGAACAAACAAGCAACATAACTATTTTAAAATGAAGAAACGGTAAACAGAACAATACCCCCGAAACGATGAGATGAGTGTGAACAAAACCTTCCGCGTCTGCGATGCCTAATTAAGAAACGATGAGCGAGAATAATATTTACAATTTAAAACAAAAATGAATTCAACTGTTGTTTCATTTGAATCAGCCGACAATAACTCGTATCATCACACCATAAAAGATTCCGGTTCATTAATCACAATAAATAAATGAACAGAAAATGTTTGACTGAAAATTACGCTAATGAAGAATCAGGAAAAAAAGTCAATGAATTTGTATCTAAAACAAAACAATATTTTAAATTAAAACGAACAAACATTGAAACTCATTAATGAGATTATTTCATATTTCTCTTTAAATCAATCTTGAAATCTATTCGCTTCGGTTCAATTTTTGTAATGAATAAACACAGTTTGTGAAGAGGTCCGTATTTTTAAATACTGATCGAGGTTCGTTATTTTTGTATTTTAGTTTAAAATTGTTTTTAATCGATCCGATTGAAAAATAAATGAATAAAATGAAACAAAAATACTAAAAAAACCTTCAACCACTATTTTAAAATATGGATCACTTAATAAATTTGGTCCATTCATTGAATGAATACAAATTGAAAAAAATAAAAGCATAAACATTTGAAGTGGAGTCAGTTAAAAAACACTGAAATAATTTCATTTAATGATTTGAAATTGTAAAATAGTTACACATAGTTTTACTAATGAGTTATTTTTATCAAGAATACGGGTTTATGAGTTAAATAATGAAGAATGTTATGAGTGGATTGAAAATTATGAATGTAATGAATAAAATTTTAGTATTATGAGGACAGTGTATGACAAATGTTTGTTAACATTAGATTTGAAGATGACCAGGTTGTAGTCTGCAGGGTAGCTATCAAATCTGAAAAAATCGGTATAAAAAAAACAATTTATTTCATAAGTTGACTTTGTTTTTTGTTTGTTTATTTGTTTGTTTGTTTGTTTTTATTTCCATTTGAATTTTCAGATATGTGTGGACTTCCACTGGGTCACATTTTTGTTATGTAATTAACAAAAGCTAAGTATGATTTTATATGAGGGAAACAGCTGTCTGCAGAAAATAACAAATAAATTGTTTTAACTAAAAACTCGGATCTGTTTTTTATTCAATCACTAATAGAAAATGATTTTTATTCTATCATTCTTATTAATTTACCTTTGTTCTTTTATTAATTGTGTGCACTAAAAATAATTATTTTTTGGCTTTTATAGATATAATATTTATTGTTAATATATATAATATTAATTGTTAATAAATATTGATTGTTAATAAATACTGATTGTTAATATGACTATTGCTATCTTATTCTACACTTTTTTTTACTCAATCTGGGCTTAAATAGCAAATTAATTACTTGTTTATGTGTCTGCATTTAGCTATAATTTCTTGCTTTCTGTTTAAGAAATAAATCTGTTTTTTATTTATATTTGCAACGATGAGCAATAAAATGCACTTCTATATTTTTATTTTAAAATAATAACAAAACTTGTTTCTACTAAAATAGTAAAATAATATATAATCCACATGTTGAAATAATTTTTCATGTTTATTAATGATAGAATTATTATTTTAAATAAATTGAGGGTCAGCACATATACTATTGACAAATATTATTTTCAGACAAATATTATTTTATGAGCGATTTTAATCCAAACTAGCAAATATATGCTTCCTCCGATTGTAAAAGTATTTTTCCTTTTTTACACATACTCTAAATATATCGACGTATATTAAGGGAAAGTCTTGAACTTTAGAGATAAATGGTTATGTTTTCTATCTTTAAAAGTATGAAAATTAGTTGTGTGACAGTATATCCCATTTATTAATTTTAAAATAAATAAATAAAGTAAAATTAAAAAAATTTAAATGAGGAAATAATGACTGAGAAAATGGTATCATGATGTACGAACACAGCTCGCCCCTCAAAGTAGAGGGTTAATGCATGTGATGATTTAAACATAACAGATACTACACTACATCCACTCCCCCCCCCCCCCAAAAAAAAAAAATCAGAAGGTAATCCTGGGAAAATAGTATCATGAGGAACGAACATATACTATACTGGCCCTCCTAAAACAGGAGATAGTTCCCGGAAGGAGTATATCAGGACAAACAAAATATATTACACTACCCTCGAAGGAGAAGGTCAAGGCTGGGAAGAATTACCCCCCACCACCTCCAAGAAAAGGGTAGGTTATGCATGGGATGATGGTATCATAATAAACGAACATATACTACACTACCTGAATCAAAAGATGAGGTCCTTCCTGGTAGGATTGTACCATGACAACAGAACATATACTACACTACCCATCCTAAAAAAAGGAGGTAATACCTGGGAAGAACCCCCCCCTCCCATAAGAGGAGATGGGAATGCTTGTGAGTATTGTATCATGGCAACAGAATAGATATTACACTACACACCTAAAATAAAAAGAGAAGGTTGTCCATGACAACAGAACAGATACTACATTACCCCTCCTTCAAAGGAGGATGTAATACCTGGGAGGATTACCCCGCGCCCTTTTTAAAAGAAGGAAGTAATTACTGGGAAGACAATCTTATGATAACAGAACCAATACTTCACTACTCACTCTCTTTAAAATATAATACAATAATAGATAAAACCAAGCTGTTTTTTTTTTTTCATTTAAAAATGCATAGTCATAAAAACATTATATGTTTGGTTCCTTGGTCTTTGGGCTAAGATTAAAGTGTATTATTTGTTGGCTGCATCACATGATATGACAATCCAAATTAGAGATGTATATTAGTGAATATTAATTTGTAAGAAAATGTATATAAAATAAATATGCAAATGAAGAATACGTACAACTGTTTTTGGGTGTTTGCCGATTACTATATATACGGTATTTTAAAATAGTATGTTGTATAATAGAATTAAATAATCATAAGCTGCTTAGTATATTAATATAGTTAGGATAAGTGGAAAAACATTTGCATTTATTTATTTGGAAAGTCATATTCTCGTTTTCAATGACTATCAACGCAAAAATATCGAAGGCTGAAAAGGTCATTATCAAAACTTAATGTGAAGATATTTTATTTACAGTTCTAAAATGACAGCTGAGAAAAAGTGCTCAAGTCGAATAAGGTCTATAATTAATTATTTTCGGGTTTAAAAAAATTGACAAGAGAAAATTATTTCTTTGCGTGAACTGATTTTCAATAAATAGCTTTCAGTAAAAGAATTTAATGTTGGCAAATTAAAGAAGTCACAAATCCGTTAAATTAAAGTGTGCCAATTTTGAAATAGGACTCAGCCTCCATATTAGGGCTTATAATTAAAGCTCACTTTTTTTTAGGTGAAACAAAGTTTTTCATTGGTCAACCAATCATTTGAAAGTAGAAAATTAAAAGTGATTTAGTAGCGAATCATAAAACTCTTCTCAAGTATAACCTCCTAATAAAATGCAGAATGCGCTAAATGGGTGTCAATTAGCTTAGCGAGACAGACAGACCGAGAGAAGTATCGAAGTCGGCAACCGATCAAAGGCAGAAATTCAAAGACTACGATTTCTTTTCAAAATTTGACCTCCTCTAAAGGACAAAAACACAAAGAAAATTTCAGTCCTCTAATCAAGTATTAGCGCGGGTCAAATTCCTCAACTAGTCTTTTCTCCCAACATAACATAAATTTTTTTTATTATTATTGTTACACACTCTTAGACTCAGACTCAGGAACTATGGCATCCTACGACGCATGAGGCAGTAAAAGTAAACCATTATTTTCGGTCTTAAGCCAGATCCATAGCATCCTTCCAGCTTCTTCCCGTTGCGGTCAAATCTCTCTCGATTGTTTACTTCCATTTCATTTTTGGTCTTCCTTTTCTTTTTCCCATTAGGGTTCTCTGAGGCACTTAGTTTGCAAATATCTCTGGTTAAACACCTGTGTTCCAATAAATATTTGTTATTGTTCACAGCGATTTTTTCTTGTTTTAGAGTTACAGACAGAACCGACCACTTAGCCAAGTTTCCGGCCTAGCTGCGCCGACACGGAAGTTTTGCAGATCTTTTAAACACAGCGTGGGCATAGAAAAATGGATAGAATAACCAGTCTGAACTCGTGGAATCGGATTAAATGCTGAGACATAGACGGCACACCGTACCATAGTTTAGTGCTGAGTAGCCCAAATAAAAGAAAATACGACACTGAGTGACTTCCACGGGATACACGGCCACATTTGGTGCAACGATCGGCTCACGTTATAAGATAATTATGCCATAAATGTATTAAACAAATTTAAACATAACAATCATAACCCATGTCTATACAGGGTGTTGCAGAAAAATCCAGCACTTGACAAAAAGTAAATGAAACACCAGGAGGTGCTGGGGAGCATGGTAAACTCCTGAATGGGCGAGATCGCCGTGTCTTTCAGCAGGACTCCGCTCCTGCGCACTAGGCCAAGACGACCCGGGCGTGAGGTTCAAGAATGTTTCCTTACCACTGATCGGCGGACTTGTGGTCGACCTCACCCGAATGCAATCTTTTGACTATTTCTTCTGGGTCGTGATCAAGGCAAAGACCAACAAGCACGCCCACAACACTGGCGACTCTCTGAAGGTTGACATCGTGAAAGAGTTCGCCGATAAAGACAAGGACATGATTGCCAAAGCGTGTGACTCATTTCGCGCCCTTTCAGATGGTCGACTCCGCCGCGGGCGGTTACATTGAAAAATAATGTAATGTGTAACTGTTTCTAAATAAACTGTCGTGTTTCGGCATATACAACTTTTGTTTTTATTGCCTTTTTCATTTTTTTGTAAAGTGTCTGCTTTTGCTAACCCCAATCATCTCCCATCCTTTCATTTCGTGTTTGTTTTTCAAAAAAAATAACTGACTGTAGATTCACAGGTTTATATTCTGAAATAACAACTTTATAATTTAAACAATCTGTTTGCAAAAATAATGAACTAATGTCTTTATAACGGACAATAATTAGAAATAATTACCCAAATTTATACAACTACACATATTTGAGAAGATTACACAGATTGATTAAAAGTGTTTTTATGTTTAAACGAAAATGTAATTGTAACTTGACGAAGGAAACAAGACTTGAAAAAATTACGAATCCCCTTGTGAAAAAATATTAAAACGTAATTATTTTTGGAACTTTTATTACGTCAGTCTCGGACGATAGACAGACTAGTTTATTAGGATTTCGTAAAATTCCGACAAGAAAATATTATTTGTCTGAAACAAAGAAAGTGCGAAGGTTGTTTATTTACGTTAATCGTTACGTAAGCAAGAGAAATTGATATCAATAAATAGATAGACATACAGAGAAAAAGGCAGAAAAAAGAAGAAAAAGAATAAAATATTATCATATTAAATATATATATATATATATATATATATATATATATATATATATATATATATATATGAGTAATAAAATATAAAAAATATGTAAAGTATTTTCTAAAATTAAATTATTATTACGTTCAATGTTCCTGATTAATACTATATATAAGAACTAGTCTACACTCATCGTCAAAAATAACGGCAAAAATATTATGCTCCGCCAGTCTTCACATTGATATTCATATACACTCATAGATTTACGTCAATAATTTCATAGTTTTTTCATATATCAATGTTTATTATAATTTCTGATGACTAAACATTCACCTACCATAGACTTATTATTTAGAGTAGAGGATTTCTTTCTTAATTCATTTCATACAGCGAGTGTTGTCTGACTTGCTATTTGCTTTCTCGCTTCCACTTACCACTTGAAATGGTTTCGTTCGGAGGCTAGAAAACGGCACACTTTTTAGTTGCTAACGTTGGTGTGACCGGACGAATGTAATATATTTATTTATAGAAAAATATGCAAATAAAGACACATTGGTCTTAATTACCAGATGGGAGATACTAACTGTTTCAACATTAATAAATTTTAAGCACAGCTGATGTAAAAGTCTTATGATATTTCATAGATGCTTGTAATAAAACATACAATAAGGAATAATATTTAAAACATGATCCAAAGTAAAATTATTGCTTGCACATTTTTCTATAACAATTTATTCGACCAAAGCTTTTAGGGAACCAATACCGAACCGAAAATTAATCCCGCAATTTTGCCTCCAAAATATATAAACGTATATAGTTTATCGTGTAGTGTGTACATACATTGATAACGTTCTTGGCTTTTTGGCCAAGATCAAAGTGTAGTATCTGTTCCGATAGATACTGCACCCCATAGACTGGTATTGTCTTGGCCTTCGGGGATTGATTTACGCCGGTCTATGGATCTGTCCTGTGCAGTTCTCGGAAGTTCACCCTCCCAGGCTTTGCCTCCCCACTTTGGGGAGGAGTAAGTTTATTGCTTACTGCCTGAGGCGCCCCTACCGGGGAATGTCGACGGGGCTGCCCAGGTAATTTTTAATGGCCAGACTGCTCACCTTCTCGGGCGTTGGCTTTTCAAATCCCATTTTCCGACCTTGTGTCACATACTCTTATTGTAGGTAGGTGCCGAATAAACATACATTGATAACTAATAAATAAGTATGCGAATATGTATGACGTCATCAGAGCTAGAAGTCAGTGTTTTAAGACCCGCTAAAAGCTAGCATTTCAATTATTGTTTATTGTCATCAAGTAAAACAGCTGTGATTACGTCCCAATTAATTTTGACGCAACACATTCTTCCTACTCGCAATTTCCCAAAACTGGATCTTGCTTAGTATATAGAATAAAATTCGGTGTGTTTTGCGTGAACAAATAAATGAGTAATAAAATAAGAAGAAAAAAGATTTCCTGGGAGGAAAATCCAGATGTTTTGCTCCTTCTGAACCTTTTTAACAATTAATTGATTAAATGTTTCTGATTATGATTGCTTGTTTACGAATTGATTCCGGTTGTGCCTGTTAATCAGGTCTTCTTTTTGTCGCTGTTAGGTTTAAAGGAAAGCTGTTGAGATGATTGGATTTCAGCGGATAAGTTAGAAGAGGAAGAGGAGGAGGAGGGGGAGGAGGAGGAGAAGAAGGAGGAGGAGGAGGAGAAGAAGAAGAAGAAGAAGGAGGAGGAGAAAGAAGACGAGAAAGCTCAGAATATGAAAAGAAGAAGAAGAAGAAGAAGAAGAAGAAGACGAAGAAGAAGAAGAAGAAGAAGAAGAGAGGAACAAAAATAAAGATAACGATGATGAAGAGGAGAAATCTTAGAAGAAGAAGAAGAAGAAGAAGAAGAAGACAAAAGAAGAAGAAGAAGAAGAAGAAGAAGAAGAAGTAGACAGAAGAAGAAGAAGAAGAAGAAGAAGAACAAGAACAAGAACAAGAACAAGAACAAGAACAAGAACAAGAACAAGAACAAGAACAAGAACAAGAACAAGAAGAAGGAAGGTAGGAGGAGAAAGATGAAGAAAAAGATGAAGAAGAAAAACAAAGAAAAGAAACAAAAAGAGGAAAAGGGGGAGGGTGAAGAAGAAGAAGAAGAAGAAGAAGAAGAAGAAGAAGAAGAAGAAGAAGAAGAAGAAGAAGAAGAAGAAGAAGAGGGAGGGGTGACAAAGAAGACGAAGAAGAAGAAAAAGTATTTAAAACAGAATAGAAAGAAAAGGAAAATGCAAAACAAAAGGGGCAGGTATGAACAACAAAACAATCAAATAATACAAAAAATGAATTAATCAATAATTTAATTAATTAATTGATTAATGGAAATCAAAAAAATCAATTATAATCAAAAAAATCAATTATAATCAGAAAAAAAAACAAAGGAAAGAACATGAAACTCGAATGGTGAGGATAAATGATAGAACGAAGTAGTAGTAGTTCTCAAAGAACGAGCAAAATGAAGATTAAGAAGTTAAAAAATACTCGAAAAGACAACTAAAAAAAACAAAGCAGGAGTTGTCTCCTCTTGCAAGCACTGCAACTCAAAAAATGGAAACAACCATTGATCGCATTTTTTTGTTGGATTTGCGGAAAAAAAACTAACGCGTGTACTTTAAAGATTTCAAATGTAATTTTTGTCTTTTTAAGGGCATTTTAGTCCTTGAAGAAGCCAAGCAAGAGTTCCTCTAGTGTAACAAGTATCTCTGTCGGAAATACAACCACCGATTTTAGGGGACGTGGGATAAGATGTGGCTAGGTCGAGTTGGTCGCTTGCGGAAACAGTGTGTGTTTTCAAGACTCCAACTCTCATCTGATGGCTGACAACATTGTGGAGTGACGACAATACTGTGGCTCAACACACCACTTTAGTTAACTGAACAATCAAAAGATGAATGGAATTAACAACTGCAAACTCTATACAAAATTAGCTCAAAATTCTCTGGTATCACACAGCAGATGAACTTAATAAATAGAACGGTGTGTAAGTAACAAATAAAACACCGAGCTACTCTGGTTATCCGTATAAGCAGCCTCAAGTGGAATCTGCAAACGAATAACCCAAAACACTACAGGGGATAAAGCCAATCCATAAAACGATCCGGCATGAAGAATAATGCAAGAATTCAGTTATTAACCATGAGAATCCCAAAATATCATTATAGTGAAGATGCAAGGTCTTAAATAATAATGTAAGGGATGCCAACACTCATTCGGACCACCTCCGCATTAAATTCTATGATAGCATAGGCCTCATTTTGATACCGCAATGAAACCGACACAGTCCTAACCACTTAAGCAGCCCCGTGCCATTCACGTAGGTAATCCCCCTTTTTTCGCACACATCTTTTATAAATCCGTATGTTTCGTGGATTATAAGCTTAATCTATTCAAGGTATTTTGAGATACTTGCAATAATTTGTCATTTTGTGATATTTTTACATGACGAAAATTTCCCGGAAATTTAGATGAGTTGATTTTATGCATTCAGGATCGGTTATAAACTCAAACTGTGTGTTGTGTCTTTTTTATAAGATTTTGTTGAAAGTCATTCATCTACCTCAGTCCTTTACATATGTTTACTTATAAGTATGGTTTTATGATATCCTGGCCAAATATAACATAAATAAATCTGTGAACCGTCAAAATGTGTGTTGTGTCTACTTTATAAGATTTTGTTAAAAGTCATTCATCCACCTCAGTCCTTTACATATGTTTACTTATAAGTATGGTTTTATGATATCCTGGCCAAATATAACATAAATAAATCTGTAAACCGTCAAAACGTGTGTTGTGTCTTCTTTATAAGATTTTGTTAAAAGTCATTCATCCACCTAAGTCCTTTACATATGTTTACTTATAAGTATGGTTTTATGATATAACGTCACATATAAGGGTGATGAAAGTAAACGTTTTACCCGGGATGATGGTATTCGCCTGATAATCCACAGACGCGAACCTTGGAGTAACTCTTATCAACAGTTGCAAAATATTTGGGCTTCTGCATTTCCATTTGGTGAATGGAGTCTGGACCATGGAGTAGTTTCCGGTAGGGCTCCTCAATGCTATATTAGTGGCAACTGCTATGGCTTTTCTTTCTTCAATGATTCACAAATAAATATAGTTTTACTCATTTTCTCTGCGTACTGCTCTTAACTCTTCTTCGACAAATCTTTCAAATCACAACATGATAAGTCATAAAATAAAACATAAGCGTAAACCCAAAACTCCTACTTCTAACGGAAATCCACACTATCAGGTATCCTATGTCAAACATAAGGGGGTCTACGTTCGAACCTTCCAGAGGTTGAAATATATTTACAAGAGGCCAAGCCTGACCTCTTGTTTCTGTGTGAAACTGTCATGGATCCGTCAGTTTCTCCAGATGACTTCATGATCAGAGGTTAATCAAACATTACCTCAAATCTCAACCTTCAAGATCAGAATGGTCATGGAATCTGCGCCTACATCAGGGACGGTCTTCCATGCAATAGGATCACTTCTTATGAATCCCCTGATTTTTTTTACATTAGTTTCCGTGTTGCACTTGCTTATAACTTTCATCTTTGCTCTATATTATCCCCTCACCGATGGACTCACTGTTATTGAACAAATCTCTGAAAATATTTACAAAATCTTATCTGTTCACCCTTTTGTTAGCATTCATGTAAGTGGTGAATATAATGTTAATAATGTTTAGTGTCTTGTCCACTCAAAAATGGCTGATGACGAAGGAGGGGCTTTGTCACGACTTCTCCCTTGCATATGAGCTTACTCAAATTGTTGGCTTGATCTTCTTGATCCGTTTCTGACAACTTACCCATAACAGTGCACATCAACTGTTCCGTCTCTTCTGCGATTCCCGACCACTCAGTTGTCTCAATTAAGATCAAAACGCAGTTCAGTAAGTCTTTTGATGCCTCTTTCCATCGCAGAGTTTATCGATATTCAAGAGCCGGTTGGAATAGCTTAAGATTCTTCATATCTGAAATCCCTCATAAATCCATTGCCAAAAAGAATGTGTCCTGCATCACATCTGATATATCTGAGTTGTTTACCGTTTGTATACACTCTAAAATATTCCAACATAGACCGAACAGCCAGGAATGGTATACTCCTAAATGTGCCGCCATTTCCAACAGAAACCACTAGTTCAATTGCTTTCAACAAAATAGATGCTCTAACCTAAAGCTTCCTTTAAAACTGATCGAAACCACTGCAAAAGGGTTCTGGAAAACGCTAAAGAGTCCTATGCCAAATCTGTTAAATATAGAGTGGCCGATAAGAGGCTTGGCTCCCATGAGTTTTCGACAATAACAGATAAAGTCTTTAACAGATATAAGGCTTCTATCCCAACCATTATTAACGTGTTTTCCTTGATCTTCCCCTATTAACTAAACCTTCTACCTAAACCTTTCTACATCTACTAACTCATAAATCCTTAGCCATTCTTTAAACATGACTATACCATCGAAATCTCCTATTTTGAACACATCCCTCTATACTGTCCAGATTTAATCTTCCTATCAGGTCATAAGATCTAAGTCTGTCTTTAAGACTCACATTATACATCCATCATATCATTCTCATATCATTTCTCTCCACACAACGCATGTTCTCAACCCTCACTGACCGGGTTTCACTTCCAAACATCATCGCATTGCGTACACACGCGTGATATATTCTTCCTTTGGTCGACAGTGGTGAATTAAGGGAGAACAAAAGAAACACACGTAAAAGAAAAAAAACTAACAAGAATGAAATTTTAACCAGAGAGAAAGGAAGTCTAAAATGTGACCCAGAATAATGATTAATTGAATGTTTGGTTTTACGGCATATCAACCTCTATTTTAGTTATTTTATGTCGGACTTAATGAAATAGACCTCAAAGAAAATATGAATTCAATAACGAACATTGAATGAACACTGGATAATTTTAAGAAAGATGAAGGCAAAATTTATTCTGAAATAAGTAAAGCAAAAAAAAGTCAAGCAAAGAAAAATTCAAGTAGACGAAAATAACACTTAAAGAGAACGAAAAAGAAATAGAGAGAGGGGGATGGGATGGGATATTTAGAGCGAAAGAAAGGGAGCGCGTTGGGTCCAACTGAACCGGAAGCGGAAGTGTTTTCCCCGCCGTCTGCTCGATCCGAACTTGAAATAATGGATAGAGTCTCTCGACTGTCAATGGTAAGGAAACTTCAAGGAGCAAAATGACGAAAGGGAAGGAAGACGGCAGAGGCAAGGCGAAGGCGGAGAGAGGGTTTTAAGGAGAATTTAAGTAGAGAGAGGATAAAATAAATAGGCGGGAATGAGTTGGGGAAAAGAACTTAAAATGCTTGCGTCGAAAATCTTTCCACTAGTCCGCCATTTTATCTTGAGAGAATAGTGGCGGGAAATTAAACAATGTTCGTCTTCTAACGATAGGCGAAGATTTAGTTTGATTTTTAAGATTAAAAATTACAGTCTATATATCTATTATTATACTAAAGATGCGTTAATCAACGGTTGTTTTCCTAATGCATTTTTCCAGTATATATTAGTAACACAAAATATTCGATAAATATACTTTAGTTCTATGATTGAGTTATGTTTAAAAAAAGATTTAATTGTTTTAATTAGCCATACTTTATAAATAACTGGAAATGACACACTTATCATTATATCTCTCTTAGTATTTGTATTTCTCCCACCCCCTCTCATTTTATGTCGGTTTAGCCACTCTCTAATGTGTATTAATGTCTCAATGAGCATGTGGAGGAATAGTGACTCTCCTTTTTCAGCATCGTAATCTGTTTTATATGTTTGTGTCTGTACATACCACATACATGTATGTAAATTAGATAGACAAATAATGATTTTTTTACTTCTGTAAAAGAATAATAAAAAAATTAAACGTTTACATAATAATAATAATAATAATAATAATAATAATAATAATAATAATAATAATAATAATAATAATAATAATAATAATAATAATAATAATATACAAATGTTATATTTATTGTTAATTTTAATTTTAACTAATAAGAAGCTTCTGAGATTTCAATTCGGGGTCGGGAGATAATATTTTTTGCGTTTTGAGTTGAACGTTATTAACCCCCCCCCCCTCTCTCTAAAAAGAAGCTTGTCACGTTAGAGATAGAGAACCGCATTGACCGTTATTTTTCAGCTGGCGATATAAACATTTCAAGTCTCGAGCGTATGAATTGAAGACGTATTTTGGGTAGATATACAAATGTTATATTTATTGTTAATTTTAATTTTAACTAATAAGAAGCTTCTGAGATTTCAATTCGGGGTCGGGAGATAATATTTTTTGCGTTTTGAGTTGAACGTTATTACCCCCCCCCCTCTCTCTAAAAAGAAGCTTGTCACGTTAGAGATAGAGAACCGCATTGACCGTTATTTTTCAGCTGGCGATATAAACATTTCAAGTCTCGAGCGTATGAATTGAAGACGTATTTTGGGTAGATATACAAATGTTATATTTATTGTTAATTTTAATTTTAACTAATAAGAAGCTTCTGAGATTTCAATTCGGGGTCGGGAGATAATATTTTTTGCGTTTTGAGTTGAACGTTATTAACCCCCCCCCCCTCTCTCTAAAAAGAAGCTTGTCACGTTAGAGATAGAGAACCGCATTGACCGTTATTTTTCAGCTGGCGATATAAACATTTCAAGTCTCGAGCGTATGAATTGAAGACGTATTTTGGGTAGATATACAAATGTTATATTTATTGTTAATTTTAATTTTAACTAATAAGAAGCTTCTGAGATTTCAATTCGGGGTCGGGAGATAATATTTTTTTGCGTTTTGAGTTGAACGTTATTAACCCCCCCCCCCTCTCTCTAAAAAGAAGCTTGTCACGTTAGAGATAGAGAACCGCATTGACCGTTATTTTTCAGCTGGCGATATAAACATTTCAAGTCTCGAGCGTATGAATTGAAGACGTATTTTGGGTAGATATACAAATGTTATATTTATTGTTAATTTTAATTTTAACTAATAAGAAGCTTCTGAGATTTCAATTCGGGGTCGGGAGATAATATTTTTTGCGTTTTGAGTTGAACGTTATTAACCCCCCCCCCCCCCCTCTCTCTAAAAAGAAGCTTGTCACGTTAGAGATAGAGAACCGCATTGACCGTTATTTTTCAGCTGGCGATATAAACATTTCAAGTCTCGAGCGTATGAATTGAAGACGTATTTTGGGTAGATATACAAATGTTATATTTATTGTTAATTTTAATTTTAACTAATAAGAAGCTTCTGAGATTTCAATTCGGGGTCGGGAGATAATATTTTTTGCGTTTTGAGTTGAACGTTATTAACCCCCCCCCTCTCTCTAAAAAGAAGCTTGTCACGTTAGAGATAGAGAACCGCATTGACCGTTATTTTTCAGCTGGCGATATAAACATTTCAAGTCTCGAGCGTATAAATTGAAGACGTATTTTGGGTAGATATACAAATGTTATATTTATTGTTAATTTTAATTTTAACTAATAAGAAGCTTCTGAGATTTCAATTCGGGGTCGGGAGATAATATTTTTTGCGTTTTGAGTTGAACGTTATTAACCCCCCCCCCCCTCTCTCTAAAAAGAAGCTTGTCACGTTAGAGATAGAGAACCGCATTGACCGTTATTTTTCAGCTGGCGATATAAACATTTCAAGTCTCGAGCGTATGAATTGAAGACGTATTTTGGGTAGATATACAAATGTTATATTTATTGTTAATTTTAATTTTAACTAATAAGAAGCTTCTGAGATTTCAATTCGGGGTCGGGAGATAATATTTTTTGCGTTTTGAGTTGAACGTTATTAACCCCCCCCCCCCTCTCTCTAAAAAGAAGCTTGTCACGTTAGAGATAGAGAACCGCATTGACCGTTATTTTTCAGCTGGCGATATAAACATTTCAAGTCTCGAGCGTATAAATTGAAGACGTATTTTGGGTAGATATACAAATGTTATATTTATTGTTAATTTTAATTTTAAC
>OY744516.1:23032879-23052879 GCA_963556195.1 Sepiola atlantica | reverse complement strand
TGGGAAATCAGACTGGAAATCCAGATCACCAAACTTCGGAAAGAAGCTAAAACCGTGAACAGAAGGAAGGAGGACATGAAACGATTAAGAAGCAAAAATCAGAAACGCAAGGAAAAACTAAATGAGAAACATGAAGAAATAAAACAAAGGATAGCAGCAATAGAAGGAAGACTGAGACGATACAGGTACAAATCAGAACAGAGCAAACAGAACAGGACCTTTGAAAACAATGAAAGCCAGTTTTACAAAAACGTAAATGGAGAAAAAACAACGACAGAGCAACCGAACCCAACAGAAACAAAACAATTCTGGAGCAAGATATGGGAAGAACCAAAAAAGCACAACAAGAATGCCCAATGGTTGAAAAACATGAAAGATGAACTGCAAGAAATCGAAGAAGGAACCGAAACAGAAATCAACAAAAAAACGATCAAGAAAACCCTAAGAAAAATGGCAAACTGGAGAGCACCAGGCCACGATGGAATACATGCATACTGGTTTAAAAAATTCACGACCCTGCATGAAAGAATAGCGCAGAAACTGAGCGGATGTATCCGCAAAACAGACATACCAGAATGGATGACGGAAGGAAGAACAACACTAATACAAAAAGACCCCAAAAAGGGAACGACCCCCAGCAACTACAGACCGATAACATGTCTACCAATAATGTGGAAAATTCTCACAGCACAACTGAGAGAACAAATCTACCAATCCCTGGACAAACGTGGACTGCTCCCCGAGGAACAAAAAGGATGCCGGAAAGGACAAAGAGGTGCACATGATCTACTATACATTGATCAAAAGACTCTGAAGGAGGTGAAGAGCAGACAAAAGAACATAACCATGGCATGGATTGACTACAAGAAAGCCTACGACAGAATCCCCCAAACATGGATAATTGAATGCTTAAAAATATACAAGATACCAGACAGGATTATTAATCTCATCCAGAAAGCAATGGAAACATGGAGACTAAAACTGACAGCCGGAGGACAATACCTGTCTGAGATAAAAATACAGAGAGGCATTTTTCAAGGAGACTCTCTATCACCACTACTGTTTATAATAGCCATGATGCCACTCAACTACATACTCAGAAAGTGTGATGCCGGATACAGGTTTACGGATACAGAACAAAGAATAAACCACCTGATGTACATGGATGACCTTAAACTGTTTGCAAAAAACAAAAAAGAACTGGAAAAGCTGATAAACACAACCAGGATATTCAGCCAGGATATCCAAATGGAGTTTGGAATAGAAAAATGTGCACTGCTAGAGATCAAAAGAGGAAAACTGGAAAAGACAGAAGGTATAGAACTCCCCAACCAAGAGGAGATGAGGGCGCTAGGAGAACAAGATAGTTACAAATACCTGGGAGTTCTGGAAGCAGACACAATCAAATATACAGAAATGAAAGAGAAGATTGGAAAAGAATATCTACGAAGAACAAGGAAACTCTTAGAAACTAAACTATATAGCAGAAACCTAGTAAAAGGGATAAACACATGGGCTGTATCACTAATAAGATACTCTGGACCATTCATAGGCTGGACCAAAGAAGAACTCAGGCACCTTGACCAAAGAACTAGAAAACTAATGACTATGCACAATGCACTGCACCCAAAAGACGACACGGACAGACTCTACGTGAAAAGAAATGAAGGAGGTAGAGGACTGGTAAGTATAGAAGACTGTGTGGAAGACACCAAAAAAGAGCTGGAGAAATATGTAACCCAGAACACGGAAAGACTGATCGCCACAGCAAGAGACACCAGCCCAACAAACAACCCCGGAAGCACTGAACCCAGAAACAAAAAGACAAGAAAGGAAAAGTGGGAAGAAAAACAACTACATGGACGCTTTATAAGACTCACAAGCGATGAAGCCAATGAAAACAGCTGGGCATGGCTAAGAAAAGGAAACCTGAACAGAGAAACGGAATCTCTGCTGACGGCCGCACAGAACAATGCGATTAGGACAAACTTTATTAAAGCAAAGATAGATAAAACCCAGGAAAACAGCAAATGCAGATTGTGTGGACAAAGAGACGAAACGATAAATCATATAATAAGTGAATGCAGCAAGCTAGCACAAAGGGAATACAAGAACAGACATGACAGCATGGGGAAAGAAGTACACCGGGAAATGTGCAAACAACTGAATTTCGAATATGCAAGAAAACGGTACAAACACAAACCAGAAACTGTACTAGAAAACGAAAAACACAAAATCATATGGGATATGAATGTACAAACAGACAAACCCATAACAGCAAGGAGACCGGATATGATAATAATCAACAAGAAAGAAAAATCCTGCAAAATCGTGGACTTTGCCGTTCCAGCAGACCACAGAGTGAAGATCAAAGAGACGGAAAAGAGAAGCAAATATACTGAACTTGCCAGAGAATTGAAAGGAATATGGAACATGAAGAAAGTCAGTATAACACCAATAATCATAGGAGCACTAGGAACAGTCCCCAAAAACATGGAGAAAAGACTAGGAGAAATAGGAATCAAAGGGATAACTGAGACCATACAAAGGACAGTAATGATCAAAACAGCTACAATCCTGAGAAATGTCCTCGAATGCGGAAACCAACCCACATAAGCAACGAATGGAGAACAAACACATGGAAGCACAAAACAACAGAACCGGGGAAAATACAACCGCATGAGAGAGGCGCAAGCATAGGCTGACGCCACGAAAATTATGGACAGAGGGTCGAGGAGGGAAAGCGCAAAACCAGACCTCCACTGGAAGAGCGCGGACAGCTCTGGGACCTTGGGAAGGCTTGTTGCCACTCGGGCCCCAGAGGGGACCGATGGCCCTTATCAGCGGGAAATCGTTGGTAGGTGGCTGTTGCGATTACCGCAAGGTCATCAGCGGTGATGAACGAAAAGAGGTGGAGCATACTGGAGGCCTGAGGAGACTTGTTGTCACTCAGACTCCAGGGAATACCACAGGTTGTCGGCAGTGGGTGACCACTGACGATGACCAGTGTGATAACTCCTAGTGAGTAAATAATATCATAAGCTGTACCCTCGCAAAAATGATGGCCCCGGCTGACACCACACAAAATAGTCGTAGAAGGTTAATGAGGATGGAGAGACCGAGGGGGGATAGCACTAACCAGACTCCCACTGGACGAGTGCAGAGAGTGGTGAGACGTTGGGGAGGCTTATTGCCACCCAAATCCCAGGAAAGGGTAATGGTCGTTGCCAGCGAGAAATATATATATATATATATATATATATATATATATATATATATATATATATATATATATATATATATGCGTGTGTGTGTGTGAGTGTGCGTGTGTAAATGTAAACTTTGCAAAATAAAAAAACAAAAACAATTAGATTTATTAATATCTACTGCTCATAGTTGGAGATTTACATAATTCGTTCCCAATATTTGTTCCACCTGGTTAGACTTTAATCTTTTTGTTTCGAAACGCATATGTTTAGTAGAAAAAAACTTGTACGCATGTTTAACAAAATCGAATTTTTTTACACATTTTTAACTATTTGAAAAAAAGATAGTATTTTGCAGCGCGTGCGACAGAGACGGTAAAATGGCAAAAAGTGGCGGGGAGAAAAAAAAAACAGAAGAAAAAGGAAAATAAACATTAACATAGATGAACAGTGGCAAACCTCTGAATAGTTACTTTAACCAAAATCGGAGTTTGTAATGCAGCGGCGAGATATATTTCATTGTTTCGGTGCGATTTTTGCCAGATGATTGCTTAAGGAATAAGATCCGAGTTTAAAGTTTATGTTCGATGGTGATGAAAGAAATATGACAGCATTTTCGATGCACTTGCGGTGTGGGAGAGAGCATTCGATCTTGAGGAGAGTGCAGTTTGTAAAGTCAAAATTGTAGATAAAAGTGTTTCTGCGTATAACTAGTACATTAGTGAGACTGTTTTATTTGAAAATGCGGGATATGAAGAATATTTTATTTTTGTAAATGCCGGTTAGGGAAAAAGTGTCCTTAGTGGGTAAGTGAAGTCAGGGTTTGATGTTTTGTAAATACTTAGTTGTTTTAGATCCAACGAAACCGGTAAAATCTCTCGTTTCCTGAGTATTTATTTCTGTATTTAATTGGTTGTTTCATTTTGTCTTTTTCATACATTTCATTTTAATATATATCGTGCATTTTATCCTCATATATATATTTATATATATATATATATATATATATATATATATATATATATATATATATATATATATATATATGTATGTATATATATATGTATGTATGTATATATATATATATATATATATATATATATATATATATATTTATTAAAAAATAATATGTTTTAAATATTTTACTTATGTACGACGTCGTTTCAAGCTTACAGCTCTGATTAGCGCAGGGAAATAATAACTTTATTTAAAATTTCAAGGTGTTGCCATTATTTTGTACACCCCCTGTATATATATATATATATATATATATATATATATATATATATATATATATATATATATATATATATATATATATATATATGCTTGATCGTAATTCACACGAGGGCTAATATTAACTATTTTATTAATGCATAAATTACTGTGTTTGCTAAGAATGCCCATGTTCCGTCTATCTGGTCATCCTAGAATAAGGAAAAATTCCAGGATGACCAGATAGACGAAACCCGGGTATTCCAAGTGAACACAGTAATGCATAGTATTTAAATAATATAATTAATATGTATATATATATATATATATATATATATATATATATATATATATATATATATATATATATATATATATTTCAATAAAATAATTAATATATATATATATATATATATATATATATATATATACATTTCAATTAAATAATTAATATGTATATAATAAAAGTTTTGAAAAAGTTGAAGGCAATGCGAAGTTCCGGGTCGCTGGAAGCTGTGAAGAACAAAAACAAAACAACTTCACAGCTTCCAGCTATCCGGAACTTCGCATTGCCCTCAACCTTTTTAATTTTTTTATATTACTCGCAGCAATGGTTCCAGCAAACTACCAATTTCTATTATATATATATATATATATATATATATATATATATATATATATATATATATATATATATATACGCTTATTTTTTTTTTTTTATTGTTTTGGGGGCGATAATGGGCCGATGTTCTACCTGTGCATTTTTTGTTTTGTTTATATTATCATTTTTCGCTATCTTGAGCGGGTTTTTTTATTATATGCAGGGGACCGCATTTTTAATTCGCCCTTAATATAACGAGTCATCATATTTTTTTTAATTAATTAATTTATAAATTAATTATTTGTGTACAGATTTTTATAATACATTTTTAGATTAATTATAAAAATCTGTATACAAAAAACTAATTTATAAATTAATAAATTAATAATTCCTTCTTTAATAGAAGTAGAATGCCTGGCATCGTGCCGCTTTTAAATGTGTTAAAATTATCATCGTTTATCGGCTATTTAAATATTGGCCGCGCGGTTAACGACGTTGGATTTGAGTTGAAAAATACTTGTAATCCGGGGTTTCGAATCGTACGACCGTTAGTGAATAGTCATATCTCTATGCTGATGAGTCCTGATTGAAAAGGGACGAAACGTATACGTACATAGATAATAAAAAATAACAAATATTTTATTTATATATATATATATGCTAAGTTTTTTTATTTACACAGACATGTACAAAATCTGCGACAATGGCATGTCAATGTTATCGATCAACAGTTACTATAAACTGAGATCTCATCAGGCAGAGATCTCAGTTTATAATAACTGTTGATCGATAACATCGACATGCTAGTGTCGCAGATTTTGTACATGTCTGTGTAAATAAAAAAATTATCATATATAAAGCTCTATTTTGATATTGAGCACTTTTTATAAACCCGGTTAAAATTCTCTGGATTACCACCCTGTTGATATTTTTTACCTGGATTATTACTATTGTATATATATATATATATATATATATATATATATATATATATATGTTATTTTTCACACACATATATATATATATATATATATATATATATATATATATATATATATATATATATATATATAACTGCTGATCTTGCTGTCTTCCTTGTTTGTTTATTGTCTCTGTGCACACTGAATTACGTCATTGTTTTGACACGTAATCCATTTAATCAGGGGTAGTCGTAACCTCATAAATTATGACGTCATCCATACAACCAGAGAGAGGGGGGTAAGAGATGTTTCATGACATTTTAACTTGACTGCCTGTAACATGAAAAGTCAGTTCTTCTACTTGATAAACCGCCCTGTTCCGTTGAGGTTAAGTAAATATTTAAACTATCATAATCACACTTGCTTGCTTGTATGCACATTGATATTTTAGAGTGTAGTGTTAGAACGAATACGACTTTAAATGATGTGAGGAGTGGAATAGAGGAAACCAGTAGTAGCATAGTACGGAAAGGAGAGTAAATGCTATGGTGAAAAAGTAAATGACGTAAATAAAGAAGAAACCGAAAACGTATGTTTAGCGATAAAGGAGGAATAAGTTAAAATATCTATTTATTAAACTTGCCGATTGGTCAACGGCTCTAAATGTATACACTAATGTAACACCGTGAATCTATCGTGTCACCGGTCATCTCATACACTACTAAAACTCTGATTATTCTTCCGTCACATCCGGCCTTCGAGTGGTGTTCGTCCGCCAACAACAGCTGCACTCTGACTATTACATAACGAGGACCGTGTTTGAGTGGAAGGGTTGAAGTGACACCTTAAAGATTAGAAGCTCCTTCAGGGGAATCGATGAAACCACCTAATTAGCGGTCGGGGCTTTTCTGTCTCTTTCTTTGCAACATTTCAAGCAGAGAAGACGTGTCCAGGCGGTTTCTCAATAGGGGCAGCGTGCGAGGTGCAAATGGTGTAGCGCGATGAGCTATCGATTTATATATCTTCCTGTCTTTCCCTCTCTCGCTCTCCCTCTCTCATGTATACACAAGTAATATATCTCTGTAATTTTTTATGTGACTGCCTCTCTTTTTAAATAACCCTTATTAAAAGCTAAACATTGGCGTCCGAGTAGTTTTGTATCCACAGACGGTCAACAAGCTTGGTTCACTATGACGACACAGTCTTTTATTGTAAGTGGAAAGTGTAACCTGAATTTATTATTAGGCCCCTTTATAGTGTTTTTATTACCCTAACTCTAACCTAACCGTAACCTAACCCTAACTTAACCCTATTAGTAAAGGTGAATTAAAAGGTATCCAAAGAATTCTAAATGAAAAGTTGCAAAAGTAAAAAGGATATCCAAAAAGTATGTAAAAGTCGGAACTTGATCAATTAGTGTAACATGACTACCCAATTAGTATGGAATATTATGGAGCTGCCACCTGCTCCATCTCTGTTTCTGTTAGGTGACTACACACCTAACCCTAACCCTAACCCTAACCTATAATACTTCAAAAATATTTAAAAGGAAATAACTTTGTACTCAAAGATTATCTCCTTTGCCAAGAAACATTTTGAACTATTGATTGCGCGATCCAGATTTATCTGCCCGTGCATTGACCAGACAACAAAACAGGAAAATCCAATGGTAGATGCGACAGACAATTAAAACCTCCTTATTCATAATAATTCTCCCAGTTGTAAATTGTTAATAAATCATTTATTATTGTTGATCTACATAGAATCGTTTTCATCCATTTATTTCTTCATATTTGTATCTTACAACTC
This sequence comes from Sepiola atlantica, assembly GCA_963556195.1. Classification (NCBI taxonomy): domain Eukaryota; kingdom Metazoa; phylum Mollusca; class Cephalopoda; order Sepiida; family Sepiolidae; genus Sepiola; species Sepiola atlantica. The sequence continues at coordinate 23,045,128 of OY744516.1, read as the reverse complement.
ACGAACAACTTCACAACAGTTTTATAAGGATTACTAAATAATTTGAATAAATTTGCATATTGTTGTTGATTTTAGCTCAGTTCTAAAGTGGCAAAACCGTTGAATATTTGTATTTCAAGTGTTCAAACAAAGAATACACATACAAAAAGAACTTTAAACCATGGATTTTCAAAGATAACGTTCTTATAGTTAGAAGGTCCGATCAATAGAAATTGAGTATGAATTAACTATTAGATGTGAATATCCTGAAAATGCAAAGGTCGGGGATTTTGAAAAATATACAAACAGATATAACAAATATAAAAAAAGGAAACATGTCTAGATTTAAGTCCTGAAAAAGATCAAATATGCCTCAAGTTATGGGCAGGGTGTTTTAATCAAATTCAAATGATCCGAATTTTGAACATAGTTTAAACAAAGAAGTCGAGTAATGTTTCATAAGTTTCACAAACGTTGCGTGCTCCAAGAAATTGTTATCTAAGATCGAAGCTAATCCCGGATTTTTGGGCCCGAGTGAATATTGAAAATTACTCGGAGACTTTATATATATATATATATATATATATATATATATATATATATATATATATATATATATATATATATATATATATGAGAAAGGAAGGATGAAGGTAATCCAACGTAATGGGAAATGAAAAAGGAAAAACCAAAAAGGATGTTTTTTTATATATATTCATCAACGTTTCGTCTTTATTTGTAAGACTTTTTCAGGATGATAATATTGAGAAAAATGTCATGCAAGTACATGAAAATGTTGGGTTGACATGATGGGTTGATTGGAAGAAGTAGTAACCACTGATGGGAGCAGTAGGACCGAGGTCCGGGCTAAGCGAAGTCAGTAGCATGGAATGAGATAAATGTGAATGGTTCTGAGTGAAAAGGTGGAGGGGTGGGGTGAGCGGGAATAATGTGGATGGCTGTGAGTGAAGAAGTGGAGAGGTGGGGAAAGAGGAGGGGGCTCTCTAATTTTTGTGAGTGGGTAATGTCATGGTTTTAGAAAAGATTTTTAAAAATAAGGTGGTTTGAGATTGGGAGGGATGGATGGGTGAGAGTGTGATATATATATATATATATATATATATATATATATTAAAATTCATAGTCAAAATAAATGCACAATAAGATAGAGTAGGCTACCTATGATATTTATAGATATAGTCAAAATATAGTCGTTTAAGACCTCAGTAACTGCAGATTCGAATGGGTTGTATGGCAGTTTGATTCTAACATATTCTGATTAGTTCAAAGTCTATTTTGACCCTTTGTGGATTACTATTCCTGGATATACTACATTAAACGTTATCTAAGGTTTGATTTGCTTTTAATGAAAATATTTGACCTCTAACTTTCACTAAAATCCCACAACGTTGCCTATCTAGTGAGATAAACTTTATATATACTTTTCCCCCTTTCCCCCTTTCCCCCTTTCCCTCTCTATTGACTACAAGAGTTTAATCTAATAATAACTTGATCTTTGTTTATCTCTCCTATTTGCTTTTATTGTTGTTAATTTCTATTTTCTATCGTGTGTTGTAAAAATATTTTTCAATGGTTTTTATTATTTTTTATTTGATATCAGAGCGATTTGGATTTGTTTTTTTATTTAATTTTATTTAATTTAAATATCTTTCTATATATATATTTAAGTATATATATATATATATATATATATATATATATATATATATATATATATATATATATATATATATATGTGTGTTGTTATTGGCATAGATATATAAAATATCTATTATTTCTTTTAATAACTTTTCTATTGTTCTAATTGCTTTTTATTATTTTTCTAATAATAATAATCTTTATTTCTTATTTTTCTATTTTTCTAATTATTATATTTTTTATTTATTTATTTTCATTGTTCTTACGTATTATTTAAATTAAACTTTCTATTTTTATTTTTTTCTAATTATTTTTCTCTAATTATTTTTCTAATTTGTCATGTTCTTATATTTTTTATGATATATTATTATTATTTCTATATAATTAAAACATCCAATCTAAACATCACATTGAGAAAAATATGAAGTTGAAATTCCGTCAGAATGTCTAGGTTCTGTGACATTCGTGACATCATTGTTTACAACATAGTCACAGTAGCGAATCTCTGCGATCTACTAAACCGAAGTTATCGCCAAAAGTGTGATCTTCACTTTATCCGTGAACATGATCGTGACCTAGCATCTAGATATTCTAAAATAAAAATAAAACTCGTCTTAGTTAGACTATAGCTAATATTCAGACCAAGTTTGGTGGCAAATGGTCAAGCGATATGGACGCTAGGCTCTACATAATAAATACACAGTCTAGAAAGTCAACGTAACCTTAGCTTTCGACGGCCCTACACAATGTATATAAGAACCCCGTCAAACTTTAGGTACATCATAGTATTGAATCTAAATAGGACTCATTTGTTAGACATATCTCTTATCTAAAAATAGTATATGTGGTAGGTGCTTGACAACTAAGGTCATTAAGAAGAACATGTGTTATATATAATTCTAAACTTTTTTTCGTTGTTGTTTGTATGTTCACTATCATAGATTTGTTTTCTTCAAATTACTTTAATTTTTCCTAATTCTAACCTCTACTTTGTTGCTTGAGTTTTTATTATCCTCTTTTATTATCTTTCACCTTCCTTTTTCTGATATTACTAGTTTTTAAATTACTGGTTTTAATTTTTATTTTGTTCTTTCTAGATTTAAATATGTTAAATTTGCTGTATCCTATATATTTTAAATATTATTATTGATATCATTGTCTATTTTATATTTTGAGTACTGTGAAATTGCATGAAAGAAGTTCTGATTTTCCCAAATTAACGGGATATGTGTTGTTTTTTTCAAGTAATGCTAAGAGTATGTTGTTCTCTCTTGACTTCTGTATGTGATTATATTATAAGGGGAGCGCTGATGAAAAGACTTTTTGACATCATCTCAAATATAATACAAAGAAAAATTTTCCAAATTGTTTTAGAAACGTTGTGTTCTATTTTATTTATCCCAACTTTCCTTATATATATATATATATATATATATATATATATATATATATATATATATATATATATATATATATATATATTATTTATATATATATTCTTTATATATATATATATATATATATATATATATATATTCTTTATATATATATATATTATTTATATATATATTATTTATTTATATATATATTTATATATATATATATATATATATATATATATGTGTGTGTATATATATATGAGATCCACAAACACGTGTTTTTTGCAATACTTGATATCGTGTCTAGACGTGGCAAGATTTGAAACCAGGAACCCAGTAGTTGACGACCGGTTCTCTATCGACAGAACGAACCTGCTAATATATATATATATATATATATATATATATATATATATATATAATGGTGATTAAGTCACAATTTATTTATTCCAGTTGTTCTAATTTTGAAATCGTTTATCATAAAGATTCTCTTATTTGCACCGTTCACTTATCTACTTTACGTTAATAGCTTATTCAATTTATATTTGCAACAAATTGTGTTTCATAAAATGAATGGTACGGCTAATTAACATATTGTGAAGGACCCGCGACTCTTTGGATCCCCTCCCCTTTTTTCCTGAATTGATGGACGAGTAATCATTTTGCGACATCAGCCACCGTGCTCTGTTATCCCCAATCTGTTTTAAATGATGACGTCATCTCTACTGACGTCATCATTTTGTGACACAATTTTGATGACGTCATCTAGTGTGCACGGGAACAAATAAGGTATCTAGATTCACAAGGATTTAGTAGTATAGAGATAACTAATTAAATTGGCTATTACACTACCCTCGTCCTTCTTTTTCTCTCTCATTCTTTCTCTCTATATCTTTCTTACACACACACACACTCTCTCTCTCTCTCTCTCTCTCTCTCTCTCTCTCTCTCTCTCTCTCTCTCTCTCTCTCTCTGGTTTGATAAATTACGTAATTATTTTGCGACGTCATCAATTGTGCATATCTTTGTTTTAATGACATCATAGTTTAGTGTGGTCATAAACTGTGTGCGGTTATACCCCACCGCTGTTTTAATTGATGACGTCATAAAACGATGACGTGATCACAAGCAAATATATATATATATAAATGTAAAAATGTAATTTTTTAAATTAGATTTAAATGAAAAATTCTCTGAAATTTCTTTAAATGACAATAAAAAAAACTAACTGACTGCTGCGCAAGACGAGTTCATCTCTACGCCTCTTTTTCCCCTGGTAACAATAATGTGGAAAAAGACTAACAAAACTTGCTTGTGCATCAAAGAATCGAAAATTTATGAACAATAAAATGGGAAGAAAAAAGGTTAAAAAAAGAAAATAGGTAGACATGCATATATGTTCATATGTCATTCAAAAAGAAAATAGTAACAAACAAAAGTACTCCCAATTCACAATTTACAATAAATAGTTTTTTTTACAGACGTAGAAATTCTGTTTTTACAGACGTTGACATTCTCTGGTATATTTTTCTTATTTCGCTCATCAGTGGCGATAAAACTTGTCTTGAAAAGAGTTCTTTCATTTTTCTCGGAAAAACGCGCCGAGCAGACGACATCTTGATATTGAACAAAAAGCAAAATTCTGGAAACCGACTTTCTTCGGGTTTTTTTTTAATTCAAGTAATAATTTAACAAATATTACTCGTCTTTCTGAAAATCAAATAATTATTATTTTCTAACTTAATCAACTTAATTAATTCTTATATTAATTTTTATAAATAATTATAACTCCCTTTTTTATATTTAAAATGCGAATTTCTGGACTACAGACTGAGACTTCCAATCAAAACAAACCCACGATGACTTTTTCGTTTACCTCTCTGATAAACGAATATTAAATTCAATAAATATTTTTAATCTCTTATTCCTTCTGACCAAATAATAAATATTATCGATCCTATGTCGATATTTTTCAATCAATTCTTTAAAACAATTAGTCTTTCTCTTTTAGACTAAGTAAGATCGACGAACCTTTGTCGTGATCAAACTTTTCAATAACAACTTATTGTCATAAGTTTTCCTCATAAACAATGGTTTGTATTTGAGTTTTTCAAATACAACCTTATAATTCTAGGACCTCCTCCTCGAATTATGATTAAAATAGTCATCAAATTAAAAACATATTGTCTGTAGTCCAAATTAAATTCACATCGTAACTAAGAGATAAATACTCAAATCAACTACGTTATTTTTAATAAGTCTTTTAAATTATTAGTTAAATTAATTTTCGACATAATAATGTCGATTTCACATAAACGGGAATTATCTAATTAATTAACGAGGGCACAATTTTCCTAAGGAAAGAAAATTCTGTCCACGGAGACAAATTAGATGTTAACAAGTCAACACTTCGAATCTATATAAAGATAATTTCTTCAAAATATTTTAGCGAGAAAAATGCCATCAGTATTGTTTACCATTAGAAACTGACACGTCACTCAAATTGACCAATCAGATGGCGAGCCCGAGATTCAATGAAAACTGTCGTCTGCCCAAATCATTTTAGGCGCGTTGAACCAAAACTTGAAATCGTTACAAACGAATTTCACAAACATTATTATTATTACTGAGCGTTTTCAATAAAAATAAAACATGGCTATTCTTTAAAAAATAAATTCTCAAAATATATATATTGTGCCTGTGTGTATTAAGGCAGCATTCTTTCATTTATGCAAATATTATTAAACGTAACAGAATTCATTTGCTTTATTATTCCGTTCATAATTTTTTTCAATTTTTCTCATTTTGATGCGTAACAGACTTCGCGTGCGCGTTCTCGGCTGCTTCTTGAAATTCTCCTCTTTTCTCCAACTGTTTTGTTCATTTGTTTTTGTCACCTGAAAATGATTTGACAAAGAATCGAAAACGTTCGTGCTACCTATGGAACATATATACTTTTTATACTAAAAAGATTATTGGAATTTTTTTTAAATAAATAAGGCATAATCAAGCAGTATAATTATGTTATGTTTAACAATGTTTGCATCATTTAATAAATAAATATAAATATATATCAAGTGTAAATATATTTATTAAAATGAACATAAAACCAATATCTTTTTCAAAAGTGCTCAATAACAAGTATAGCATTTATAAAATTATAAAAGTATCAGTGTTTATTTAATTTTTATTTAATTTTATAAATGCTCTAATTGTTAATGAGCACTTTTGATTGTACCAGCTTTTATTTTTATATATATATATATATATATATATATATATATATATATATGTGTGTGTGTGTGTGTGTGTGTGTGTGTGTGTGTGTGTGTGTGTGTGTGTGTGTGTGTGTGTAAAAATAAAAATGGAATAAAGGATAAGCAAATCAACAACTAGCAAAAATAAACTCAAAAACACATATTGAATAGTTCTATCAAAATATTTCAATTGTTAAAATACAATCATCATCATTTAGTAGCAGAACTTTAATTCAAGTTCTGCTACTAACTGATGATGATTGTATTTTAACAATTGAAATATTTTGGTAGAACTATTCAACGTGTTTTTGAGTTTATTTTTGCTAGTTGTTGATTTGCTTATCCTTTATTCCATTCTTATTTTTACATTTTGTCTCAAACATTGTTTCTTTTATTCCTCATATACAGTCGCGTCCAAAACTAAGGGACAAAATTTTAAAACCTAATATTTGTTAGAAATAATAACCGTAAAAAGCTGAAATTTTGACAACCGGTAGTTGTTGTCATCCATAATAACATACTAAAATTTGAACCCTTTGTATAGAATAGAAAAAGAATTATAACAATTATTCATTTATTTCCAAATTTGGAATGTCCAAAAGTAAGGGACATAATTGAGAAAAACGGTGTAAATAGCATGCTACATTCAACTTTTTTTATTTCCTCTACTGAAGAACTCTTATTTAGTCATTTGTAAACGTTGCATCAGTCAACACCATGGCGAAACGTCAAAAACTTGATTACTCTGTGAGACAAGCTATTGTGAAGCTACACAAGGAAAAGCACACCATTAGAGAGATTTCAGAGAAAGTGAAACTTTCCAAGAGTGTTGTAGGCAGGATTGTTAAATCCTACAATGATACTGGCAAAATAGCTAGTGCTTTTAAAACCGGCAGACCCCGCAAAACTTCAACAAGAGAAGATCGAATAATGCAGCGTATGTCATTAAAGGACCGTTTTAAGTCTTGCACAGAAATTAAAAGGGTTATGAATAGTACCTCATGTGTTAATGTGTCAAGACAGACTGTTTCTAGACGACTGCAAGAAATAGGGCTGTTTAATAGAACGCCAAGGAAGAAACCACTTGTTAGTTCGAAGAATAAGAAGAATAGATTAGAATTTGCAAACAGGTATGTAATTTGGACATATGAAAATTGGGCAAAAGTATTTTTCAGTGATGAAAGCAAGTTTAATCTATTTGGAAATGACGGAAAAAACTTTGTAAAGAGACGTATTGGTGAAAAATTAAGTACAAAGTGTACTAAGAAAACTGTCAAATTTGGGGGCGAAAACGTCATGGTATTTGGAATGTTTTCTAGCCAAGGTACAACGCCTCTTGTCCGATTACAAACTCGTGTAAACGCGCAGATGTATAAAAACATTGTTCAAGATCATATTGTGCCAATCATACATAATTCAGGATTCGATAGGGCAATGTTTATGCAAGATAATGCTCCATGTCACAAGGCAAAGGTGGTAATGAGTTACCTTAGCGAGCAAGATTTCGAAATTATGGATTGGCCACCGCAAAGTCCTGACTTAAATCCAATAGAAAATCTTTGGAAGATCTTAGGAGTGAAAGTTAGGGAAAGAAATCCCACTAACACGGAGGATTTGTGGGTGAAGCTTCAAGAAGAATGGTCTAAAATTAGTATCAAGGATTGTCAAGAACTGATCCGTTCTTGTAGTCGAAGATGTGCAGCTGTCATTGAGAGCAAGGGCTCATTTACTAAATATTGATTACACATGTACTTTTATCGTTTTTTTTTGGCTGTTTACATTGTTTTTCTCAATTTTGTCCCTTACTTTTGGACATTCCAAATTTGGAAATAAATGAATAATTGTTATAATTCTTTTTCTATTCTATACAAAGGGTTCAAATTTTAGTATGTTATTATGGATGACAACAACTACCGGTTGTCAAAATTTCAGCTTTTTACGGTTATTATTTCTAACAAATATTAGGTTTTAAAATTTTGTCCCTTAGTTTTGGACGCGACTGTATATATATATATATATATATATATATATATATATATATATTATGTACATAAAAGTAATCAATTGACACGTGTTTCTAGCTATCAGCCCTCATCGGCATGGCTAACCTGGACGAGGATCAAACCAGAGCAACCATAATTAAGTAAGGTCTGTTAACTGGAAAATTACGTCATGCTATAAGGTGGCAAACGAGATCTGAATTTCCAAAATATCAAAACATTTTGTCCCCTCTCTTCACTTAACTAATTTTAATGGAATCATCAGTATTTATTAATGAACGATTCCGGAATATAATCAACACATTACTTAATTAGAAATCATTGTGAACATGTATTATTTCGTGTAAACAAAAATCACCATTACGAAAGTTACATTCTAGGGTACTAAAAAAAAGTATGAACTTTTATTTTTGTATGAAAATAAAGAATCGTAGATTTTAACAATAAAAACTCCTTTTAAATATAGTTATCATATATTACGAAAAAAACTCTCATAATGCATTTCGGTTTCTTTGTAAACAAGTCAACCATTTTAATATTTTGTTAATAATTGAAAATAAAAAACAAGTAATTACTTCGTCACTTGTGTTCGAAATTTGAAAGGAATTTGGAAGTATTTAAACTGTTGATTAATAAATCTTGTCGATTTAACTGTCAATCCAATAATGTTATGAATAGAGATTGAAACAACATTATCTTGAGAAAATGTGTTTTGCTTTATACCAATTTGGTTGAATTAATAATTTAATGACTATACCATATTGTAAATATTTCAAACAAAGCATTAGAAAACTTTAAAAATTGCATTTAAAAAAAGAAATTATACTGAAACTGATCTTTATTCAATATCAATTTAAAGAAAATAAGAATTCACAATGAATTTAAACATACGTTCTAAGCAACAATATTTTCTTAACTATTTTCTTTTAAAGCAGAATACAATCAAATACTGTAAAAATTGAATTTGTTTATTTAATTGTTTGTTCCCTAAATGGGAACAAACAATTAAATAAACAAATTAAAAACAAACGATGAATCATTTTACAAATGTAAATTAACAATAAATAAAAACAAACGATCAGTTAGTTTTAAAATGAAACAAACAATAATTTCTTTTTAAAATTAAATTCAAACAAATAATTTGAATACTAACAAACAATAAAGTTACTAGTGCAGAAATATTTTGTTTAATTAAACTGATAGAAAAATGTTTCAACTTTTCTTTTTCTCTTTAACTTTTTCTTGGTAATATTATCATTTTGCGTACCACAAAAATTATTTAGCAGAGAATTTGAAGAGCTCCAGATAAGCATTCTTTCTATTTTCTCAATACAAGAGTCAACATGAACAAAAAAAGATTATAATCTGCCAAAACATTCAATGTTATGTACATGGCTAATTTTCTTTGATGTACGGAATGAAGAAAAGAAGAATTGATTACTAGTTTACCAGTAACAACATTTGTCTTCACATCATTAGGATATAATAGAGAACTTCTATTAATCCCCTGAAAATAGCTGGGGTTTTTGTTGTTGTTGTTTCAGGTATTTCGTCCACATCATCTCTTCCAGGTACTAAATTCTTGCAACTATTACATGGCATTTCCTTAAAAACTGTATAACAGCAATAACCTGCTAAGTATAATAAAACAGGGAGTACTTGTCTGCACTGATTAACATCATCGTCTGTTACATCTATGTTAAATTTACAAACGTATAACTGTTGCTCCCTTGCCATTTTATCCCAGTTAGCTTCTTGTAAATTCTTCAAATCAATAGTTCGGTTATTAAGTGGCAGGATCAGTTTTGATATTAACAACATTCTGAGTTGTTTGACATATAGAGATATTATACTGATCCCCACTAAGTTGCCGGTATTGGCCAAACCTTGCCTCAAGGTTATCCGTTTGAAACTTGCCAGGTAATATATACGTCATGTTCATTTCTTTTATGCAATACTTAGTCAGTTCAAGAATTGCATATGTGGTATGATGTAAAGCAGTGTATGTTTCCTTTGTTAATTTCCCAGTTCTTCCAGGAATGCTATTCCAACATTCTAACCAGTAACAGAATACAAGGAGAAATCGATGATTTTCTTCATTTAATTTAAGTGGATTAACATATTAATTGCGAAGCCGACAACCTTTATATGGTGCTTTAACATTCAGTATTATACACCAAATATAAAATATCTTTGTGTATTCTGCAGTTTCTTCAAAGTTTGGCAAACATTTCTGTTTTCCTAAGGTCAGCAATTTCTGAATAGTGTATTGATATAAAATTTGCAGAACCAAATAATGGTTTTGACTTTCAAGATTAGTGGGAACAAAGGGCCTTTGAAATCAATTTGTAACAATATTTCAAAAGTGATTGAGATTTCAGCACATAAAGTTTGTGTAAGCTAGAAAATGGGCCACTTTGGATGTTATCTAATTCGTGATTTCCATTATGACAAAACTTTGGGAACATCATGCATTTACTTGCATCTTTTGGGCCAATCCAGTTGTTTCTAATGCATTTTAATATATGTACTGAGTCGAATAAGAAGAAACGAGGTCCAGATTTTATAGCTGGGTGTGGATATACAATTGAAAGTTTTGCTGGGCGACAATAGAAAGACATAGCCTTTTTATTTATTGCGTTATTATCTGTTATAACAGATAATACTTTAAAGCCTATCTCCTCTAAACCAATTATTAAACGTTTGATTATGTCAAATAAGTTCTCATCAAGAAGACATTTAGTTGACATAACATGCACAACATCCTTATAGTGTGCGAATACATTGCTAAGCATAAAAGCATATGCACTTGTTGCGGCTTCGTTGATGTTGTTGGCTAAGTCAACAAAATTACCACCCTTATAATCAAAATAAGGTTTTATATGAATTTCATCAACAGGTAAAGATACTGTGATGTCTTCTTGTACGAGTAACTTAAACTTACTTTTAATAAACATAAGAAAATTGTTATCATGTTGTTCAACTACAGGATTCATAGTGGTTGATAAGGTTAGTCTTCTGATGGTCGAATAGCATGGTAAAATTACATTTTTAGTATCTCTTAGCAGCCTGTATCCTCTAGGGGAGCAGTTATATAACAAGGAAGAAAATATCATCATTTCACTCGACTAATTAACCTTATTCAGTGTCATTATGTTTATCTGATCGTATATGAATTTAATTGAATTGAAATATTTAAATGACTCATATTGCACTAATAACAGAAATGACAAGATTAATTTTAATATAGAAATTACATTTTGAGGTTTGGTTTGCTGTTCCTCTATGTCCATTTTTCTTTCACGTTCTCCATCAAAATGTGTAGAGTATTTTCATCAGTTACATGCTTAGGAATCTTATAGTATTCATTTCAACATCACTGCAGAATACATGTACTGCTAAATCATGTCCAATTACCATGGACAGGGTGATTTTAGGAGATGGAGATTTGATGATATGGCATATAATAAGTGTATCATGTTGCCTAATAAAACTCCAGGAAATAAAGGCGAAAAAATCACTGTTCGCTTTCAAAAGTTTTGATTTCTGAAAGAAATTGTCCGTTTAAAAGAAAAATCAGAAACTTTATTTTATTAAAATGATTTAATCTATTAGTCAAAAATGTTAATTTTCAATTTCATGGATTGTGCCAAGTTTTTTTTTATATTTTAGTTTGATTTTCACAAAATTACAAAAGATAAAAGGAACCAATGTAATTTCTATGAATAATTTTTTTTTACATCTTCAATAGTTATGAAAGTCTTCTCCTGTTTATACGCTTTGACTTAAAGCACGTTTAAGTGCAGAATCTTCCAATGTAATTTTCTTAGAATTCGGTGACTCTCTGAAGCTGGTCGATGTAGATAAATAGGGGTACAGTTTGGCAGAATTCGAGGGATAGCACAATTGCGAAGATATAGTTTCTGAGGTCTAACTGCAATGGTGGTGCCTGTTATTTATCAAATGCTGATGTCT
>OY744516.1:23022879-23027879 GCA_963556195.1 Sepiola atlantica | reverse complement strand
GCGAAGGTGGTTAAGAATCGAACGTGAGAAGAAGAAGAAGAAGAAGAAGAAGAAGAAGAAGAAGAAGAAGAAGAAGAAGAAGAAGAAGAAGAAGTAAGAGGAAGAGGAAAAAAAGAAGAAGACGAAAAAGAAGAAGAAGAAGAAGAAGAAAGAAAAAAAAGAAGAAGAAGAAGAAGAAGAAGAAGAAGAAGAAGAAGAAGAAGAAGAAGAAGAAGAAGAAGAAGAAGAAGAAGAAGAAGAAGAAGAAGGGGAAAAAAGAGATAAAATGAAAGAAAAAAGGGGAAAGGGAGAAGTAGAGAGGTTTAGAGAGAAAGAGAAAAAGAAAGAACGAGAAAGTAAGTGAAAGGTATGTAGATGAATGGGTAAAATGCCTCAAGTTAAGAGTAAAATAACAGAGGATGACCACCACACATTTTGATGGCCTTGTGCCTTATTTTCAAAATGAATTGTAATAATTTTACTTTTAATTTACAAATAAATAATTCAAAGTATATTATCATTTCTATCCTCAGTCGGAGTATGAAAAATCCTTCTCGACTAGGATCATTTTTTGAATTTTTGTTCCAATCCAGAGTGACCCTTTTTTGAGTGAGGTGGATATCCCCCATATTAAAAACTGACCTCGTGTACGCAGTGATGACTTGTTCCACGTGGCAAAGCAAGTAAATAGGGGCATTCTCAAGAAAAAGGAAATAAATATAGAAACAGATATGATACATACTAACAACTGACAATAGATAATAAAAACATTATACCTCCTCTAGTAGGGTAGACTAGACTCTCAAGCCTTGGTAGTATAACTCGTCTAGGAGAAGGAAAGCTCTTAAATAACGCCACCGACCCATTTGGCATAATTGTAAAAGTGTTCGCGAATGGACTGGGAGACTAGGGTTAAATCATCGGTCATGCGAAAGACTAAAAAATGGTACTTAATTCCCCCTTTGCTAAACCCTAAGAATTATAAGGCGAGACTCAAGGGTAAGTGGAGTAATCCTGGGAAAATAGTGGCGCCCTCCCCCACATCTCGGTGTGGTAGCTAATGAAAAGGGGGTCTTTTGGCTGCTCTCGGCTGTGGTCGACAACTTTACTCTTTTTCTCTCTACTTATTGCGAAATTGCTTCCAGTTGTCCTGGACCTTTCCTTGTGACTGCACGCAAGCCGTGCCGGTTCATGTGAGATGGGGTTGTTAATTGCGCAACCCTAGCTTCACAAAAATAGCCATACAAGGGGTATCTATTGTCTCTCGAAACTGAAAGGAAGCTTTTTGTCATAATGGGCATTTTGTGTCAGCGAAATTACGTTACATTTATAAAAAAAAACTATTATATCAAATTCGTAAAGATATAGTTTTTTGAAACATCGAGAACTGTAATCCTACTTCAATATAAATACCGCTGTCATCATTTACGCATGATATATATATATATATATATATATATATATATATATATATATATAGAGAGAGAGAGAGAGAGAGAGAGAGAGAGAGAGAGAGAGAGAGAGAGAGAGAGAGAAAGAGAGAGAGAGAGAGAGAAAGAGAGAGAGAGAGAGAAAACGAGAGAGAGAGAGAGAGAGAGAGAGAGAGGGAGAGAGGTCATAATTTTGTTTCGGAATTTTTTAGATGAGGATTGATAATTTGTATTATTTGAATTATTCGGATTACTGTTCTCATCTTGGATGTTATTCTCATAATGTTTCGGCTGATGTAACCCCCTACCTTCTTCACGTGTGTCATGTCGAATTTCGAACGGAACCCTTTCCTTAATCCACGGGGGTAACTTGTTCTCGTTCTGTCAGCCATTACCGGGTAGAAATCTTAAGTAATTCGCAATTGTATTTCTAGTATCGACCGTACTGGGGATCGAACCTTCAACCTCCAGAAAACTGTCACTTAGAACTGATTATTACTTAGCACTTTTATCCTTTACGTAAGAGGTCCTTGTAGTCGGATGCTACATCGGCTGAAACGTTTTAAGAATAACATCCCAGATGAGAAAAGTAGTCGAAATAATACCAATTAATAATTTATCTTAAATCGTTAATTAAACAGGAAAATTTAATAAACACATTTTTATTTCAAGATATATCAATTTGGTAAAACAAACAAAAAACGACATACAACATTGTTTGATAGCTTATTATTTATAAATTTAAGGGTTAAAAAATCGAAAGTATTCATGGGATTTAAATTTCAACATTTTGTAAGACGTATTTTTGATTTGATTGCAAAACTGATTTTTTAAAGAACATACATCCCTTCATAAAGTATCTAATAATGTAAAGGTTGCTTACAAAAAATTAAACAAAACTGAATGTATAAAGACGTACAGCTGCTATAATATAATGAGATAATGTTTACTGATAAAGCCGGATAAATTTATAAAAGTATTTTCATATATAATTATACGCTATCATGAATTCCTAATTTCAATTATTTTAATTGTATACAGGCATTTTTTATATGCATTCACAAAATAGCAAATATTTGCATCCGGATGATGCACATGATCGCCAGTTTATATAAACACACGATGATGCACATGATCGCCACACGACTAATATTTGATCATTCGTCGAGTGGCTCAATAATTGTGTGACGACAAGCGTAAATCGCAAGTTGAGATCTGCAGACAAATTCATGAGGCAGCCATTTTCCAAGCCTAGGGACATGTTCATGTTGTTTGTTTTTGGGGTTTTTTTATCATAGTTCACCCCAAACAAGGCAGGTCGCCACTGTAGATGTAAGGGGCTACTGAGAAAAAAGGGGGAATTAAACCTAAATAGGAGCTGCGCAGCGAGATGTCTGTTTACATTAGTTTTAAATTTCTGCATGTCAGTAACGTCAGGTGAGCAGGAAGCAGGGAGAGAGATCCAGAGTCCAGCAGCACGAGGAAAGAAGCTTTTGGAGTAGAAAGCTTTACGGAATCTGGGGACATCCACAGTGTATGGATGGGATTTGGCAGATTGTCGGGTTGGTCTAGTGAATTTACGTCGTGGTGGTACCAGAGCAGCAAGCTCATCAGAGCACAAACCATTGAAGTACTTGTAAAACAGGCACAAGGAAGCAACATTGCGGCGATGGGACGGAGGCTGGAGCTTGGTGGATAGTGAAGGACCTATCAAGTTAGCAACTCTTTTTTGGACCTTGTCTAAGAGGGAGAGACTAGTTGATGATGCACCAGCCCAGATGTGGCAACAATACTCCATGAATGAGCGGATGGTGGCTTTGTAGAGATATAGGATAATGTCAGGTATGAGAAGTTTACTGGCACGATATAGAGAGCCCAACTTTCTTTGCAGCAGCCCTGACAATGTTTTCGATGTATTTATTCCAATTCATGCTATCTGTGAAAGTTAGGCCGAGGAGTTTGAATGATGAACTCTCAGGTAGGGTGTTATTTGCCATGACAATCGATGGTTGAAGATGATGATGAACACTGTCTGGTTTGAAGAAAACTTCATTGACAATTCTTCAACTGATACTGCAGGGTTTTTTTTTTAAATGATAACACAAGGAGATCTTCATTAAACGTAACTGGATCACCTGATCCATCTTCATCTTCAAGAGCGAAATTTCCATGTCTAAATGTTATAAACCATCTTCTGCACGTTCATTCGGGTATTCTTTAAGCGTATAATTCAAGTCGCTTCAATTGCACAGTCTTTAAACTCATAAAACATAATGTTCATCAAATGATCCTTGTTTTAAAGACTTTCAACAGTGAAAGTTTAATGATTTATTCCTGTAAAAATATGTTTGATGACGTTAAATGTGTCCGAACGCATTTCTATGAATATGATTTATTAATATAAAATACACAGTTATTAAGTCCTAGTGTATATTTATAATAATATACATTACATTCATAGTGCATATTATATATCAATAAATATTACTTTATTACTTTTGTAAGTAAGCATTCTGCTGGATTATTTTTTTCACTCACCCCGGAACCACTATATATGACTATTATTTAGTTCCAATGGACATTCCAGCTTACTATTCAATTTCAGAGAACTAAAATCCGGACAAAACATGTGGGATGACCTAATACATTTTTGTGCACTCTTCAACCTTCTTTGCCACCATCATCATCATCATCATCATCATCATCATCATCATCATCATCATCATCTTTTCCTTCCTCTTACCTGTTCGGTCTACGCCACTCTCTCCTTCAATGGGTTGCACTTAATGTCCTCATCGATCTAACACATCACATGGCTAATTAATATTTCTCTCTTTCCATTGCAAAACGTCTCTGTCGGTCGATCCCGATCAATTTGTTTACAGTAAAATTGATTGCTGACTAAGATGAATGTAAACGAAGTAAACCCAACAGAAAACAAAAAACATAAAATAAAAAATAAAAAACAAAAAACAAAAAAAATAAAAAATAAAAAATAAATAAAAAATAAATAAAAAATAAATAAAAGAGAATAGTTTAAAAATAAAGACGCAGACATTCTCGAAATGGCTGTCGGCCCCTAAAAGTTGCTTTTTAGGACAAAAGGATCTAAAGAAGAAAGAAAAAAAAGAGATATTGAGCTTAAAACAAATTTGACCTAAATCTTCACCTGCTATTTTGAAATCCGTGTTGATTCTTTCGTCTTTTGGTACTCGAATTCGGGTTATGTGAAGGAAGAGACGACGGAGCGGGGGGGGGGGTATGCAGCGTGAAATTAAATGCTTAAGCAATTCGGTGCTGCGTTAATTCTTCACTTTTCAAAAATAAGGTCCAACGGTTTGTAGCGAGAGTGATGGCACGGATGGCGATAGACAATAACCGGGTGTCTCGCGCAAACTCCCGCTAACAAGTAGACAAAATCAAGATGGGAATGATGAACGTGACAATGACAAAAGGACACAAAGTGTTTTTAGTACGTTAGAAATATGTCTATATGAAAAAAAGTTGCTTGAGTAGATGATGTTGATGCTGCTGTTGCTACTGCTGCTGCTACTGCTGCAGCTAGCTGCTGCTGCTGCTGCTGCTGCTGAT
>OY744516.1:23012879-23020379 GCA_963556195.1 Sepiola atlantica | reverse complement strand
TATATATCCCTCACTTTCTCTCTCTTTCTCTCTCTCTCTCTCTCTCTCTCTCTCTATATATATATATATATATATATATATATAGAGAGAGAGAGAGAGAGAGAGATAGATAGATAGATAGATAGATAGATAGATAGATAGATAGATAGATAGATAGATAGATAGATATAAGAATGAAAAGGAATTAGAAAAGCGACGGAGGCAGATCTTTTTTCAATTCAGTTGTTCTATGTAAGGTATATTCCGCAAAAAAGCAATTTATTCAATTAATTTTTTCCTTAAGCCACTATTTTCAAAGATCAAAATCTTATCATCAGAGGAAATTGCTGGGATAGATAAGTTGGCAAAAGCCAAGATTTAAAATCTGAAAAAGTAAAACAAAGATTGTGGCGGAAAAAAGGCAAACAGAAGCCCGAATGCAAGCAAGTGTCCGATTGTAAAAAAATCGGGTGTCAAAAAGTCCGTCGCTTTTCTAATTTCTTTTCATCCTTCTACCTATCTATGTGCTCTATCCGGTATATTGAGCTGTATACTTTTCACAATAGGTTATACCTTTCCTAAAAGTTCGCTTTTAGTTCTCTACTTTCTCTCTCTCTCTCTCTCTCTCTCTCTCTATATATATATATATATATATATATATATATATATATATATATGTACTTCATGTATCCACATAAAATATTATAAGGGGATATAATTTTTTATGTGTCTATTTTCAGTATTTACTTCAACAGTGCTCGATACGTAAGTAGAGCTAGGTAGTAAGCAATGAAAATATATATGGCAATCAAGCTACACAGAGGCTCCCGTGTTTCATCCCCGGGGGGAATCGTCAGGCTAAGTGCATTTAGCCTGACGATTCCCCCCGGGGATGAAATACGGGAGCCTCTGTGTAGCTTGATTGTCATATATATTTTTTATTGCTTACTATATATATATATATATATATATATATATATATATATATATATATATATATATATATATATATATATATATATATATATATATATATATATATATATATATATGGAGGAGAGTGTATAGACTTTGTCTGTTTCCAATCAATGTGCACCCGGAATTAATTGATCTGCAGTTGCATCCGAATGTCGATTTCAATTATAATTAATTGCAGTTATTTGTATTTATCGGCTGGTGTATCGGATATTAGTTGATAACCAATTATCATCAGCGTTCCGCTGCTTTGCTTTTTTACATAGCTACTCTCAGACGCTTTCTGGCTTGTGCTTGATACACACACACACACATATATATATATATATATATATATATATATATATATATATATATATATATATATATAATTAATTTGTTCATGTATATACACATATAATATTAGAAAGTAATATAATACATCGTGTATATATGTTCAGTATTTACTTCAACAGTGCTCAATGCGTAGTATGAAAATACAGGGTGACCCCAAAAAAACGGGGCAAAACTCTAATTAGGTCCCGTTTCTTAGTGTTTCGTCCGAATGAAATGAATGTTTGGTCATAACTAGTTTATTATATTCAAAACATCACATCAAAACACTAGGGTCTTTGGCCTTTTTTCTCCGTTCTACAGCATGTGTTCTAGATGGCCTCCATTTAGCTCCGTGCATTTCTTGAGGCGCAGAACGAAGTTGTCCATGACGTTCTTACAGACTGAATTGGGAATGGCTCTCATCTCCTCTCTAATGGCTTCCCTGAGTTCCGTGATGGTTCTGGGTTTCCCTGCGTACACTCTGTCCTTAAGATAGCCCCAAAGGAAAAAATCTGGGGGGCTTAGGTCCGGGCTATGGGGTGGCCACTCAAAATTAGTCTTGAGACTGATCACTCGGCCTCCGAAGTTCTCTTTCAGCCAATCTCGGGACAGACGTTGGATGGCGCTGGTATCGGATAAATGGTAAGTTAAACGTCGAGAGAGAGTTGTTGTAGTATATTGTGTGTGTATTTAGGCAGCATATTTTAATTTAGGCAAACCTTATTTAATGACACAGAGTGTTTTTGCTTGATATAAACCCACGGAATTTACATACAGCAATTTGACCGAAACACTAAATTCGGAAAATTGAAAAAATAAAACAAAGTCTCATCAAGCAAAAACACTACGGGTTATTTAATAATGTTTGATTAATATATATATATATATATATATATATATATATATATATATATATATATATATATATATATATATACATTAAAAGTGCATACCTTTTTTTAAAGCATCCAAATTAAATTTAAAAACAAGCAGTAAGGTAAAATAAAATACCTTTTAAAGCATGCTAAAGATGCGATAATATTTTATTAAAAAAAGAAAAAACGATACCGATTTTTTTGTATTTTTTTATAAACTTTCATTTTTAGTTTATAGTACAGATAAATTTCGCCAAATAGAATTGGCCTCTTCAGTGTAGTTTGTAGATCCGATCTTATTGGACTGCCGGTTTCAGTTGGTGCAACCGGTTTATGAGGTGTTTTTTTTCTCACTTTCGGTACGAGATCACGCTTGCACGTGGTATATGTATATATTTTAAAAGTTCATACCTTTTTTTAAAGAATCCAAATTAAATTTGAAAACAAGGAGTAAGGTAAAATAAAATACCTTTTAAAGCATGTTAAAGATGCGATAATATTTTATTAAAAAAAGAAAAATCGATACCGATTTTTTTTTTATAAACTTTCATTTTTAGTGAAGAAAAAAAACATCGGTATCGATTTTTCTTTTTTTAGTAAAATATTATCGCATCTTTAACATGCTTTAAAAGGTATTTTATTTTACCTTACTCCTTGTTTATATATATATATATATATATATATATATATATATATATATATATATATATATATATATATATATATATTATATTACTGATGGAAATGTTGTATCTGACTGTCTGAGGTCGAAACTATACTATTACTTCTATATCTGAAGCCCAAACTATACTATTACTATCTTTTAATGCTAAATTCATTTAACTATACTATTTTATATTAATGTACAATCTATATTATTTGGATTATTCGGAGTACTAAGGATTCTGTTCGAAATTCCGTACAGATTCCCGAGTTCGACATAAATATCCCCGAGTTTGACAAGGCGCACCTAAAAATGTTAGAGGTTACATCGGCCGAAACGTTGTAAGAATAACATGGCCTCCATTCCGTCTTGTAAGACAATTAATACCCTCTGTAGGGGTGGCTGCGCGTGTAAATGTGAAGCAAGTGTGGCACAATCCTAAATCACACCTCTCCTGAGTCTGAACTGCTTGATTCCAGTGGCAACAGAAATCCAGGACGACTGGAAACAATGCCGAGATAAGCGGTGAGCACATACAGTCCCTAGTATTCCCAAATGGTCACCCATTTAGTACTGGCCAGGTTGAACGTCACTTAACTTCGGTGATCTAACGGCGTAAGAATAACATCCAAGATTGAAACAGTTGCCCCATAAGCTAAATAATACAAATTATCGATCCTAATCTAAACAATTCTGAAACATAATATATTATCTTTCAATGCTCAATTTAGAGGATAGTGTAGTATCTGTTCTGTTGTCATGATACCATCCACCCAGGCGTTATCCCCTCTTTTTGAGGAAGCGGGTAATGTGATATCTGTTCTCTGGTCATATACCATTCTGCTAGGGATTATCTGCTTCTCTATTTATGGGGGGATAGTATAGTATATGTTCTGTATCCATGAGACCATCCTCCTACGCATTACTTCATCCTTTGGAGGTAGTGTAGTATATGTTCGTTCGTCATGATACCATACTCCTCCACATTACCTCCTGTGTGTAGTAAATGATTGTTCGTCATATATACTAGCAAAAATATGCGACCCGGGGGGGGGGGCATATTATTGCTAGTATATATATATATAACGTAAATAAGTATACATAATAATGTAAATGCAGTTTGTTTGTCAATTTTTGTCATCGCTTGGAATCTGACGAATCAATGTTTGATTCTGACTAGCCATTATGTTATTAACAAGAAAAAATGTATTTTGATTTAGTTTCTTTCAAAAAATACCCATCCATGCTCGGAAGATATTTAAAATTGAGATATTCTCTCAATAATGTCTATTAACAGTAGTAGCAACTTACGACATTAATAAAAAGAGTTTTGCTCTACTTGTGCCAGCTTTCAGATAATTATTACATATTAAAAAAATATTTTAAACTATTTATTTATTGAAAGTACCTGTATACTTTTATGGTAGGTAAAATAATTGGATTTCGAACAACTAAATAAAATGTTGTTTAAATGAAATGATACAAGCGGCTGTTGTGAACCTTATTGTATATCAGCACATGAATTTATTAATGTAGAATTAATTATTTTATGGTAATTTTATTATTATCTATTTAACTTATTTATTCCAAAAAATATTTGTAATGGGTCTTTCTTTAACACAAATAAAAAAGAATACATTCCCTTAAAAAATTGATATTACTTTAAATCTCACTAACAATGTTGGGAGTTACATTGGCGAAACTATCCTTGTGCTTATAAGATAGCTCGCTGTCCATATATACGTGGCTTCCAATTAGGACAAAGCTAGACACAAGATCAGTTTTTAAAGAGGTGAAAATAGAAAGATTCTTGATTCGAAAATACAATAAAATTGTTATCTAGCGACTAGGTGTGATAAAATTTTCCAGGACTTTTTTTACATATATGGAAGAGCGACCCTCATTTATATGGCTTAAGGAAAGAAAAATAAACATGTTTTTATCGAGTAAACCTTGCATTGAACAATCGAAGATTAAATAGATTTGTCATCCGCGCATCTTTATTCTCTTTCTTTCTTTATATATATATATATATATATATATATATATATATATATATATATATATATATATATATATATAATTATTTTCTGGTCATATCTACTTGCTTCAACCCGAGGGAAAACTAACTGTACTTATCTATTTGCCTACTCAGGAGGTCAAAGTTTGACACAAGATCAGTTTTTTTCATATGGGGAAATACATATAATAGTTTCGATTAAAACAAACAGTGCCTACCGACTGGCCGAGGCCTGTTAAAAGAGTGTTCAGAAAAGAAACAATCTGGATGTTATTCACACTCATGGACATTGATAGAATTAATTTCGTTCAACTTGTTCGAATTTTAATGGTAAGCAATTTCTAATTGCATCGATTTGTCGATTCCAATGTATTTGAAATCATCGCCGAATTTTACAATCTATAATGCATTTATGGTGTCTCTTTCTTAAAATAAAGCTCTATATAAATTTCAAAGTACAATTTTTGAGAAATCAAATAGTTGTATTGATTTTGTTTTAGTTTTTATTTTACAATAATATTGTGGAGTCTATGTCTGACTTGTCCACCAAACTTTAGTCATCGATCTCTAACAGTCTTTGCTTTATCGCCGTTCAATCACATGAGGAGCAAATTTGGTGATCGTCTAATCAGTAGGATGCGTGATTCTGAATGGGCTTCACACTTATCAGACCATAACCCCTAGATTTTTTTTTTGGCAGGGTTATTATAATAAAGATGATATCTATCAAAACAATCCGTAAACTGAAGAGGGCCATCATACTCAAACTCAGGAGCACATTTGGGGTATATCATTGAACGGTGATAAAATTAAGACTGTTGGGTATTCATGACTAAAACTTGATGCAGAGCTAAATGGCAGTCACCTCGAAAAAATGTTCTAGAATAAAGAAAAAGAGTCTAAAGGTCAGAAGTTACATAGGGATAATTTTGCACATGCTGACGCCAATGTATGGGAGACAACTCTATTTTACTGACAAAAAAAGCCAATTTCAATTTTGAAAACCGACATATATATTTTTTTTAATTAAATTAGGAAAACTTTTCATTATTATTATTAAATTAAATTAGAAAAAAAACAACTTCTTTGTCGGCTAGATAAAAAAAATGTTGAAGTTTTTTTTTTATTATTATTTAAATTAGGTAAAAAACTTTTTCAGTGGTTATTGGAATATAAATATTTTCGATTTCATTAATGAATATTAAATCAAAATGATAGTCAAATTTAGGCCGTCCACGAATAACCATATATTCACTATCGTTGAAATTAAAGATTTCGACTGGACTTTTACTTCATTAGTTCCAAACGTATGAGGTTTGAAACACAATAAACCAGTTATTACCAAAGTTGCATGTAATTCTTGCAGAGAATCTAGAAATGAGGGTCACTGAAAGTTAAGATATGTTTTTATGGGGCGGGGGGGGGGGGCACGCTGTAGGTATATGTGTTTGCGGGTTAACACAACGTGAATTACATAGTCGGATTGATCGGTGTGTGTGTGTGTGTGTGTGTGTGTGTGTGTGTGTGTGTGTGTGTGTGTGTGTGTGTGTGTGGATATTTGAAGGTATGAGAAAAATATTCCATATCTTCATGTACATATTAGCGTAAGCCGATAGACTTGCGTATGTCCTAATTATGTGTCACTCTAGCTGCTTTTATACTGAGTTGTAGGAGTGAAACTGACGCAAGCAAAATCTCACACGTCAATTACTCACACCCACTTTGTCTAAATACTTAAAAGTGTGAATCTATTGGCATTGCTGCATGTTAAGAATTGGTAATGGAAAATATCTTGTACAAAATCTTGGACGGTGTTACTTCTTACTAGTGGCATATTGGTAATTAGCAATAAATGTAAACGGTTGGGGGTCAATGTCGATATGTGAGGTTACGCACTGGCTGCTCTTGTTGAAATAATGAAAATGTAGTTCCAGAATTGAAGCGTTGTTGAAATTTGAATATATTTAGAAGTTTAAAAAGCCAAGTTTTTACCCCGCCTAATAGACCGGTATTGTCCGGGCCTTCGGGTCTGGATTTACGCCGGTCTATTGGGGGTTGTCGGTCCTGTGCAGTTCTAGGAGGTGCACCCTCCCAGGCTTTGCCTCCCCTCTTTGGGGAGGAGTAAGTTTATTGCTTACTGTCTGAGGCGCCCCTACCGGGGAATGCCGACGGGGCTGCCCAGGCAATTTTTAAACAGCCAGAGTGCTACAATTCTCGAGCGCTTGTTCTTTCACACTTTCCCGACCTTGTGTCACATCTTGCCTTGTGGGAGGAAAACAAATAGAAACAATGCGGTTTTTTTTTCAAAAATAAATCATTATTTAAAAAAAATTGAATTTTTGACGCAAATCGTCCTAATCATAAGTAATAGATATTTTTTGTGAGTATATATATATATATATATATATATATATATATATATATATATATATATATATATATATATATATATATATGATAGTAACCAGACATATATACTTTTATTCCAGTGGCAGTGTCAACTTCTGGAGTTGCAGCCCTAGTTAAATTTCATCCCTTACGATGATTGACGAAACAGAGTCTCTGTTAAAGGATGAGTCTCACGCAGTGGAGCAGCTCTTTCTGCGTGTTGAACTAGCGGTAGTCCGATTTAACATTTCCACCACCATTGCAGCTTGATGTGGATGACCAAA
>OY744516.1:22990379-23007879 GCA_963556195.1 Sepiola atlantica | reverse complement strand
CTTGTTTCTTTTCTTTTACTTCTTTTTCGTGTAAATTTACTGTAGTGTATTTTTATTATGATATTCTGTATTCCTCTTTTTTCACATCGAATTTACGAATTTGTAACCTTCTTCTTTATTTCATCTTTCCCTAGGAGCATACACCGACGTTACCCGTGTGGATATATATTGCTGGTCTGAAATAATTTCAAATATAGTCATGGTTACCATTTTTTGCTTTAAAAGAAATTTGCAAAATAACATTTGCGATATGAGCTCAAGTAATAAAAGAAAAATGTTAGCGATCTAGAAAACTTCTCACACCTGCCAGTATCCTATATCTCTATGACGTCACCATTCGCCTTTTTGTGTGGAGTTCTGTTGCCACATATGGGCTCGTGCACCAAGCATTAGTCTCTTCCCATTGGACAGAGTGCAAAAAAAGAGGCTCGAAACTAATAGGTCCCACACTGTCGATCAAGCTCTAGTCCCTGTCCCATCGCCGCAGTGTTACATCCCTGTGTTTGTTTTACAAGTATTTTTGGCTAAGATCAAAGTGTAGTATCTGTTCAGATGGATACTACACCCCATAGACTGGTATTGTCTTGGCCTTCGGGGCTTGATTTACGCCGGTCTATGGGTCTGCCCTGTGCAGTTCTAGGAGGTCCACCCTCCCAGGCTTCGCCTCCCCTCTTTGGGGAGGAGTAAGTTTATTGCTTACTGCCTGAGGCGCCCCTACCGGGTAATGACGACGGGGCTGCCCAGGCAATTTTTAAACCCCACTTTCTCGACCCGACCTTGTGTCACATCTTACTTGTGGGAGTAAGATAAAAACTGGCCTTGTGCCTAACTCCTGGAGAGGAGTAAATCAATACTCTAACAAACTCACTGCACGTGAACCTCTTCAACGTAAATATACCTGGCTAACCCCTTCACTGTAGAAGGTCCCCAAATGTCGGAAAACTTTCTACTCTAATCGCTTCTTTCCTCGGACCACGTGTCTTAAGAATTTCCTCCCTGTACCCTGTTTCCACAACTGTTATAACATGTAGAAATTTAAATGTAATGTGAAAAAACATATTTGTGTACAATTCTCTACTTAGGATTTCGCCCTATAAATCTGGTTTTTAATCACAGTAGCTCCTTATGCCTCCGTGGCAATGTGTCTTGTTTGTGGTGAATAAACGTTTTTGTTTAGACAACTAAAGAAAACGCAATTATCTCCCTTGGACCATTTCGGAGTTATCGCCCTTGTCGATAGAGTCTTTCCTGGAGAGAAAGTAAACAGACCATGTCTGGAGACTGTCTTATTTCATCTCGCGCTACAGCGGCAATTAACTCATTATTTTATATTGTGTTCAGTTGTAATAAATTTGTGAAAAGTTTCTGCTGATATTTTATCCATTTTTTCTTTACAAATATTATTGATTAAACCTAAATTACAAGGTTTACAAAAGTTTTTATAAAAAGTTTATGGAAAAAACAACAACCGATAGAAGCTGTGTAGCAATCGTTTGTAGTGTTTCCTACAAAACAACTATGGACTCTTGCGTTTGGTCATTTGATTTTAGGGTCAAATGTATAAATATTAATACACTCCTCGCGATCGGATGTACTGTGAAGACCATCAACAATTATGAATTATTATTGTTATAAGGCTCTGTCAGAAAGGACATCGAGCTCTTTGTGTGTGCAAGGTCTTATATCTTGATTCGGCTTTGTTGCGATTTTGAAAAGTAAAACTTTTATGTTAAGTTTTTAACAAAATCACTTGATCCTTTTCAAAATTAAAATTAGAAAGAGATCAGTTTAAGTTAACTGATCTCTTTCTTATTTGATTTTTTTAAATTGAAGTCGACCTTTTTTAAAAATTGAAGTTGATCTTTTTTAATTTGAAATTGATATTTTCGTTTGGATGGCAGTTGATCTTTTCTTTAATTTTTAATTTAAAATTTATCGTTTTTAATTTGAAGTTAGTATTTTTAATTTGAAGTTGAACTTTTTAAATTCCAAGTTGATTGTTTTTTTAATTTGAAGTTGTTATTTTTTATTTGAAGATAATCTTTTTTTTAATTTGAAGCTATTTTTTTTAAATTTAAGTTAAGCTTTTTTTATTTAAAGTTGACCTTTTTAATTTGAAGTCGACTTTTTTAATTTGAAGTTTATCTTTGTTTAATTTGAAGTTTACCTTTTGGAATTTGAAGTTGAACTTTTTGTAGTTTATCTTTTTTATTTAAAGTTGATACTTTTTAATTTTAAGTTGATTTCTTTTAATTTGAACAATTTATAGCGTGACATATGTAAGTGCATGCGTACGTAGTAACAACTGTATTAATTCACATATTCCTCTTTTTAAAACTTTTTCTTCTGGCAGCTTTGATTGTTTCGTTCTCCTTTTATATTAATTTTCTTTCTTTACTTTGTTGTTCTTCGTCTTTTTTCAAATGTCCACTTCTTTCTTCTTTTTTTTCTTTTTCTTTTTCTTCTTCTTCTTCTTCTTTTTCTTCTTCTTCTTCTTCTTTTTCTTCTTTTCTTCTTCTTTTTCTTTTTCTTCTTTTTCTTCTTTGTCTTCTTGTTTTTCGTCTTCTTTGTCTTCTTCTTTTTCTTTTCCTCTTCTTTTATTTCTTCTACTTCTTCTTTTTCTTTTTCTTCTTCTTCTTTTTCTTCTTCTACTGTTTTGTTTCTTTTTCTTCTTATTTTATGAATTGTTCTCCTTTTACTGATTCTGAGCCTTCTTCTATTCTTAATTGTCCTCTTCCTTCACCTTCTTTTTGGTTTTTTTCTTCTTTCTTTCTGGAATATTCTCCCCATTTTTCTTCGTCGTTATCTTTTTCTCAATTTTCACCCTTTGTCTCCTTTTTCTTCCCTTTCTTCTTTTCATTATAGTCATCCGCCTTTTTCTTTTTTTTCTTCTTTTGCTGCGCCATTTTCTCCACCTCCTTCTTTTTCTTCTTCTTTCTCATTATTCTTCTTCTTATTATTCTTATTCTTATTATTATTATAATTATTATTATTTTATTATTATTATTATTATTATTATTATTATTATTATTATTATCATCGAAATTTCTTTTTTTATTACTGTTTTTTTATGTTTAATTTAATTTATCTCCTTAATACATTTTTAATTCCACTTTTTCAACATCTAAAACCAGAAAGACAAAAAAAATGAGTAATTGTTTCGCTTTGAACGCCGGTCGGAGGTCATGTCGGGTCAATCAAAATACTTTGCCCAGAAAGGGGCTATCCTCCTTCCCTCGAGTGAGGTTAAGTTTCACATTTCCCTCTCCAATGGAAAAGTTCCGATAAATCACAGACGTTTCACTACAATTAACGCCGAATTATATTTCATCTGTGCTCATTCGTTGCTGCCTCTGACTCCCCTTGGCAAAGAATGGAAATATTTAAAAGAACAAACAAAACAGAATCCAGCGATAGCACGTGTTTTACTTTGCACTTTATCACACTTCATACGTTTAATAGTCGAAGTACGATGGGAATTTTATAGACAACTCATTTGATCTCGAAAAGACAGAATAGAAAATAACACGAAACAAATTAAACAAGCTTTCACTTTTCTTATACTAGAAGAATTCTCGTCCCATGACTCGTATAGCCAATAAAAAAAGCATTAGCTTTAAATTTTAATGTTTTTCTTCATTTAGGGTGAGTATGGTACGGTTTCGGTGGCACACCCGTAAATGCTAAAGTTTACAAAAACATGTGCCCACGTTCCTCACCCTGTTTTCTAGAATACTTATTCTATAATTCATAACAATAAGTTCAATAGTTTAGGATTTTACCAATCACATACCTATCATTGACGCTTACGCGTGTGCACTGATCCTTGTTAAAAAAAAGTATTACTCAATATAACTTAAACTTTGATGTGTGTGTTATTCACTGTCTTATTGAGAATATATATTCCAAAATTCATAATGATCGGTTTATTAGTTTAGTAGTTTACGCTGTATTACGAAATATATATATATATATATATATATATATATATATATATATATATATATATATATATAAACATAAAGAAAGAGACAAAATGCCTTCATAAAAACCATGTGTTAGATGCAGATATTTTTATTAAAATCAAAATAAAAAATAAAAACATTTTTTCTTTTTTTTTCTTCATCTTGACTTTTTTATCTAATATTTCGCTTGATATAACAAGCCTCGTCAGAGCTTTAGATAAATAAAAGGTATTAACCTTTTTTTTCGTAATAATCCTTCCTGGTCTTCTAGAAGTGACATCCGATGTTATGTGGACTAATGGTGCAAATGTTTTTTAAATTGAACTTAAATCGCGCATGGTTGCTGGAAGGTATAAATTTGGGAAAGTTCATTTTTTAAGCATCTTTAGAATTTTAAGCATAAAGAAAGAGGCAAAATGCCTTCATAAAAACCATGTGTTAGATGCAGATATTTTTTATTAAAATAAAAATAAAAAATTATTAGATAAAAAAAAGTCAAGATGAAGGGTTTCTAATCCTGCCACTGGTATGAATAATCATCTCTACACTGACGATGTCTTAAACGATTAAACGTATACGTATGTAGATAAACAAATATTTTTAATTACATATATATATATATATTTATTTATATATATATATATGTATATATGTATATATATATATGTATATATATGTATATATTTATGTATGTATATATAAACATATACACATATCTATATTTATATACATGCACACCTTAAATGTTAAAATTTACATAAAAAATAATGGGTCCATGTTTCTCACCGTGTTGCCTAGAATATATATTCCAAAATTCATACTGATCCGTTCATTAGTTTAGGAGATAATCCTGTACATAGCAAATATATATATAGATATCTAACAGTATATATAGAGAGAAATATGAAATAGAGCCAGTTTGTTACCGTATCTTGGTGATTAATAACATTTTACTACAAGTTACATAATTAAGTATTCGTCGTCAGTCACACAAGACAAGTATTCATCTATGTTCTACAAAATAAAAATTGGATTTCCGATCGATTTCAATATTTAATC
Organism: Sepiola atlantica; assembly: GCA_963556195.1. Taxonomy (NCBI): domain Eukaryota; kingdom Metazoa; phylum Mollusca; class Cephalopoda; order Sepiida; family Sepiolidae; genus Sepiola; species Sepiola atlantica. The sequence continues at coordinate 23,002,855 of OY744516.1, read as the reverse complement.
CTGAACGATTTTTTATGTTTGATGAGTAATACATAAAGAAAGGCGTATGCTCATTATTCTCACACTTAAAAGTATTCCAACTGGCAATTTTCCGATATTTACCGGCAGTAAATCATATTTTAAGTATTTTCATTGGCTAATTTAAAGTAGATTCCTTAAATAAAAAAAATTAATTGGCATATTTAAGATACTTACAAAATATTATAACTGATAAAATAATTGAGGTTAACTAAAGCTAAAATATGTTAAAATAATTATGACTGAAAACAATAATATAAAAATAGACAAATTTATAAAGAAACAAATCTTAATCTGAAATCGTTCTGTCTTCGCCGGCCAATGTCACGTATAGCCTAACATCCGCTCTGGTTTATGTAGTTAATAGCGCCGCCATTTCCTAATTGCGCCGGTGGCTCAATTTATTATCTCGCCGTACTTACAGACATAGGTTTATGGGTTGAACCTTACACGGGGCATAAGTATTTTGACTCTAATTTTGTCCCAAAATAAACTTAAATATTTTCAAATTACAATATATTAATAAGTTTACTTAATTTTTTCTGTAATCGGTGTAATTTACGGAAATTAAGATTTCGGTGGACGCCGGATAAATAACCAGAAGTGGGTCGTACTCATTACAATATTTAGTGGACTCTTTCAAAACGCCCTGCTGGGGAATAGTGGCAATATGCTTAAAGGGGGATAGTTCATATTTATATTACCCGGCAACCCTAATTGAAACACTTTTTTTCATTTTTATATTGGTAATCTTTGTACCAATACAATTGCCTGCAACCAAAACACGGTTTGATGAAATTTAGTTGGTGAATTAATTTTCTATTTGTTACGGATATTTCTAATATGTAACACTCCGCTTTGCTCAATGCCTCACGAATCTTGGCGAACACTAATAAAACGCTGCAATATGTTGAAACGTAAAAGCATGTTCATTATATAGTTTATTAAGAACCCTTTGTCTGAGTTCTGCATGTGTATTCGATACTAAAACCTGTGCATGGATTAGACATTTTAAATTGTTAGTGCTAAACTCCGACAATTTGAAATCATCGCAGTTTTTGTTAACTACACTAGCGAAAGTAGTGTAGTCTTCGTCTTCTTTCCTTGTGGGATGCGTACATTTCCACCTTTTGTTAAAAAGAGACGTTTTAGGGTTGAATAATTTAGTTAATAATTGTATCGCTTCAACAATTGTATCGTTGGTTTATGTGTCAATATATAATTGGCGAATTTGGTATGTTTAACTGTACCCAACTTTCTTAATTGCAAAGGAACTTTTTTTAAATCGGTTCTATTCGCACAGTGTGTATTATAAAGATCTTCGTATCGTCTAAAATACGAAGCAAACGTAATTTCGTTTATAGTGTTATAAGTAAATTTATCAATAGTGCTCGAAATAGCGTTTTGTGAAAATGCACTTTCATCTTCAAATTTAGCCAGATACACGTGTCCATTGATTCTTTTATGTACGTAAAAATTAATTAATAAAATACATATAAAAAATAAAAATAATGACACGTCTTATTAAAGGCGACCTAATGCAATATTCTTTAGCGCTTAGGAAGTGAAACATTACTAAAAACAGCGCTACTTCTATCGCCAGTAAAAACAATGAAAAAAACTACGTAACTTAACATTATGACGATAAAAAATCGTACATATTTTAACAAGGCGTTATGGTCTGGTGGTAACAGGTCATACAACAGACAATAATACCGAGTGTTCTATCTTTGTCAAGGTTAGCAATGCTGATGTAGCCATAAACACTTGTCCATGGATTCTTTTATTCATGTAAAAATTTATTTATATATATATATATATATATATATATATATATATATATATATATAGTAATCCATAAACGGGCTGTTTCGCTGTATCACGGCTCTTCAGTCGACTAGACTAGAACCAAACTCAAGTCAGGATCGAACCTACAACCATCTAGTTTATCGTCGGCGATTCTATCCAATTGATAATGAGAGGGGCGCCGTTGGTAAGTGGTATTTTATATAAACATTGTAAACCACTGCTGATAGTGCTCTATTTATGTATTTAAAAAGAGGTTTGTATTACGTTAAATAGTGACTAACGACAGTGCTCACCCAGAGATGGGGACTCATATAGTCATTCACAGATACACTGTTTCGCTGTATCACAGCTATTCATTGCGGCAAGGCTAGCACCTATCCTAAGCCAGGATCGAACTTACAACTATCGGCGATTCTAGCCACTTTAGTACGGGACGAGCGCCGTTGGTAAGTAATATATATATATATATATATATATAACCTCTTCCCAAAAATGCCTGTTTTATATTCATAATAAATGTTAATTTAAATAATATCATTAGCTAAATAAGTGTATCTCTTTGCGTTATCAAAGAAGTCTTGATACGTGGTGACAAAACATGACCATTTTTATGAACGAAAGGTCATGTTTCGCTAGACTACGTGCTGACTGGTGGTTGGCTTTTTTCATTCGATCACTCAACAAACTGCGATGGATGCAAACATAATAAGCACTGATTTTGTAACGACGGTTTCACTGAAAATTCAAATAATCTTACTTCCCATTAAGAATTAGCGCATTCTCCGCGATACCCGTGTCTCAGATCGGATTAAGGATGAACGAACGTTGATGCCGGATTATGGCGACTTTGCGCGCGAGACAGCTGCTGTAAGGTTATCGGTGATAAAAGAAGATAAGATAATGGCCCCGGCGGCTGCCATTTTAACGCCCCTCGTGTACGGCTTTATATATTTCCGATGAGTGTTAAACGTAGGGTCGGGGGAGAATCGTGACTCGCCAGGATCATTTCAGAGATTCGCATTTTCAAGTGGAACCAGAAATTTGATTGGTGACCAATCGAGCCGAAATTATAGTCACGCATAAAGAGAAGGGAAACTATCGAATTTTATCGAAAATATAGTTTTTTTACATCTAGCAATATCAAGTTAAGTATTGAAATGATACCAATATCTTTCTATCGATCTATATACTACTAAAACTGTTGATCTTGTTATCTTGTTTGTCACCATGCATACTGGATGACGTCATCGTTTTTTAACGTCATTCATTAAAACAGAGGTCGGAGTAACCCTACACACTGTATGACATCATTAAAAGATGGCATCGTCCACTAAAACAAAGAGATGGCATCACAAAATAATGACGTCATTCATCAAACAAGAGATCCTTTATGGTGTTTTATGTAGACGATGCGTGGTTCGAAGGTTCGCGGGTCGTCTATTAAATGAATCGTCCAGAACCAAATTTTGTGGGCCTTGTTTCTTTGCTTGTTTGTTTGTTCGTTTGTTTGTTTGTTTGTTTGTCATCGTACACACTGCATGACGTCATCTGTTTAACCAAAAAGAGGGGAAGATATTCTTGACGTCATAAATGATGAATCGTGAACTTGTTTGCTTGTTTGCTTGTCTGTTTGTATCCGCGCGCACTGAATGACAAAAGAGAGAAGACGTCACACACACACAGAGAGAGAGAGAGAGAGAGAGAGAGAGAGATGGGAGACAGAGCGAGAGGAGAAAAGAGAGGGATAATGGTAGAAAACACAGAGTTAGACGGAAAACAGAAAGTCAAGGAATGAGAGAGAGAGGGTGCTATAGTACATAAAAACAAATAAATACTATCAAGAAATATATATATATATATATATATATATATATATATATATATATATATATACATAAATATTAAATTATTAATACCTACAGACGCTAGCTCTCATCAGTGCAGGAGAGTAACAATTTCAGATGGTCGGGAGGCGCGAACCTGGTTCACAGTGTCGCCATATCCACTCGGCCAACAGAAACTGTCACGTAATTGAGGGAAATTAAGATCTATATGTACCTAGAAGCGGGCACAGATAGAAGATTAGTCGAGAGTGTTCTACGAACTTATTCGGAACTTTGTATTAGAGCTTTTTGACAGTCTATTTTTAACATCCCCGAGAGTGCTCAACTTTAATCTCTTAAAGGGGCTTAGTATAATATTTATAAATAAATATTAAATTATTAATAATTAATAATTAATAATATATATTTATATATATATATGTGTGTATAATTACTAAAGGATGAACCGTAGTTTGTGGCAACTTTATAAATAGACTGAACGATCCGTTACCCGTTGGGTCATTAAGATCGAAATGTTCACAAGAGAAGGTAGAGGAGATAAAAATAGGGGAAAGAGGGACTAGACGTTGGTCTTTTTTTTTAAATAGAAATCGCTCCAGACACGGCACGAAGCCACTTGATGTAAGGGGCTAAAAATACTACTCTAAGGTAAAAAAAAACAAAAAAAAAAACTATCCAACGATAAGTGTAAGATGGATAGATTCCGACCCAGAAAACAGCCATTCTTCCCCCTTTGTCAGAAATATCGTACATGGAATGTAAGGACTAAAGGACAAAATAAGGGAAGCGAGAGTTACAAGGCTGCCGAAAGGTCCACTTTCTACTCTCCCTCTTTTCTGACGTTCAAAAAAAATAAGAATATGTCACAAACTATTCCAAGAGTCTTAGAGATAAATCATGATAATACATATGCTGAAACTGCATCACAGCGAGTACCTGGATACATATATTTCATTTTGATCAAACAATACAATAATATCGTGAGGATTTCATTCGTGCCAGACATCCCTAAAAAGAAAAAAGGACTTTTTACTTGATTCTATTTTATTCATAACATTTAAATTATAGAAATGAAAAAAAATGAAAATTGAAATGTTAATATGTGTTAAGGGCTTGGTGCATGATTACATATGAGTATCCATTCGTTTTAAGAAAAGGCCGAGGGCGCTTAAAGACTTACCGACAATTATTTCAATAAATCACACTTTACTTACACTTCATCCAATCAATGCTGAGTACCTCCTTGCCACCCCCGATGTATATTATAAAGTGCAAAAGTAAGAATGAAAAAAGGAAGCTGGTGTCATGGACTGGGGATAAGAGGACATGGGATTATTGATTACATCATCAGGTTGATTATACTTTTTTAACTTTTCTATTTTCTCTTCGATGATTCCAGGCGACGCCGGGTAGCCCTGCTAGTCTAATATATACGAGGAAAGTCGTATATCTGTCTGTGTGTAGTGTGTCCAGCTAAAACTGAAAAATAACAAATATGCAATTACAAACCATTACATATTGATCCCGAGCTGCATTTGGTAAAAAGAAATACTGTAATATGCATGTGCTTGGGGTCACCTGGTACCATATTAGCGCATAGAGAGATATAAAAGAAAATCATTTAAAAAAATGACTTCCTTTCGATGTTACTGATAATTGTTCGAAAAAGAACACTGACACTAGGTGTTGGATTATGGCCCTATGGGAATGGACGTATCTGTTGGAAATAGTTGGTTTGACTTGCGCGAATTAGCGCGGGCGCAGTAGAGTGCAGAATAGGGTCTGTTCTCACAGTCAGGGCTAACAGACGTGACACGGTCACCGTGTGACGAGACCTCAGATCAAAGGTCAGTGTGCACCTGCGAGAGGCTGTGACATCACATGCCTTTGCGTGGGAAACAGAGGGATCCGTGACGTCACTCGTTCTTCGTGAGAAGCGAGTTTCGTCAGTCTGGGTTTTGAAGACAACCCGATGAGACGTGATTGTTAAAATGTAAACTACAACAGATAAGGGAAATATTTCCCTAAGAAAATACAAGCGAAAGATATCTTTTCCCCCTCTATAAATGGTTAAGAAAATAATTGTTAAGTAACTACGATAAAGTAGTGATTTGCTCTCTCTCTCTCTCTCTCTCTCTCTCTCGACGTAGTGAATGTCCCCAAGCCGATAAATAACTAACGCTTGTAATAAAAACTTAAGTTGAAAGTTAAAAAGGATTGTTTGTCTTTGGAATCCATCTTGAAGTTTTGTTGTAGCGGCGATGTTCGGCAGAAGAAAGAAGAAAGAATTCATCCACTAGACGACGCGACCATCTACACGGCGAGGGAGAAATCTAAAGGTATGCTAACAATACATGAACTATGTGATTTATGATGTTTTAAAAATGACGAGTATTAAATGTGAACTGCCACGGCCCTTTCCGGGACTAAATAGTAAACGTGAACCGCCGCGGTCCCGAGCAGAGGGCTATGTAACATAGGTCCAACAGTCGTCTGTGGGATTTTCTTTCTTCTTTTATTTTTTCTTTCTGTTATATTTTACCCGTTTTCAAAGTTTCTGCGTGAATTAGAGATAGAGACGGAGGCAGAGAGATAAAAAAAAAGAGAGAGAAGATGGCAGTCTGAGGGAGTGGTGTGTTCATACAGTAATGTGACGCGCACTTTTTTCTAAACTTTTCGACATTGTTATCCATGCTATCGGGCAACCACAATCTGCTTATGTCAGTTGGTTTCTGCACTCGATGGTTTTCCTTAATACTTCAGTTGTTTTACCTGCCGGGAAGCGAAATCTACTATCTGGCATTTTCGTTCTTGTTCATTATTATCATGTTCGGTTCTTTTGCTTGGATGACTTTATACTTCCATGCCCATATGATTTTATGACTTTGATGTTCCAATACTGGCTACGCTTAACGCTTGTACCATTGCTCTGAATGTTCAAACGGCATTCGTTCGTACCTTCCCAACCCAATCATATCTTTTTTGTATTCTTTTTAGGCTAGTTTGCTGCATTCACTTATTATGTGGTTTATCGTTTCGTCTCTTTGTCCCACAGATTCTACATTTACTGTTTGCATTATTATTATTATTATTATTATTATTATTATTATTATTATTATTATTATTGTTGTTGTTGCTGTTGTTGCTGTTGTTGTTGTTGTTGTTGCTGTTGGATTATAGGGGCCCTATGTTGAAAATGTGTACTGCAGCTAGTAAGAATTAGGACTGGGGTCGGGATTAATATAGCTGAGTGCATGTCGGTCTGACAAAAACTTTTGAGAAATAAATCTGTTTTCCCACGAGTGAGTAACGGATAGGTGAACTTAAGATCAAAGAAACAAAGCATTGGGGTCAATAAAGGTCAGAGACAGAGAGCAGATCGTTTGAGAGCGCGGTGACATAACTTGTTTTGTCGTTGACGAGAAACGATAGTTTCGACAGAGTTCTGCTCATGGATCTGGCGCGAGGCAGACGTTGCAAGACATTCTCGGAAACTTTTATTTCAGTTGGATACGGAAGCCGAAAAGCCACTCGCACTGTTCATCCAGTCCCTTAATTGTCGATAAACTGTAGTTAAGATATAACGGACCTCTCTTCTACGTGCTTGTTTCATTCAGAGAAAATAAAACCTTTGAACCTCTCGAAAAATCAGTCTTCAGACTCTCTTTTATCGGTGGGAAAGATTTATTCAATAGACACCCTGATGAGACGATAAAGAAAAGAAGGAAGATGTCAACACAACGATCACCACGATGATCATTGTATGATGGAAAGAAAAAATATATCAAAGCAGCAAGAAAGAAGTCACAGAGAGAACGAATCACAGCAGCGGTGAGAGAGACAACGGAAAATAAAAGCTAAAATTCGCTTTATATTGAATGGACATTTGTACAATGAGAAAAGAAAGAAAGAGACCAGGAAACCTGGTGTGCACATATGCACCTATATAAAGTAAGATACGTTAAAAGATTTTGTGGGAGCGCTTGTATAACAATGTGCTCGTTAAAAGATATTACTAATTGTACACCCACACACGTATAACTCGCATACGCATACATACGTTAAAAGTTACTAATCATTGTACTCCCACACCCACATTCGCATACATTATAAGGAACAGTCACGTCACATTATAAAGTACACTCCCAACCTCGCATACATGATAAAGAATGCACTCCCACTTCGACACATATCTGTAAAGAGCAAAATACGCGAAAAGCGTGTGTAAATTATAAAGAACTTAGAAAACAGTTTTAAGAACTTTTAGTAACGTTTCAGGTTTTCGACATTTTCGAAAACGTAACATTGCTACTTTTATTATTATTATTTACTCACTAGGAGTTATCACACTGGTCATCGTCAGTAGTCACCCACTACCGACAACCTGTGGTATTCCCTGGAGTCTGAGTGACAACAAGTCTCCTCAGGCCTCCAGTATGCTCCACCTCTTTTCGTTCATCACCGCTGATGACCTTGCGGTAATCGCAACAGCCACCTACCAACGATTTCCCGCTGATAAGGGCCATTGGTCCCCTCTGGGGCCCGAGTGGCAACAAGCCTTCCCAAGTATTATTGTTATTATTATTATTATTATTATTATTATTATTATTATTATTATTATTATTATTATTATTATTATTATTATTATTATTATTATTATTATAGCTTTTATTTTGATATCAGTATTATTTTCTATATTATCAATCGTGCATCATTATTCTTATTATTGATAGCATCGTCCATATTATTGCTTTTATCATTATTACCGAATGTCTTCGTTCGCCATTACTGCCTGCTTTCTGGTGCTGACGGCAAGAGACGCCACCAATCCAGCTGACAACGGTGTGTCGTGCTAATATCTATTTTGATTTTCGTCCATTACGAAATCGTTGTCGTTTTCCAGTTCACGTGACGCCATTGTCCGAATCAGTCGATCGTCTGCCGAAACTGAATCCGTCAGACAAAGAGATGTAATGCTAATGTCGTCAAATTTTCAAATATTGATCAGGGGAATTGGAGCAAATTGGAAAGTGAGGAGAAAATTTAGATAGAAAAAAAGACAATACAACATGGAAAAAGAAGAAAATAATCGCAATGAATCTTCTCCGTAGGGGTGCGGACACACACACACACACACACACACATATATATATATATATATATATATATATATATATATATATATATATATATATATATATATATATATATATATAAACGTCGCTTTTTAAAACTTTTTTTTATGAAAATTCTACTTGGAAATATGGTAAACGTTTTATTGCTTGGTTGATATTTTTTTCTAAGATATTTAATAGATTTTTTTTCTGGGTAGCATACATTTGTACATATTTTCTTTTATTTATAATTTATTTCTCGGTTTTTACTCCGATTTTAATATTCACTTTTTTTGCGTCGCTTTTTTGTTTCTCTGGTGATATGTTCGACGTGAGAAAAAAATTATGACAAGCGATGTTCAAATGATGTATATTATTGCTTCAAAAACTAACAACGTTCAGGGAAATAACCGTAGTAAATTGGTGGCATTTTATGAGTGATTTTACGCTTGCTTTCTTTATTACGGATATTTCTTCGTTCATTTTCTCTGCCGTATCTTTTTTCTTCGTTCATATCTCTTTATTTAAAAAAAAAGTTTTGGTCCGTTATGATGAGGATATAGATATTACGCGTTTATTGAAACAATCATTGCGTTTCTTTGGAAGGTAACCATACGTGAAACTGTCTTGTTAGGACTGCGAACACTCATTAATGCCCCTAATGTAGCCGTCTGCCGGCTATGTAGCCGTTCGATTGGTACTCCTTTTAATCAGGGTTGTACTTTCGTTTGTTTCACTTCCAATATATATATATATATATATATATATATATATATATATATATATATATATATATATATATATATATATATATATATAAGTCAGTTCATATTATATTCCAATAACCATGGTTTTATTTTATTATATTCATTTTTTCACATTTGCAAAAAACATAATATTTCTGTGAGATATATATTTTTACGGTCTGTTTCATTTGTCTTGTGCCAAACAACATTTTTATGTCAATATCGTCTCTGCAACACTACAAAATCATCAGAAAAATTCACAAAGAGTAAAAAGTTCTTGGATTAAAGTGTCTTGAAAAAACCTACACTATACAGTCGTTCAGTTATATATATATATATATATATATATATATATATATATATATATATATAGTAAGTTGAGATAAACAAAATTAGAATATTATTTATATTAGTTCCGAGAATTCAAACACAACAATTATTTGGCGTACGATCGTTTCCAAGACAATTTTTTTATTTATTTTGTGTTATACTTTTGATGACTCCAAATAGTCTCTTCATCAGCGTTCTTTACAGCATCACATACAGAAATCATTTTGAAAAAGCTTCAAAAGTTAGTATGATTTCAAAATCACATGTATCCAATCAATGATGGAGATAAAACCTCCTATTAAGCCACCATATATTACTCCATCCGTAAATGAAAATACATATAAAAATACATAAGAAACAGTAAATAAAAATTTCAAATATTTACAAGTAAATACTGAACAAAATATATTCATAAGATATTTTATAATACAAGTATATATATATATATATATATATATATATATATATATATATATATATATATATATATATATATATATATATATATATATATATATATATATAGTCTCGGAAGTTTCTCAACCATTAAAACTATATTAAAAAAATTAAAAAAAAAAAAAAAACTTATAGTCTCAAGTCTTCCAGTGGAAAATCACTCATGTAAGTCAATTTATTTTTTACAGTTATTATAATAGTTAGTTTCTAACACTATTTTAAGGGATCATCAGTTGTTTACCATGAAAAACTGTTTCGGGAATTTAAAAACAAGACAGTATTTAATTTCATGGCTTCCCAGCAGAGTTGATCAGACCCCACTTCCCTTAAAAGACAAAAACATAAACGTTCCTTATACTAAATTTACGTTTTGTTCCATATAAATGTTTTGCTAACTTATATTAGTTATTTAAGACACAAAAAAATAAAAAAATAAAAAAAAATTTAAAAAAATACTTTACCTGCGCTGTTCGTCTGTCTAATAAAATTTATCCGTTACTCACAAAAATGTTGCTGCATTTTAAAGTGTTTGGACGAATCCATGACACTATTATTTTAGTGATTAATGTATTATTTTTAGTTTTATATTATAAATATAAAAAACATCAACACATCAAAAAATAAAAGATAAATAAATAAATATGTATATACATATATATATATATATATATATATATATATATATATACATATATATACCTTTAGTTCCTCCTTTTCTCCCTCGTATATATATATATATATATATATATATATATATATATATATATATATATATATAACATTTTCTCGCTTATCCACAATGAAGTTCTGTGCTACAAAGAAACATTTGTTATAATACAAGCACACACGCACACACACACACACACACACACACACACACACATATATATATATATATATATATATATATATATATATATATGTGTGTGTATATATATATATATATATATATATATATATGTATTATAAAATATGTTATGAATATATTTCTTCAGCATTTACTTCAACAGTCTCACAACATAAATAGAGCATATAACAGAAGTATACAGATATACTTATGAAAACAAAGCTATACAGAAACCATTGTGTTTCATTCTCGAGGAAAAGTACCAGGCTAATTCTATTCAAATTTTCATAAATATTTCTTCCTCCGACATATTTAAATTTTGTTATGCTCGAATTTCCAAATATATTTCTTCTCCCGACATATCCCCCAAATTATAAGTTTTCTCGTCCTTTACTACTTTTTCGACTTTGTTATCACTCTTGAAAAAGCCTTTGCGATAGTTGGGCGAAACGTTGAGAGGCAACTCTCAGTTTTTGGCATTCCCTTTTTCCATTTTGTTTATTTTATCTTTATAATGCATATATATATATATATTTATATATATATGTGTGTGTGTGTGTGTGTGTGTGTGTGTGTGTGTGTGTGTGTGTGTGTGTGTGTGTGTGTGTGTGTGATATGTCGAAACAGCTGCGTCTGGGTAACTATCTATAACGAAATAATGGTTCTCACTTAGCTAATGCATTGCTCTTCTATATTGAATAGAGTTCTCCATTTAAACGGTAGCGTGAATATGAATAAAAATAAAATAAGCGGTCTAATCTCTCTTATTGGCAGGGCGAACTTCTTTGGTATAGGGTCTGAGTTCTCATCACAGTTGCAAGTTGTCTGGCGATCGGGGTTCGAATCTCAGCGTGAAAGCATGTATAGCCGTTATACGACGAAACAGTTGTTTGCCGAGTACTGCATCTCTCTCATAAATGAATAGCATATCTTCAGTTTGCACTGTTTCGCTGGTTGATTATTGTTTTTACTCATTTCCTTCTATAAATTCTGGTGAATAAGTTTCTTGTTGTTGTTTTGTCTGATTTTTAAGATAAGAATTAATTATTTTTATTATTTAGATTATTGGGACTACAATTCTCATATTGCTTGTTACATTCACAACATTTCGGCCGATGTAATCTCCAACCTTCTTCGGGTGTAGCTTTTTGAACTTGGAAACCTAATAGCCGAACTTGAGTATTATTATGTCGAACTCAAGAACCTATACATATAGTTATTCATTCATTCATTTCGTATGAATCAGATGATTCCATTGTGTGCATTGGTTTCCCCGATATATTTCTAGTTAGAATTATTTCCAGAAAGACAT
>OY744516.1:22932879-22985379 GCA_963556195.1 Sepiola atlantica | reverse complement strand
GCTGAATTTAAATCGTCAACTACTTTCCTGGAACAATGCGAAAAACGTTATCTGCGCGTTTTTCCGCCGTCTTTTAAAATATTCTCTTCTTTCTTCAGATTTTTTGTTTATTTGCTTTTGACACCTGAGGATTATTCGACGAAGAATCGGAAACGTTCGTGAAACCTATGGAACATTTATTTTTATTATTTTAATACAAAAAAGACCATCAGAAAACTTGAAATAAAAATGTATAATTAAACAGACGAATTTTGTTATTTTTAACAATGTTTGCATGAATAAGAAAATGCTGCCTCAATAGACACAATATATATATATATATATATATATATATATATATATATATATATATATATATATATATATATATATATTGTGTGTGTATTTAGTCAGCATTTTTTTCATTAATACAAGTGTTGTTAAAACAACAGAACTCTTCTGTTTTGTTAGTCCTTTTTTAATTTTTTCAATTCGTCGAATGATTTTTTTTATGTTGACATTTTTTTCATTCTTTCACCCGTTTGTAGTCATTTTTTACCATTTTATACCATCAAACACCTGATGATGATTCCAGAAGGAGTCGAAAACATTCGTGTAACATACGGTTCATTTATTAATTCATTCGATGTCAACATAAAAAAATCATTCAACGAATTGAAAAATAAAAAAGGACTAACAAAACAGAAGAGTTCTGTTGTTTTTAACAACACTTGTATTAATATATATATATATATATATATATATATATATATATATATATAGGGATATCTTGAATCAAATCATTGTGGCTTGTTTTATTTCATTGTAAATGCCTTTTGTTTAATATTTTTTATTCCCCATGCCAAGTTGTTCGTGTTCATGTCTTTTGTATAATTAAAAGATAAAGGCCTATCGTTGATTGGTCTAATATTTTAAGTACTGAAATCGTCACGGGAACCATTACAATTCTGTTGGTCCTTCGTGATCGGGTTGACTCTGAATGCTGGCTGCAGGCGCGGAAATCACCGATTACACTGCGTCTTAATGCAGTGGGCGACGTAACCTTTCATGCTGTTTCCGGATTTGTCACGTTTCGTTAGATGCCAGTCTTCCGCGAAGAAGGCGTGCCCTAACCTGTGCAGGCCTATTGAATGCCCCGGGGTGTATTTGCTCGAGAGTAACTGGAGTGAAAGGATTCTCACTTCCAAAAAGGTTAGAGCGATTCAAGCTAGCAATCCTTACACACGAATGCACGTTAACAGGCACTCACAAACACTCTTCGGGTCACAAGATTGTTGAAGGGCTTGGAAATATTATTCAAAGTAAAGTACTTGTTCTGTCAAAAAATGTGAGAGAACAATTATACATTAAGAAATCAATCCACTCATAATATAAGGGGCTTATTTTATCTGTGTACTTTCCGTAAACAAATGAGGTTTTCGGAGATTGTACGATATCTAAATAAACAGATTTGATTCCCGGACAATGCCAGGTTGTTTCAATAAAAACCGTATTCACACAAAAGTGTCATCATCAAATTAAATCAAATAGCTTCTTATTTGAAGGCATAACAAAATTTGGTATCTGTCTGTCTTAGGAGACAATGGATTCCTGCGCCTCAGATTAGTCTGTTTCCGAATTGCAGCGTCTGCTGTGACTGTGCAAGCCTATCCTGGATCGACATGCTCTGTTGCAGTTGCCACAGATGTAGCTGGTGTCTGGTTGCGAGATCTCTGTTGCAACTATCTGCCGTCTGTGCTCTCTCCTCTCCATCCACTACTGGTCTCTCCTCTTCTCTTCTCACTCCTCTTGGGGCATGCCTTTACAGCACTTCTCCAGCAGCTGCGGTCTTCAGTCACGGACTCCCAACCTGCTGGGTCAATGTCACCTGCTTTCATGTCTCGCTTGCAGGCATCCTTGTGGCATAGAACATGTCTTCCTGCTAGTCTGGAGCTGGTTGCGAACTCGCCGTATAGAATATCATTTTGGGATCTTCCCATCGTCTATTCGCCTGACATGGCCAAGCCACTAGTCGTCGTTGGGTGAGCAGAGCGTTGAGATGTCCGCCTGATCAAGGACGCTCTTGTTTAAGATATGGTCCTGTCAAGTGATTCCCAGGATTCTCCTGGGGTTGTGCAGGTGGAGGGTGTTGAGTCTAGTTTTTTTTTGGGGGGGGGGGGGGGGGGCGGGAGTAAAGATCCCACGACTTACTGTCGTAAAGCAACGTGCTGAGCACGCAGGCTTAGGACATGCAAATATAATTGTTATATTGAATATTATTAGTATGAATATAAAGTTTCGAGGTTTTTGAGATGAGGACTGAAAATTTTGATTTTCAAAATGTTTAGGCCGATAAAACGTCTGATTTTTGTCGGGCGCATCTTTCCGAACTTCGGAATCTTTCGGTCGAACTCGAGAACCTCTACGAAATTTCGAACTAAAACATTAAATTATGCGAGAATGTTGTTTTTGTTTCTTCAACCATGACCGGGTAGAATTGTTAATTATCAATATTATTCTTAGACTGTCACTTAGAACTGAGTTTTAAAGGTTCGATCCTTACTAAAGGGGATAATAATTAAGGATAATATAAAAATAAACACTTCTAGCCAGTCACGGTTGTCGGAACAAAAACAGTCTACCTCCGTAGATTAAATAAAGGGTTCAGTTAAAAATTCCCGAGTTCGACATAAAGATTCCCAAGCTCGAAAAGATGCACCTGCAGAAGGTCGGAGGTTATATCAGCCGAAATATTGTGAAAATAACAACCAAGATGAGAATAGTAGTCCGAATAATCCACATAAACCAGTATAAACGTAGTTTGTTTCTTTCTTTATCTTTCTTTTGGTGTTTGTAGCTTAATTGTATTTTGCTGTTTTTTGTTGCGTTTAATCCTGTTATTATTGTGATCCGATTCCATAATGGGGTCTTTACTCGCCCCCGTCATCATATCTTGGGCATCTGTTTATTTTCCTTAAATCTTTATCGTCGTTTTAATTAATGTCGGGCCAAAGCTAATTTGCAGTCAGTACAAGAATGTCCTTATCAGATGTGGACTTCGCAAATAATTGCCCCCACCCGTTTCACCTTATATGAACTCTCCTTCGACAACCCACTATATTTTATCTTTGTTGGTTGTACATTTGATTTGAAATAATTTTCACGTCTTATTTATTTCTCTGATGTCAATATTCTATGTTATCTTTTCTTTTCTTTTCTTCTTTTTTGCTCCCTTTCTCTGTGCATTTTCAAACTACCTATATATAGCGGCATAATTACCTTGACAAACTGGTTCCTGTTAGATCACCGAAGTTATGCGACGTTGAGCCTGGCCAGTACCAGATGGGTGACCATTTGGAATAGAAGGCGCTGTATGTGGACACCTAGCTATGGGCAAATAGCGTCGCCAACTTGCAGTGCCTAACGTGGCGACTCTGGCAAAACCCTTGAATGACAATCACCAATAAGGTGGTCGGAAACTAAGGGGAGGGGGTTCCTCCTCCAGGAGTGATCAAAATCCTGATGGTGATGATATAAAAGTCAAATACGTCCTAAGATGGAGTACTGCTGCCACATCTTGGGAGGTGCCCTCCTTCTTTTCTTGACAAAGTACAAAATCGTCTTCTGTTCTACGATCCCTTTCTCACATAAGAAACGTTGCTAATTTTTCTCTACTCTATCGTTATTTTCATGCAAGGTGCTCGACTAAGCTCTGATCGCTTGTTCTTCCTTATAAAACATTCACAGCAAGATCTCGTCCCCTACCATAACTGAAAAGAAGTTTCCTTTCTTCTTTCATGTGCCTAGCGTCAAGCGGAATTTCCATAAATAGATTTTTTTTCCAAGAACCTCCCATCCGTGGAATACATTACGACGGGGCTGCTTCCCTACAGACTACAACATAGTCGTCTTCAAATCAATATTAACAAATACTTATCATAAACATCCCTTTAAGTAATCAAACTTTGTCCATTCCATTAATCATTTTCAATCTTCTCATAGTATTCTTCATCATTGGATCAGCAATCTATCCATCTCATTAACTGTTATCCTTGACTGGTTTTTGGCCTTGACAAGCGTTGACTCGTTAGTAATTTAATAAAAAAAGAAGGGTTTATTAAAAATCAATGTAATTACCGCCTCTTTCTTGTTATGCATCCTTTCGATGTATTAATTATTATACTAAAACTGAGTTAATCAACGTTTGTTTTCCTATGGCTATATATATATATACCGTACCTGAAGTTGTGGCATCTTGGATTTTAACTTTGAATCCTCTCTCATTATTTATTGTGCCGCTAATGACCCACCGATCTACACCTTATTCTCTCCGCTGGACTTTTCGACACCGGACTTTTTAGCAATCGGACATTTGCTTGCATTCGGGCAGAGTTTTGCCCAGCGTTCTCTTTCCCTACAACTTTTATTTCTTTTTTTCAAATTTTAAATCTTGGCCATTGCCAACTTATCTATCCCAGCGACTTCCTCTGATGATAAGATTTTGATCTTTGAAAAGCCTGGCTTAAGGAAAATTTAACTTGAATAAATTGCCTTTTTGCGGAATATACCTTGCTCTGAGCGATTGAATTGACTTTTGATTTGGCTTTTGCTTCTCTAATTCCTTTCCATTCTTCTTCATATATATATATATATATATATATATATATATATATATATATATATATATATATATATATTAATCACACAAGATAAATGTTATAATATTCCCCGGTTTGGAGATTGAGTTATGTGTTTAAAAAATCCATTTTAATTGTGCAAATTAGCAATACTTAGCAATAAACTCATCATATCACTACTCTCTTACTAAATGTCTATCTATCATTTTCACCCTCTCCCACTGTGTGTTGTTTGCCACCCTGCTCTTATTTTATACGTCGTATTTCTAATTTCTCTTTCTTTCTTTCTCTCTCCCTCTCTCTCTCTCTCTCTCTCTCTCTCTCTCTCTCTCTCTCTCTCTCTCTCTCTCTGTTTATTGACGGTTGAAGGTAATAAATAAAGAAAGGTATGTATAAAATGCTTGGAATTATAAATAAAAAAGAATATGATTACGAGCATTGGAGATGGAAACATAGACATTTTTATATATATATATATATATATTATATGTAGCATATATATCGCATATGCATACACTTTTTAAGCTCATAATTATGTTAATGATATTTGCTTAATTAATAATACACTAATAATTAAATAAATGGGAATAAAGCAATACATTCACATATAAATTAAGAAACCAATGAATATTATTTCCTTGCACTTTTTTACATATATTCACATATTGCATGTACATACACTTATATTATCATAAATATTTTAATAATTATTGATCAATTAATAATACACAAATAATTTCGGTGGCAGTTTAAATAATGGGCGTTTCCGGCCACCAAACCCGAAGAAAATCTTAACACATCACTCAATAAGTTCCGGGTTTAATTCATAAAACAACAACTATTAGGCAACATTCGACTTTAGCTATCAACATAGTCGCCTTCTACTGTGGTACACTGATTCCAACGCTTCTCTTACAATTCGCTACCTTTTTTTCAGAACAATTTGTCTTTGGTCTCAAAATATGAAAGCCAAAACCTTGCTTGCTGATGTTTGCGTCTTTGGTCGCTTTGTACAGCTTACACATGTGGCTATCCACTTAGCTAACTGCTAATTTACCTAGGGGTGAAGTGATGGATCTGTGTCCCATCCCTTGTCACATATTGACGAAAAATCTCCTGTTCTGCATGAAAACAGTTGCAAAACGGCTCTGAATTATCGACCCATTGTTGTTTTTGATTGACTGTGAGAAAACACGACACTCTCTTTGACCACGGCTTTCTGATTATCAAATGTTCATGTAAAATGGTGAATACACTGCCTTCTGATATCTTCAACTTCAATCTACGATCAGCGAAAACGAATTTGTGAATTTTTAAATTTTTACCGGGACAACTGCTGAATTTGGGCGACCTGAGCGTTCACCATCATTTGCGCTTAAAGTGGCATACCACCCTTTAACTGTTGTTTCTATGGGACTATTGCTTTTCTTGAACAGTATTTTTCCCATCAGAAAGCAATGCTTTATCAACACAAAATTCAGATTATTCCATGGTTTTCAAAATTTGTAATAGGAGTTTACTTACTTAAACAATGGTAATTTGTAAAGTAAAAGGATATTTTATGAAAATATTCAATGACATTGATGGATTCCATCTTCTTAAGTAAATAATAACATTTTTGTTTTTTGTACGACAAACCGCAATTTATCTGTTTTGGGGCGGGAATCTTCTAGAAACGTTTCGGAATAGTTTTAGACTATGTTTGAGAATTTTCTTGTGTTCTACTTCCAATGCTTCCATCATTTTTCTGATTTTCTTTTGGGTTTTGTTTCTAAGACCCATCCGAAACTATCGTAAAACTATCGTTACTCGATTGTTAACTTTTTATAGATGTTTACATTGAACATTCTGGAATAGTTTTCTTCCACGCCTTACCCACTAATTGGCTAACTGTTGCGTATGCGTTTTGCTTGCTTCTGCGCATTGTCATTTTGTGTTTTGTTGTCGGACGGAAAACATCTCAAATTCGGTTCCGAAAAAATTGCTAGACCCGAAAATATTTCAAAGCAAGGAAAATTTATATGGTGAAAATGTGTGATTGCACTACTGAAAAATAGTTAAAATGTTTCATGCAATCCCTCTTTATCCAATCTAAATTGAATTGAATTTTCTAAAATTATGGAAATATGTCTTTGTCATTTGCCTGCAGTAAAAATGTCATTAAAAAATTTTCCGTGGAAGATTTATATTTAAAAAGAATACACATAAATATGAATGGGTTATTTAACCTAAATTTTGGATACACAGTTTCCTTCTTCCAGACCTAATTAGGACCAATCCGATATGTGTGTTCGGGTATGATTACGCTCATGAGATGATAAGTATTCCCAACAAACTTCACATGCATAGGTTTAATAGTCTAAATGTAGTAATTTCATATATATATATATATATATATATATATATATATATATATATATATATATATATATATATATATATATATATATTAAATTACTACATTTAGTTTATATATATAACACTGAATACGAATTTACAGATAAATTATGTATCCTTAAATGATAATCTATCGTGATAATAGAAGGCTCAATATTGTGAATAGAGCAATAAATTCAGAAGGAGACTAAACTTAGGACAATCACCGCCAACAAAAATGCTTTTAAAGTAAAGAAAATTTGAACAAGAATACGCAGGTACTCAAAAGTGCAAGTGTTGTCGTTAAAAGGTTGAATGTTCCATAGTAATTCGGTAAGTTCTTGTATATATATATATATATATATATATATATATATATATATATATATTAATTAATTTTCAAATGAATAAAAACAGCCATATCAGAAAAAAACAGATCAAAGACTCTTTAATATAAAAAACAAAAATTCACAAGAAATCAAAGAAAAAAAATAAAGAAAAAGCAATCAAGGATGAACTTATAGGCAATTCGTTCTTAGATAAAATTCTGTACAATTGTTCTTATCAAACATCCAGTCAGTACATGATGAAAGCGAAAGAAAAATGTAGGTTTTAACCCTCATTGGATGAGATGGGATTACGTTAAAACAATTTCAAGAGTTAATGTTTAAATATGTTTTTATGTTATATATATATATATATATATATATATATATATATATATATATATATATATATATATATATTATTTCAAGTATCAACATAAAATGTTATTAGGAGATATAATATTTTATGTATCGATTTTCAGTATTTACTTCAACAGCGCTCAATACGTGAGTAGAGCTAGGTAGTAAGTTATTAAAATATATTATGGCAATTAAGCTACACAGTAGCTTCTACGTTTCATCCCCGTTGGAAATAGTCAGTCCAAATGCATGGAAATCGTGTTACTGGGTGTTTATATATATATATATATATATATATATATATATATATATATATATATATATATATATATATATATATACGTGGTGTTTAGTCTAGCTAGAAATTCCTTGTCATGCCCTCTCACGGGTTAATGTTTACATTAGTCAATGGCAAGACTTCTCACTAACAAAGGTTCGGCTAACTTTTACTTCCTATCTTTTGTTTTGTTTTCTATAATAGTGACTCACCCTTTTTTTTGAGAATGTGGCGCGTTAATAGGTCACATTATTTTAACATGTGCGTGATTTTTCTATTTCTATTTTTAGATGTTGGATTAGTTTAGTTTTTTATTTAATTATTGTATTTCATTTAATATTTCTGATATGTTATCCTAAAGTAAAATTGATTCTGTGTACACAGTTGTTTTCTATTTCACTTCTACAGTTTAATATGTTTTGGGGGAGAGGGGCTCTTTAAAGTTTACACTTTCAAATCTCTCATTAAGACATAATCTACACGGGTCGTCTAAATTTCTACATATAATGTCCTTCATAACTCGTGAACTTTGTCCAATACAAAAAAATGCCTTACTAACGGCATTTTATACCTAGCCTCAGTATTTGTCAAGGAAAGCCTGAATAACAAGAAGTACTACTATATTTTTTAACCAGATATAACGACCAAAATAATACATAATAAAAGAAAACGCTGATTAAAAACAGCACTAGTGACCAATAACTGGGAGCCTAAAGAAAGCGGACGCTCGCCAATAATCGAGTGGAAAATAGTATGACAGGCTAGTACACGTAGAAATTTAGACGACCTGTGTAGATTATGTATTTCAAAATATTATTGTTGTAAGACAATGTTTAAATTTGGAAAACCTTAAACAATGCATTTTTCTTAGCTGTACTTATTCATCGGGATTGTTATTATTTGTATCTCTAGATCTTTATGTTTTATCTAACGTGTTATTTGGTGCATTATTGCCTTGGCTTCCTTCATCTTTATTTTGCGTAATTTAATTTACTTGGTACAAATGTATCTATATTTATAAATATCTATAGATATATATCTGTAATTATATGTGCATGTTTAAGTACATATATGTGTGTATGTGGGACGACTGTGTGTATAATACACATATATGTATATATAGGTGTGTGTATATATGTGTATAGATATGTGCATATCTATGTGCATGTGTATATGTACGTGTGTATGGCTGTGTGACGGTGTGTATGTGTTTCTATATGTGTGTGTAGGTTGATGTTTATATGTTTGGGTCTGTGTTTATTATGTGTGGGTGTGTGTGTGTATATGTTCGGGTTTATAGGTGAGTGGGTTTGCATGTATGTATATGTGTGTGTCGGGGATTGAGTGGGTGTGCATATGCAAATACACACTTAATTGCAGTATTATGAGTTAGATGTGAGTTGGAGGACATACATTTATATATATATATATATATATATATATATGTGTGTGTGTGTGTGTGTGTGTGTGTGTGTGTGTGTGTGTGTGTGTGTGTGTGTGTGTGTATTTTTATAATTTCTTTGTTATAAATTCTTTTTAAAATTTTTAAATACACCTACCTCCATCTCTATTCTAAATAATAGTAAAAAAAGAGTCAGAAACAGAAATTCTATAAAGGCAACAAACAGGATAGTTTTTACCACTTCTGTTGTTTCATTTATTATTATTATCATTATTATTATTATT
Source organism: Sepiola atlantica (assembly GCA_963556195.1). Taxonomy (NCBI): domain Eukaryota; kingdom Metazoa; phylum Mollusca; class Cephalopoda; order Sepiida; family Sepiolidae; genus Sepiola; species Sepiola atlantica. The sequence continues at coordinate 22,975,738 of OY744516.1, read as the reverse complement.
ATTATTATTATTATTATTATTATTATTATTATTATTATTACCGGCATTAGGCTTATTCACGAAACAATTGGTATTATATGTGATTTACACTTCTGTAATATATATATATATATATATATATATATATATATATATATATATATATATATATCGAAAAACATCAGATACGTATATCTTACCACTATGATATACTAAGATCATATTTCCATGTGAAAAAAATATATAATGTTGATAATGTATGCCCGGCTCGACTAGTTTGTCATTGTGTTTGCTTTGTTTTATATAATAAGTACTGAAGATAGCCACACCAAGAAATAAATGAACATGAGCATTTTAAAAATATATTGGTGTTTGCCGAAACAATTGTATGCTGAAGTTTTATTAAATTACGTAAATCTGTCCTTTATAACATTGAAATGGTATAAATTACATAAACAATATTGAATACATATCTATTATAATTACTTAAGGTTATACAGTTTATATTCGAAAATATATAAAAATTTCTAAATATAAATAAAAATACATATATATATATATATATATATATATATATATATATGCATTAATAATGGAGATTATGTGTCTGTCTGTCTGTCTAAAGCCAAAACTATATTATTTAAGACTATTGTACTTATGAAATAGTATAGTATATACTTTTTCAGACTTATGTACTATCTTTAAATGTTCAATTCAGGGGCATAGTGTAGTGTAGTATATGCTCTGCTTCTATGATACTATCCTCCCAGACATTACCTCCTCCTTTTTGAGAAGTGTGGAGGTAGTGTAGTATCTGTTCTGCTTCAATGATACCATCCTCTCAAGCATTACCTCCTCCTTTTTTGAAAGGTGTGGAGGTAGTGTAGTATCTCTTCTGTTGTCATGATACCATCCACCCAGACATAACACCCTCCTTTTTTTAGAGGAGATTGTGTACTATCTTTTCTGTTGTCATGCATTAACTTCTCCTTTTTTGATAGGTGTGGAGGTAGTGTAGTATATATATATATATATATATATATATATATATATATATATACAATATTATGATAAATATGTGTTATCTACATACACATGTTTCATCCTTTTCCGGGAATCATCAGTGTGGAGGAGGATTGTTGTGCCGGTCACACGATTCGAACCTTAAGTTAACAATTTAACTTATGTCCCAACCCCTAGTTCCATGCGGCCAACCTAACAACTATGATGATGGAAACAAATTTAAGGTCTATTTATGTATTTACAAGTGGACACACATACAAGGCTGTCATAAACAATCTTCAACGACGCGGTTGATCGAAAGTTCGCATTATATATATATATTGCATTGTAATCCTGTCTTGAAACATAAATGGAACATTTATTTTTCTGAAACTTTCGTAGCCAGCATAATGAAAATAATAAAGTAATATGTTTTGGAATTTGCGTTTTGTTAAATTTATTTTTCCTGAAGCAGCATATATATATATAAAATTATTTCCATTTCATCATTTTCTGAAGACGTTCGCCACGAACGAAACCGGTCAAAAAATCTCTTGTTTTTGTTTTTCTCCTGCACTTTAACTTGTTTTCCGTTTGTCATTTTCTCACTCACACACACGCACACACACACACACACACACACACACACACACATATATATATATATATATATATATATATATATATATATATATATATATATATATATAACGAATTGAGCACTTTATAAAAACATTAAGTATCTACTTACTTGCAACCTACACTCGATAGCCCAGTAGTTAGAAATGATTCATATTGAGGAGAAAAAAACAGTCGTTTCGATTAGAGCCTGAAGCGCTTTCTTGTCTAGCCACACTGAGGAGTTACGATGCAGCGAAACAGTCTGTTTGCAGATGACTTTCTCTCTCTCTCTTTCTCTCTCTCTCTCTCTCTTTCTCTCTCTCTCTCTCTCTTTCTCTCTCTCCTTCTGCCACTACATATAGCCAATTTTTGTCTCTATATTATAAGTTATTTTCTTGTCTTTGTCTCTTTTTCTCTTATCGCTTCTCCCTCTCTCCGTTTCTTCCTGTTCTCTGTACGCCCCTTTCTCTCTCTCTCTCTATCTCTCTCTCTCTCTCTCTACACTTTTCTTCTTCTTTTTCTTTTCTGAATAGTTACCTTTATTCTTTCTTTCCTGAATTTTCATTAATAAAACTCAACTCCAAAATACTATCACCTTTTTCCTCCTATTTCTATTATTTCACTCCTCATCTTTCTAACTTTCTATTTCACCCCTCTCCCTCTCTCTCTCTCTCTCTCTCTCTCTCTCTCATTCTCTCTCTTTCCTCTCTACCCCCTCTCTTTCTCTCTCACTCGCTTGCTCTCTCCTCATTCAAATCCTCCATGTGTAATCAGCGCCCCCTTCCTTAAAATCCCGCGTTACCTTCCCTCACGATAACATCATGACCATCCGCCATTTTGAAACAACCACTCGACCCGTATCTCTCAAATCGCCCACATTTCGCTCATATCTTCTGGATCGTCACATACGCGTCATAAACGCAATCAAAAACAATAATCGTGACCACAATAAAAGAATAAATAAATAATGATCATAATAATACCACAACCACGACCGCTACATTATTAACATTAAAAAAGAAAAGTTTCAACGAATGCACATTTCAACGCCTGTCGTCGTCATTATAATTTGTACCGCCACGAAGACTCGCCCCAGAAAAGAACAACAATCAATTTCAAATGTGTCACTATCCTTTCGAGGGGGGGGGGCGCAATATTTTCAGATCTGTCTGAATAATTAATTATGTATTAATGAACTCGTGTGTGCGAACCGCGGGCTAACGACGCCATTGGTGTTAGAAAATACCGCCAATTCAAATTCAACCTTCCCCATTGTCTCATTTCCTTCCCATAGCCAAGGAAATTCTTCTCCTGTATCCATCTACATACCAGCCATCACAGGGGTTCTCAACGTTTCTACTTCCGCATCCAATTCGCTATTTTTATTACCAATGAGTCACCACTTATTAAGGCCAAAAGCCACTCGTTCATAAGAGTTAATGAGATGGATTGATTGTCAATTTAATGATGAAGAATATTATGAGAGGATTGAAAATAATGAACAAAATTTGATTTCTTATGAGGACAGTTCATGACAAGTATTTGTTGAGATTGGATTTGTAGTTTGCGGGGAGGCAGTCCCATGGTAATGTGTGCCATAGAAGAGAAGTACTTGGAAAGCACACGGAGGAAAAGAAGTAAAATTATTTGCAGTTGTGGTGTAATACAAGTTCTTGTCGTGAATGTCTTACCAGAGAGTTGAGCTCTTGTACGCACATTAGAGTAGAGAAAGACTATCAACGTCTTTTCTCTGAGTATTGATTTACTCCTCTCCAGGAGTTAGGCACAAGGCCAGTTTGTATCTTACTCCCACAAGTAAGATGTGACCCAAGGTCGGGTCGAGAAAGTGGGGTTTAAAAATTGCCTGGGCAGCCCCGTCGGCATTCCCCGGTAGAGGCGCCTCAGGCAGTAAGCAATAAACTTACTCCTCCCTAAAGAGGGGAGGCAAAGCCTGGGAAGGTGGACCTTTTCTCTGAGTAAAGGAATGTAAATAAACAGAAGAGATCATCCCCCACTAGATTTCTAAATCGAGTGTGTATTCTGTTAAGGCAGGAAAGAATAGTCTAAGCGCAGCAATACTCCATCTGGCTCTTACATGTGTAGAGGATTACGTCACGAATCAGATTATGCATCCATTCTCGTTTCCAAGATTGCTTAAGTAAAAAAATAAATAAGTGTCTTTCTCGTCACATCTTGACCAAATTTGGCACAGAGTTTTAAACACACCCCAAAATAATACGCAAATCAAGAAAATCCGATTTAACCCAAATTTAGGGTGACAACACCCAATAAAAATACCACCCATGATAAAATTCACATTTTTATTTTCTACAATCCAACCGCATTTTGTACAGAGAAATGTCAGTCTATGCCTGACTTGTCCACCAAGTTTCAGTCATGAATTTCCACTGGAAGGAAATGGATAGTCCAGGGACTCTGGAGAGGCTTATTGCCACTCAAATTCAATAGAAAACTAACGGCCGTAATCAGAGAAAGATCAAATGCTTAACTGCTGTTGCAAGAACGAAAAATGATTTGCACCGATTATCAAAAGAAGCGGAAAGTACTGGAAGTCTGGAGAGACTTGTTGTCACTCAGATTCACCGAAAACGATACCTGTTGCTGGCAGCGAGCGATCATACACGATTGTATGTCCTTCACCACGCTTACTCGGGTTTGTGCACCTTACGTTCAACCGAGTCTAGAATGCCATCTTGGATTCAATTGTTAATTGCTGGAATCTTTCTTGGAATAAATCGATGGCTGCAAACGAAGTAGAATATTTAAAATAATACGGGATCCGTGGAAATTCCACTGTGGTAATCCTCTTCTGCCTTGTATTCTAAAAGGAAGTTCCGGCGTTAAGTACTCTGGTTAATGTGGTTTCAGAATATATCTCGTTATGTGAGTTTATCTCCAAAACCCTTGTAGCAGTTTGTGACACATTTCCATTCTACGGACGTGCGGCCCGAACACATACCTCACGATATTATTGTATCATCTTCGGACATAAAAGATAGCACGAAAGTCGAAAAAAGCCGTATTTTAGTTCGAGTGTCACGTTCGACATGATAGTGCATCAGATGAATTTTTTTTCAATTACGTTTTCACGTTGCATTTTCGGAAGTCGGGTGATACTATCTTAAAAAAAAAAACATGTGGATGGTGATAACGTACGTACGAGCATGAAATAGCCTTAGCGTGCTATTATATAGATATTGATTTATTAATTTTGCAAACAATCACCGGCCGGGTCGTGATTTGCTTCATAAGTTCTTATAACTTTGAATTATATTGTTCTGATGTTGCATCGCACCACTGCCATTTGTTGTGGTTTCTCTCAATGCACTGTGTTCTTATATCTCTTTAAGTGGGTCACATCGTGACCTCAACTCGGCGCGGTTGTAAATGTAATTAAATATATAAATAGCTATTCAGATTTTTATTTATTGCAAAACCATGGCCAGGAGTTCCTATTACGATACACGTACGCACGAGACTCCGACTGCTCGCAAAGAATGGGGCCGTTGACACTCACCTCTCGCCGTGACGTCATTCACAAGATCACGTCTACTTATCTCTTATTATACTACGCTTATCTTGACGGATATAAGAACTATAAGGCCGTATATTGCCGTGTGTAAGCCAGCGCCGCCGTTTTTAACCATCTACCTTAACAATCTATCTCAAAATACACCTCTCTAACTTTACACGTAATCTTTTTTGACCAATCACAGCTTTGTGTCAGTCAGTTCTTTTTCATTCTCAAGCATGTGTACGAAGCTAGTGTTTTGCTTGTATAATTGTGCTTGGGACCATTATTCTTTTCATGTCCTAGTGCGCTACGCAACATGGGCGAGTTCAGCTCGCTTCCTTCGAAGGGATCAGTTTCTAGACAGTATTAAATTCACAAGCAGTCTCCAGTCGCACGTGTATCCCGCTCAGGTGAGATACTTTTAACGACGTTAGTTTTTGCAGGCAAGTGTCGACACCACACCACCTCTCTAACATACAGGGCCTTGTATTCCTAAATGGTCACCAATATGGTACTGACCAGACTCAACATCGCTTAACTAAACTAGCTTTTGAAACCATTGCGTACACTCCCTATGATAACTATTAGCACGCAATTGAATGTATATTAATAATATTAATATCAACTTGGAAACGATAGTAAACTATTCTTTTTCCTCCGCGTACCTAACATCAAACGGAACTTCCACGAAGAGAGTTTATTTCCAAGAATTCCCCGTTTGTGGAACACATTAACACACGACTGATTCCCTGCAGACTACAACAAGATTGTCTTTAAATCTAGTGTCAATAAATACTTGTCATTAACTGCTCTTATAAATAATATTAATTCCATTCATTAGTTTCAATCCTCTCATAATATTCTTCAGCATTTCTTCATCAATTGACAATCCATCAATCTCATTAACCGTTATCCTCGATGAGCTTTTGGTCTTGATAATCTGTGACTTATTATAAAAATAAAAAAATAGGAGCTTTAAAGTTTATGCGTTATGCCCTAACTGTGTCTTACTTAAATCTCTACATATAAATAAGAGGTATTCGCCTGTATATGTATACGGCAACAAAAAAACTTCCCTTATAGAATATTTAGACCAAACAATAAGCTGTGCTTAGCTAAATGTTCGATGCAGTAGTGTCAATTTGATTACGACTATCCCAAGCTGGAAAGAAAACCAACAAGCCAGGGCGTTTTCTTCTATCGGTCGAAACATTACATGCAGCCCTTGTCCCGTATCCCAACCAACATTACCACCCATTTCTATTCTCTAATTATTTCCTTTACCTTCGGTTACTCTCAGTGACAATGGAGCTATTCTATTCCATGGGGCTTAATCATTCCTAATCTATTCTTAAGTGGCTGACAATCAAACGCATTTCTGGACGAAATGACCAAACAGTTATCTCCCTTGAAAGAGCTATGCGAACCGTTTATATGACGCATTGTGATGGTTTTATTATAACTATCCGTGCGACGACTTTAAACTAGGCGAAAAGTAAAAGTTAATATATAAATGGTCATCCACAGACAGACTGTATCCAGGTTTTCAGTGCAACTAGTCAAGTAAATGCTTAAAGCCGAGATCGAAACTCTTCCGTTCGGATGACAGTGGGCCCTTATAATACCCAGCTTATCTGGCTGCTGCTGAGATAGGTAAAATTACAATGATAAACATTGTCAAATGCAGGAAGCTTCGTTTGTTTACACAAAGAGCAACCCAAGAAATGGAGCAGATTTTAGTAATTCATAGACAGTCTGTTTCGTTGTATCACAGTTTTTCAGTGCAGCTAGACAAACAACTGCCTCAAGCCGTGATCGAAACTCGAAAAATATGAAAAGTTACTGAATTAAAACAATTAAAACTGAAATTAATTCCTATACGTTATTTAAAAGATAACCTAGCACTAAACGAAACTAACCTGCACTCCTAACTCTTCTCTAATCGATTTGACATGACTAGATACTTCCCACTCTGTTGTAAGGACTCTGACAAATGTATGCTTGGACTGGACTCGGGGTCTATATTCGTAACACAATTCTCTTGACAAGAGAACAGTCTAGAATCAGATGATCAGGCCTACATGTGCTTTAGATTAACCTTACAACACAGCGTTAGTTACTTATATTTTCATCTACCGTTCTCCTTACACCCAGGATTGTACCCTGCTCGACAATGTCTCTGAAAGTATATATGCAGCACTCTCTTTAGATCCGAGCTCCTAAATACATGTATTTCGGGATTTAATGCCCACTATAGAAACTGGTTTGGTTTCTCAAGCTGTATTGATGCAGCTGGTAACAGTGCACATAGTTTTTCTATTGTACTTTCCCTTTCACACACTGTCCCTTTTCCGACCCGCTTCTCAGATAGTGAGGATCAGCAAGTCTCACTTTTTTACCTATTCTCGACTACACTACCGGAGGCATGTGTGACGGATTCCTATGGTCAACTTGGGAACGCTGATCACCTTGTAGATATTGGTAGATATCACGTTAAACTTTCAACCCTAAGCCGAAGATCTGTTGCTCAAAACATCGAGGTACTACAAACTGGCTGGTTGAGAATCCATTAAAGATCACATCAGAGACGCTCCATGGAGTAAAACGTTTTCTGTCCTTGCTGAAAAGTGCGCAGTTGAGGTAACTGAATGGGTCAAAGCAGACATATAAGCTCATGTCCTTACGCGGAAATTCTATAGCAAGCTCCACTCTCCCCAATGATTCACTTCGATCGGTGCAGCTGCTATTGCGCATAGGCAGCAAGCATTCAACCTGTTCAACAGCCATTAGTCAACTACAAATAGACAGAAAATTATAGCATCAAGAAATCATTGTAAGAGTGTAATAGTCGCAGCTAAGAGTAGGTATACTGAGATGACCAGAAAACGGATTGAGTCGCAGAAATTAGGAACTCACGATTTCTGGAAAATATATATACAGGGTGGGCCAAAATAAGGGTCCTATCTTTAAATTTGAATAACTTGAATTTGAAAACTTCCACAAAATAAAAGTTAAACTCACCAAACTTTATGTGTGTGTAGACTGACCCTTCCGAGATTTTTTGAAATAAACAAAACAAATTTTAGCCGAAAAACACTTCTTAAAACTTACAAAAACTAAAGTATTGTTTTTTACACTGTTTTGAGTTTTTTAAGCAAAAATAATGTTTTCTAAATGAGGGTACGTTCCTTAGGGCTAATACGGCTCATGCTTGCTTCGGAAGGGGTCCTTTACTTATTCTAAAAAAAAATTTTTTTAAATCAATAAATAAAAAAGTTATGAATTTTTAAAAATAGGACCCTTATTTTTGCCCACCCTGTATTAGTGTTATGAATAATTGGCAATGAACAATTACCCCGCTATCCTACCACCATGATGTCGCCTGCACGGCAACGAATAAGGCTGGACTGCTTATTCGGAGGTTCACCTTGAACTCCACATTAGACTCTACAAATTACCTCCTCCAAAATTTCTCACTCCGGACAGAAGCCACACTCGATAATCTGATCATCACCTTACCCATGTCCAGGATATCATTAAAAATTGACACCTCCAAAGCATGTAGGCCTGATCTTATCTCTGCTATAGTAATAAACAAATGCTCTGCTGAGTTGACCTCTGTCCTCTCCAGACTTTACAACAAATTCCTTGCCAAATCTTGCTTCCCTGATAGCTGGGAAATTACCTTTGTGGTGTTTAGGAATTCTGTTGAAAGAAATGACCCGTCAAAGTATCGCCTCATCAGCTCTTCGCTAAAATCCTTGAATCATTAATCAATGTAGCGATAGTACGCCACTTCTTTCTGACCAACATTATGAAGTTAGGCAAGCTCGTTCTACGCTGATATCGTAACGGTCGCCTCTGATCGTTCATACCATACACGTATTGTGAAAGGCAGGTGAGACTAGAGCGGTAGCGCTTGATAATCGAAAGCCTTTGACAAGGTCTAACATGAAAGTATTCTCATGAAAATGAATTCGTACGGCATATTTAATATAATCAGATCCTTCTCAACTAAAAGAAAGATCCAGGTTGTCCTTGATAGTCGTACATCTAAACAACATGCGAGTATTTGTTGATGACATCACGCCTAATTCTCGACATGTGGGTAAAACGAAAGTACACATATCCAAAGCAATGGCTAAATCCTTAGAAAATGACATCCAGTCTGTAGTAAAATGGGGACGTAAATAGATGGTAACATTTATTGTGACTAAAACAACTATTTTTCCCTTTAACAACTATAAGAAACGTTTTAACCACTGATTACCATGGCAAATAGCACCCTACCTGAAAGTCCAAACCCTCAAACTCCTCGGCCTAACATTCACAGGTAACATGAATTGGAACAAATACATAGAAGACATTGCCAAGGCTGCTGCAAAGAAAACGTACTAGAAAACCTCTCACACTTGCCAGTATCATATATTTCTAAAAAGCCACCATTCATTCATGCATGGAGTATTGTTGTCACATCTGGGCTGATGCAGCAACAACTAGTCTCTCCTTTTTAGAGAGGGTCTTAAAAAGGGTCTATAATCTAATAGGTCCCACGCTGTATAACATGATTTAGCCTCTGTCCCATCGCCGCAATTTTGCATCCCTGTGGTTGTTTTACAAGTACTTCAATGGAGTGTGCTCCGATGAACTTACTGTTCTGGTGACCCCTTGACAACCAGCTAAATCCCACCATTCACTCTAGAGGTCCCCAGATGCCGGAAGTTTCTTTCCTTGAACTGCTAGTCTTTGGAAACCATTGCTCCCTGTTTTCTCTGTCTGTGCCAGCATGCAGAAATTTAAATGTAATGTGAACAAACATCTCGTTGCATAATTTCCCACTGAGGATTTCCTATAAATCTGGCCCCTAATTCACAGTAGCCCCTTACGTCTCCGTGGAAATGTGCTATGTTTAGGGTGAATAAAGGAAGAAAAAAGAAAAGAATCAGAAAAACATATATTATCTCCGTTGGAGTTAAATTTAAGCTCAATGATCAATAGTCTATATCACTCAGAGTTTTGTATATTAATATATTTAGTGTATTTAGTATATTAATAATGTTTTAACTATATATATATATATATATATATATATATATATATATATATACATATATATATGTGTGTGTGTGTGTGTGTGTGTGTGTGTGTGTGTGTGTGTAATTATATTATGAGATAATATAATACATATATTTTCTGTTTCACTATTTACTTCAATAGTACTAAATTCATAAATAGGGCTTAGTAGTTGTATAAAAATGTGATGCACAGCAATTCGATTTCGCTATTCAATTTTTGGCATGAAACTTATTTTTAAGTTTTGGAGGCGGAGCGAGTTTCGATGGGCACGCCCCCTAAATGGTAAAGTTTACAAAAAATAATGTGCCCACGTTAGTAAACGTGTTGCCGAGAATATATATCCCAACATTCATAATGATCGGTTCATAAGTTATGGGGTGTATCCTGTCAAACGAAATGATATATATATATATATATATATATATATATATATATATATATATATATGATTATTTTTATTTACACAGACATGTACAAAATCTGCGACACTGGCATGTCGATGTTATCGATCAACAGTTATTATAAACTGAGATCTCATCAGGCAGAATTAGAATCCGATCTTAACCTCAGATCATATTTGGAGAGAATGAAGTGGAGAGTAAAAGAGGAAGAAGAAAAGAAATTTAGAATTTCAAAATTTAGGGAGGCACGTGATTTAAGGCCGTTAAAATTATATATATATACATATGTATATATATATATATATATATATATATATATATATATATATATATATATAGAGAGAGAGAGAGAGAGAGAGAGAGAGAGAGAGAGAGAAAGAGATAGATTAGACACAAGGTCATGTGTGGGGTTTTGATGAAAGTGTTTCTGTGGAATGTACTCGGCACACTCAGGTCCTCAGTCCGCATCGTTAACAACTTAGCCACCGTGCCATAAAGTTAGGTATGAATGAATATGAATATATATATATATATATATATATATATATATATATATATATATATATATATATATATATATATATATATATAGTATGTTTTTAAAAGGCTGTGGGCAATGCAAATTCCGGGTAAGATGTAAGCTGGAAGGGGACAAAAATAATAAATCGAATACGAAATGTGACTTACTATTTATTTTTCCTTATAATCTTATATAACAGCAAGTGTGGTGTTAGCTGTTTGTGTGATGTCTGGATGATTATAACAGTTAATCGATCACGATACATTTATCCAATATTACACATATTTTTGAATACCACATTTATATACATAACATAGTTTTAAAACTTATTAATTTCTATTCTCTGCGGGACTGGTCTGCTGCTACGCTGTCTCTGTCTTCTGGCATCCATTTTGGCAGATTCTTTGCACGGACGGAATTTTCCTCTGGTGTTTATTATTTTTGACAAAGGGAAGTTTCTTTTCCTGAAATATTAAATAAATGATTTTTATAATCATCCGATCATCACACAAACAGCTAACACCACTACTACTATTCCCAGTAATGCTTCAAGCAAACTACCATTCTCTCTCTCTCTCTCCCCCTCTCTCTCTCTCTCTCTTTCTATATATATATATATATATATATATATTTATTTATATATATATATACATACATATATGTATATACATATATATACATACATATATATATATATATTCATACCTAACTTTATATATATGCAGTTCCTAAATCTAAAAAGTAAAACAAAGCAAATAATGTGCCTATGCTACTTACCGTGTTGCCTAGAATATGTATTTAAAATACATAATGATCCGTTAATTACTTTAACGTGATTTATCATGTACATAGGAATAAGGAAATATATATACATACCTTACTGTGTGTGCGTAGACAGAAGAAAGTCGGATGATGTTAGATATTAAGGTAGGAAAGGAATAATATCAACAGGCTCAGCCTCCAGTGTAAACTGTCAGTACAGTTTTTCATTGAGAGAGTCAACTTGCAGACAGACTTAATTAAATCAATTAAACGAAACAGAAGAATTTAAACGTTTTGTTGTTGTTGCTTTATTCGGTTGTTCTTTTTGCTGCCTTTTTTTCCTTCTTTTTCTGTTATTCCAACATTCGCCTCCATCTTGTTTTATTTCCAACGAGTATAAGCGTTTTCGAATTTGCAATTGTCACGTGAAAAAGTTTTTTTTTTTAAGAAACTAGCTCTCCTTTATTATTTTTATTTATTTAATGATAAAGTGTACGTTAAAGAGTGCACACGAACCTCGTATGGCTTTTCAAACTGCTTACGGGTAACCATTTGCCTGTTGTGTGTTTGAAGTCATATCACCTTTTGAAACGCTGTTATATGATAACGTATTCTTAGGTTTATGAGATTTTACATAAACTTTGATATTTATTTCTCTATCTATTATTGTACTGAAGCCGAGTTAATCAACGTTTGTTTCTCTAAGGCTTCATTTTCTTATATATTTGAATCACATAAAATAATATGATAAACTATCCATTGGTCTTGGGATTGGGTTATGCTTGAAAAAAAAATAGTTTTAATTGTTCTAATAAGCCGTAATTTGCAATTGATTGACCGATCTTTTACTAAGTTTCTGTCTATCACTCTCGTCCTCTCTCACTGCATCTTATTTCGTCCCCGCTGTTATTTTATACCGTTTCTATCACTGTCGCTTTCGTCTCTCTCTCTCCCCCTCTCTCTCTCTCTCTCTCTCTCTCTCTCTAGCTAACTAGCTTGCTATCTATCTCCGTGTTTATTTAAAGTCGAATTGGAATAGTCTATTATAAATGAAACGGAATAACATAAGTAGTAAAACTTTTTAACTTATAACCGGAAAGGGGAGAGGGGAGCGGAAATACAGCAAGCAGACAGAAAACGACTAATTCGTAATTTTGTCTGTTGTATTTTATATAATTAACTTTGAAACTTACTTTTTCCAGATTCGAAAATCTAAATCGAACTGAACGTGTGACTTGAGAGATTACATTTTTCTACTAAAACTCTGTGAAGCTTGCTTGTTTTTTTTTTGCTTGTTTTTTTTTTGCTTGTTTTTTTTTGTTTTCTTGTCTATTTGCCTACTGGATGACGTCATCATTTAATATCATCATTTGAAACATGTGGAGATAACCATGTATACCGAATGATGTCACAAAATAATAACTTTATCAAAATTACAAGGACAACATTTTGATCAATTATATACCGGAGCTGGTATTTACAGAGAAAAGTAGGAGACGTGATGGTCAGTAGGAGGCGATAGAGAACAAGGTGTGGGATACGTCGATATGGGGGCAGGGTGTTGGGGGTTGTCATCTTCACTTCTTCATCTTTTTAGAGATATCTAACAAAGCAACCAGGAGGAGGTAAGTGAAGTGACTTGAGTTGGGAATATTATAATGGATGAAAATGACTTATGTTTGTGTGTGTGTGGGTGTGTGTCTGTGAGTGTGTGTGGGGGGGTGTCTGTGTGTGTGTGTCTGTGTGTGTGTGTGTGTGTATGTGGGTGTGTGTGTGGGTGGGTGTGTGTGGGTGTGTGTGGGTGTGTGTGTGTGTGCGTGTGTGTGGGTGTGTGTGTGTGTGTGGGTGTGTGTGTGTGTGTGTGTGTGTGTGTGTGTGTGTGTGTGTGTGTGTGTGTGTGTGTGTGTGTGTGTGTGTGTGTGTGTGTGTGTGTGTGTGTGTGCGTGCCGTCAGGAATTCTTCGACTCATAACAAATATGACCGGCGCATCGAGATATGTTGTGTTGACACGTTTGGTCTTCGTCGTAGTAGCACTAGTCGTATAAGTCGTGGCGGTGTTTAGAGTTAGGCTGCCTCTCTTTCTCTCTCTTCTTTTTTGTTTCAGTCGTCGTTGTATTTGTGATGTGCTTATTTTGTTTTATTTCTTCTTTGCCATTAAAAGAAAATAACATCATTATTAGTTTCAAATTTCAAAAAGTACAATATTTATTAAATCATCAAATACTTCAAACAACGCATATATAAATAAACTTTTGTTTTTTCCTTAACCCATGGATTTTTAAAAAAATGTATGCTTGTATCATTAACGAGGATGAAACAGTATAATTATATTACTGTTTAGCATATATTTGAAAATATAAAATATAAAATATAAAAATATAAAAAAATATAAAAATATACAGAGTTTTTCTAGCAAAGATATTTATCTTCGATGAAAACCTGTAAACATGTCCAAAAGACCAAATCCATGAAATGATAAATGTTAAGCAAATGAGGGGGGGGGGGGATAGAAGAATGTCTTCAAAAGTCCGAATAGAGAAAAATTCCGTTTCGGAAAATAAAGGGAATTCAAGTACAAGGTAAAAGTTAATTTGGCAAAAACGTAACTTACCGTGAATTAGTAAAAAAAATCAAAAAATAAGGAGGCATATCGCCAGTATATTTTCTTCCTTGGCGGAGTAAAAAAAAATCTTAAGTAGGAAAATTCAAATTAATAAAAAATAACTCTAATACGGCATTTTGTCTGTTTAATTAGCGACGAGTATTTTGAAAGAAAAAAAACATAAACAAAAATAGTTATTTTCTTTTCGTAACATCAGTAGAACTCAATGGATTTATATTCTAATACAGCACGTTGTCTGTTTGATTGGCGACGAAGATTTCGATATAAAAACATGAAAAAAATATTGGATATATACATATATATATATATATATATATATATATATATATATATATAGTCTCGGAAGTTTCTCAACCATTAAAACTATATATAAAAAAAATAAATAAAAAAAAATAAAAAAAAACTTATAGTCTCAAGTCTTCCAGTGGAAAATCACTCATGTAAGTCAATTTATTTTTTACAGTTATTATATTAGTTAGTTTCTAACACAATTTTAAGGGATCATCAGTTGTTTACCATGAAAAATTGTTTCGGGAATTTAATATATATATATATATATATATATATTATAAGCGGGAGAGTAATAATACATATTATAATACCCAGGCGCGATCCTACCCTACTAAGCGAGATGCAACCTGCTCTCAGTTATCTTGCTTCGGTTTGTCACTGAAACGAGGCTTTGTAGAAAGAGAGCGCATATAATGGCCATGTTCATGTACAGATACCCTATAAGACCCACGGCGATAAAGAACTTACATCGTGTACGGTTGTTCATGCAAGCAAGATTTGTAAAAATAAGTCGGGCCTGCTGAGCCATCTGCGTGCCCACAACCGGATATATATATATATATATATATATATATATATATATATATATATATATGTGTGTACGTATGTGTGTGTGTATATGTGTGTGTGTGTACATACATTTTTAAGACATAAATTATCTTTCAATCATTATATATTATATATATATATGTGTGTGTGTGTGTGTATAAATAAATATTATGCCCTTATAATTAAATAATCGTGCGCTTTATTGGATTTCTTTCTACAAACGAAACTAGGAATATATATATATATATATATATATATATATATATATATATATATATATATATATATATATATATACATATATACATATATATATATATATATATAATTATGTTTATTTATACAAATATGTACAAAAAGCCGCTACACTGGCATGTCGATGTTATCGATCAATAGTTATTAGAAACTAAAATCTCATCAGGCGGAAAAAAGTCTAATCTTTCACTCAGATGTTCACATTGAGAATGAATGAAAAGAATATAAAGAAAAGGACAATTGTTTTCTTTTTTCTTTTTCACAACAAGACCATCAAAAGTGTGGGAAAGTGGTGGTCGTTGGTCATCCTCTATCTTACACTATCTATCTTACTTGAATAATTTCAGTTACCACAATACCACATTTACTGTAGTAGTCATTCTATTTAAAATATCGCCAATGCATTGAAAATTGTACTCATTAATTAAGTAATTTTACACCCCCCCCCCCCCCCGAAAAAAAAACTGATTTTTTTTTTGCATAAGATGGCTGAAAAATATAAATAAATTGTTTGTAAATAATAAATTTCAGATATCTAACTAATGTCCAAAGAGTTCATACGAAAATATCTGGTCCCAAAACAGAACCTTCAGGGTTAAGAAAAAATATATCGAGTGAGTCAAATTCTTTGGGGTAGAATTATTTTGGATCAAATTCTCCGGTGGCAGATTCGTCGAAAAGATCCTTATAAGATCGTTATAAATTTATAAAATCTTATCTCAAGAAAGTTTTCCAATATTTTGGATCAAATTCTCCGATGGCAGATTCGTCGAAAAGAGCCTTATAAGATCGTTATAAATCTATAAAATATTATCTCAAGAAAGTTTTCCAATGGGTATTGTTTTTATAACTTGTCGGTGTGATACAAAAAAAAAGAAAATATCCGTTTTTCATGAATTTTGTTCCAGCGCAAAATTATATTAAAAAAATGACGTAAAAAAAATTTGAGTTGATTTTTTAACATAACTTTGGTATATTTCTTTTTAACAGCATTGTTCTTTTTAAGAAAATGCTTGTTATAAGAAAAGCTTCAAATATCGGAAATTTTCTATATAAACCAACTTAAATCGACGCCATTTGATTAATTCTTTCGATATAGGTCTATAATTGCGCAGGTGATTACGTTGATGCTGTTGCTGTGTATTTTTCAGGCGCTTTTGTTATTGGAATCGGTAATTGTATCGGAATCGGGAATTTAGGACGGCATCGGTAATTGTATCGAAATCGGGAAATATATTGGAATGGTCTCATCACTAATATATATATATATATATATATATATATATATATATATATATATATATATGTGTGTGTGTGTGTGTGTGTGTGTGTGTGTGTGTGTGTGTGTGTGTGTGTGCGTGTGTGTGTGTGTGCGTGTGCATACATTTTTTAAGACATAAATTATCTTTTAATCATTATATATATATATATATATATATATATGTGTGTGTGTGTGTGGGTGTGTGTGTGTGTGTGTCTGTGTGTGTGTATAAATATTATGCCCTTATAATTAAATAATCGTGCGCTTTGTTGGATTTCTTTCTACAAACGAAACTAGGAATATATATATATATATATATATATATATATATATATATATATATATATATATATATATATATATATATATATATATATATATATAATGAATTGTATGGGGAACATACTATATAAAATGAAATAGAAAAAAATATATATAAAAAAAACGTTATGTATGATGGCGGAATTCACTAATGAAAACTAAAGTTCACACATTTGCAATTTCAAAAAAAAACAGCTTAAAGTTCCCAAGGCGCCTTTCAACCGACTCTCGTCAAGGGAATCGTCGGTAATAAATAAAATACACGAAAACCATGAATTGGTGTAAAATCCAGTTGCAAGCCGGTGGCTACAGGTGATATACGTGCGAAATTGTATATATAAATAAAAAACGCAAGTAAAATGGAACAATTTTAAATCAACCTGCGGACGACCACGAATCGCCAAATATCTGTAGAGAATGCTTTAATTGTCTTTGTCTACAGAGAGAAGGACGTCGTGAATTTATGATGATGGCTTCCAATATGTCCAGATGGAAGCGGTGTCGTGCCCTGTGCACAATGGAGAATGTATTATCAGAATAATGATCACGACAGCTTCTTTTGTCCAGCAGGTGGTCGCCTATGGCAGACTCCTGAGCTTATGAACACCCGGATAACGGGACTGGTTCATGTCGGCGGACACATCCGGGCACATGTTGAGCCACTCTAACCGACACTCGCTGAATGGTCTTGCCTACATAGTCAGCGTCACACTGACATTGAACATGATAAATAACGTAACTTTGCTCATTGGTAGGCAATATATATATATATATATATATATATATATATATATATATATATATATATATATATATATATATATAGTTTTTTGTTGTGTTTACTGGCGATATTAATTGTATATTGCATTAAGTCACCCTTTTTAATAAGATGTGTAATTATTTTTTATATATATTTATTTTTATATTTACGTAAAAATTAATGAATAAATATATATAAAAATAATTACACGTCCTATTAAAAAGGGTGACTTAATGCAATATTCTTATAAGTGGAAAAATACTAAGAAAACAGCTATGTTTCTATCCCCATTAAAATATAATAACAAAAGAATACGTAACATTATGGCGATAAAAAAATCGTACATATTTCAGCAAGGTGATTTTGGTCCTGTGGTAAAACGCCAGACTTCAAACTGTAATATCGAAAGTTCGATCCTTGTCCAGGTTAGCCATGCTGATGACGGTTGATAGCCAGAAACACATTTCCATGGATTTCTTTTATATGTACGTAATAATAAATTAATATATATATTTATATATATAATTAATTTGAAAACTATATGTTACATATTTCAGAAGCGTACAGCGGTTTCATCTAAATCGTATTTTTATCGAAATGGCGTTATCGCCATTTCTCATCGTGGTTATACCTCACTCAGAACGCTGATCATTCCACTGGGCATAGATATTTCTTAAATGTCAAAAATCAGTCTATCTGGATGAAACTGTGATACGTTTCTGAAGTATGTAACATATAATTTTCAAAAGAAAATATTAGCTTTCACTCCTCTGCGATCGAGCACTTTATTGATTTCTTTTCAATATAGCCTGACACACACTATATATATATATATATATATATATATATATATATATATATATATATATATATATATATATATATATATATATATATATATATATATGTGATGAGACTATTCCAATATTTTTTCCGATTTCATTACAATTACCGATTGTTTGATTTAACATAACTTGTCTTGGAAACGATCGTACGCCCAATACTCGTTGGTTTTAAATTATTGGAACGATGTTAAAATTTTGTTTATCTCGACTCACTTCATGAAAATATATTCATGGCGATTAAACTACACAGAGGCGTACGCGTTTCATCCCCGTAGGAAGTCGTCGTGCTAAGTGCATATCTCTTTCTCTCTCTTTCATACATATATATAAATATATATATATATGTATATATATATATATATATATATATATATATATATATATATAGAGAGAGAGAGAGAGAGAGAGAGAGAGAGAGAGAGAGAGAGAAATGTGATACTTAGAAGGCAATACAATGTAGAGGTGTGACGGATAGACACAAGTTGGAGCAAATAAGACATATAATGGGGGAACAAATTAAATAGTATACATACACATATATATATATTTATTTATTATTTATTTTATTTTATTCACAAACACACATATATCTGTTTACACAATGTTA
The DNA here is from genome assembly GCA_963556195.1 of Sepiola atlantica. Taxonomy (NCBI): domain Eukaryota; kingdom Metazoa; phylum Mollusca; class Cephalopoda; order Sepiida; family Sepiolidae; genus Sepiola; species Sepiola atlantica. The sequence continues at coordinate 22,956,330 of OY744516.1, read as the reverse complement.
CAATGTTATGTAATACCTGTATCAAGATGGTCTGGTGGAAACTCGGTATGATATAATATTTTGCGAACTCTTTTCATCTTCAGAACCGTGCGCAACTCAAGTTCAAGCGCGCATAAAATCAAAAAATATATATATATATATATATATCACATTCTCTGTTTTTCATTTCCTTCTATATTTCGTAGGTATGTATGTGTTCAGGAATACCTAGTGAGTCTATTGTGAAGCTAGGGCACTGTGTCAAGTCATTCTACAAGTGTTGCGTTCATTTTCTGAACCCTTTCACGCCACTCCCTCGCGCTCTATAACCAGACTCCTCATCTTCTAGCATTCCGCTCGCATCCCTCCATTAGTTTCTGTTCATTCTTTTCATTTAGTATTTGACGCTTGTCTTTTGTTTGCCTAAGTAGATAAATTCAAATCATCAATACAACACAGACGAAATTGGTCTGAAATCATTTACAATTCACTGTTTTTTTGGTTTTTTTGTGGGGGAGGGGGCTTGTTTCTTTAGTTGTTGTTGTTGTTTATTCGGGGGGGGGGGGTTAATGGTGTAGTACAAATTCCCGATGAGAAACAAAAGCACTTGTAAATAGTGTGTTGCGTGTTTATAAGACGTCTTATAATTCTTTATTGTTTGTCGTTCTCTGTTTAATTCTGATTTTAATTTAGCCGTATTTATTGCGTATTCCACTCTAATTTTGTTGGTTTTAAATTAAGGTAATCTTTTATTTATTCATCGTTTTCAATCGGGTGCAAAGGATGGATGTGACTTTTCCTTTTTTCCCTACTTACCCAATTTAGTTCAATTGTTAATTACCTTGACAACAGGTTGCTGCCGGTTTTCACAAAAGGTCCAATTATTTCAAGATTACAAATCGAACTTGTTACGGATATGCAACTCGAGACTTGCGACTGAGAAAAGGAACACCCCCATCTCCCCATCCTCTCTCCATCGACACATACATCTACAACTTACCTACCAAACACCTACATATAGTTGGTATTTATCTACCTCCCACAAAGTAAAATGTGACACAAGGTCGGAAAGTGGGATTTGATAAGTCAGCACTCTAGAGAAAGAGCACCTATTACCTTTTAAAAATGCCTGGGCAGCCCCGTCGGCATTCCTCGGTAGGGGAGCCTCAGGCGATTAGCAATAAACTAACCCTTTCTCAAAGGGTGAGAAGGCAAAGCCTAGGAGGGTAGACCTCATAGAAGTGCACACGACAAACCCATAGACCGGCGTAAATCAAGCCCCGAAGATCAAGACAATACTGGTCTATAGGGTGTAGTATCGATCGGAACAGATACTACACTTTGATCTTCCAAACACCTACATAGTTATCCAAATCACATTTCCATCCTTACTTGATGTTTTACCTCCTTCTTGCTTTTATTCTTTCTTATTTTCTCTTTTCGAAAATTGTCTACTTCTAGGCCGTCGAGCTGCCTGAGCATGGCGCACGCGGTTCTTGGTCCTGTTAACCCCCAACTCGGTTAAGGTAGTTTCTTAGCTAATTGAGTGAGTGAGTCATGTTATCTTCTATTTTTCAGGTGCCCACTACAACTTTTATTTGGACTACTTAAATTGTATTTATCTTGGAAGGACACCATCCACTCCAAAACATCACCCACATATTATTTCTTCTCACTTTAATCCCACTCCCGTTTAGAGATCGCAATGCTTGTTTTTAGGTTAAAATACGGAAAACGGAAGGTGGTCTACAAAGGGCTGGAGTGGTGTTCTTATTAACCTGCAGAAGATCTCATTTAGTTTCTTGTTTTGTTTTTTCGTTGGGTTTTTTTTTTGGGGGGGGGGGTAACATCGTAAATCATTTTTCATAATTTGCAAAAATAAAATAGTTTTTGTAAATAAAATTAATTTCAAACCATAGTGTATATTCTATTTAACGAAAAGTGGGTACAAGTTGCTGGCTTATGCGTACGATAGGGAGAGAGGGATGAGTGGGTGTTCCCTGCCTGAGCATGGTGCACACCGTCCGGTATCTCTGGACCCCAACCCGCTTAAGGTATCCTCCTAACAAGTTGAGTGATTGAGTCCTGTTTTGTTTTGTTTTTGTAATAGAGATTCTCCAAGATGACCATTCACCACTTTTATATTTAATCTTGACCTTTCCAATGTTTTTTTTATCTTGGAGAGTTCACCATCCAATGCCAAACTACACCCCTATTTTATTTTAAGTCCCACTCCCATTTAGAGATCGACCTGCTTGTTTTCGGTTCTAAATGAATCGGAAATCAGTGGGCAGTCTATGTATTTTAGAAAGAGTTGGAAGGATGTTACTAACCTGGTTTATTTTTATTTTTTTGTTGGGAGTGGGGGGGGGGGGTATTTAAGGGTTCTCATTTTTTGATGAAATTGTATACATTTATCCATTTTTTAAAATTCAATTAAATAATTAGGGGCATTTTAATTAGGGTAACGTAAATGTTGTATATTGTGGTGATTGCTAAAGTTAACGTGATAAACAAATGGTGAAAGAAATATCCCTTGTATGAATGGATCAAGATGAGTCTACTTAAGAGTAGGGTAAACAAATGATGACCCCCCCCTCACTTACCCCACAATTTAGATGACCGTGTGCCAAATTTGTAAATGAAATAATTTTTTTATTTGCGAATAAATAATTCAAAGTGTAGTATCTTCTCGTTTATTGTTCACAGGAAGAGAAAAATTTCTCAACTGGAGCAATTTTTATTTTTGTCCGTTTCAAAGTTCCACTTTTATGGGAGTGAACGACCCAAATTAAAAACAGACCTTTCGTCTAACTTTGCTCCCATGAAGTAAATGGGGAGTAAATATTTTCTTCTTGGTTTTGTTCTTAAGGTTTTCTGTCTAAAATGTTACTTCTTTTTTAGTCCACATTTTTTAATTCTCTCTCTCTCATTTTCTCTCCCTCTCTCTCTCTCTCTCTCTCTCTCTTATGTTTCGTTTTTCTACACTCGTCAGTATGGAATTACGTAGCCGTTCCCCGGATCCAAGTATTTTTAACCATCAGGCCGTCGAGAGAAATACGCCTTGTCTTTTAATTGTAAACACAAGTAATGATATTCTAACAGTGCTCCGATATACTAAAGGGAGATTAATCAGATTTATTTCTCTCAAAGTGCTTAACTTGTCGGAGCTTAATAATTACTATTAAATAAATAAACAGTTTTAATATCCATGTATGTTTTGTATTCCTGCACTTGTCAGTATGGAATTACGTAGCTGTTCTGCCGAAGCATAATTTTGTCCGACATTTTTGACGGGGGGGGGGTACACTCGTTAAAAGATATAATTCTTATTATTACTATTTGAACGCATCTTTTATTCATTGACTTTATTTCGTTGTTTTGTCTTAAAAACATTGTAATGTTTTTTGTTTGTTTTTTAGAAGGGGGTCATGAAGAAGAAATATTATTATTATGTATTCACTAGGAGATCTCACACAGGTCATCAGTGATTGCTTACTGACAATAACCAGTTAGGTTTCTTGGAGTTTGACAACAAGTCTCCACATATTTCCAGTACTCTCCACCTCTCAATAACCATTACAAATTATTTTGCGTTATCGCAACACCTGCTTACCATTTATTGGTCGTCTCTGAGATTTGGGCCTCCTCAAGGTTTATGAACTTTCCGCACTCTTCAGTGGCGATCTGGTCAGTGCTCTCCCTCTTCGGTCTTCTTTCTATCCTCCATGACTCTTCACGACTATATTGTGTTATTATTATTATTAGTAGTAGTAGTAGTCTAACTAATTCCCATTTTAGATCTTGATATATTTTTTTTCGTGTTCTTTCTCCTGCACTCTGGTATAAACGGGGGCAGGCTATATAAATGATTAAGCCAGTTCTCTTGTTTTTGTTCAGAAAGACTAAGTCGGGTTTAGAATGCTCAAGAACCTTGTCAGTTTGTATGGGCATGTCCCAAAGAAGTTTATTATTATTATTATTATTATTATTATTATTATTATTATTATTATTATTATTATTATTATTATTATTATTATTATTATTATTGCAAACATGCTTGTGTCAAAGTTATTATGATTGTTTTAGCAATTAATTTAAATCTTATTCAATTATTGCTTTAATCAGATTTCTCATTTTCTTTATCTTTAATTGAAAGAAAAAAATGGAGTTTATTTTTCTGATTAATTACAATAATCAACGGTTTATCTTTATCGGCATCGCTGTTGTTGTTGTCGTCGTCGTCGTCGTCGCCGTCGTCTGTGTGACAACGACTATCCCCATCCTCGAAATTGATCTCTTTTCATAACGTCCTGTGAGAAATAATTATCTTCTGAATTCACAGCTTTTTCTGACAACTCAGAACATAAATACCAGCTCCGTCATTATTTCCTTGAATTAAACTCCCCTTCCGCCTAATTTATGAATGTTGCTCCACTCCCGCCTAATTTATGAATTTTGCTCCCCTCCCGCCTAATTTTTGAATTTTGCTCCCCTTCCGCCTAATTTATGAATTTTGCTCCCCTCCCGCCTTATTTTTGAGTTTTGCTCCCCTCCCACCTAGTTTGTGAATTTTGCTCTCCTCCCGCCTAATTTTTGAATTTTGCTCCCCTCTCGCCTTATTTTTCAATTTTGCTCCCCTCCCGCCTTATTTTTGAATTTTGCTCCCCTTCCGTCTAATTTATGAATTTTGCTCCCCTCCCGCCTAATTTTTTAATTTTGCTCCCCTCCCGCCTAATTTATGAATTTTGCTCCCCTCCCGCCTTATTTTTGAATTTTGCTCCCCTTCCGTCTAATTTATGAATTTTGCTCTCCTCCCACCTAGTTTGTGAATTTTGCTCCCCCCCTCCCTTATTTTTGAGTTTTGCTCCCCTCCCGCCTAATTTTTGAATTTTGCTCTCCTCCCGCCTAATTTATGAATGTTGCTCCTCTCCCCCCTTATTTTTGAGTTTTGCTCCCCTCCCGCCTTATTTTTGAATTTTGCTCCCCTTTCGCCTAATTATGAATGTTTCTTCCCTCCCGCCTAATTAATGAATTTTGCTCCCCTCCCGCCTAATTTTTGAATTTTAAGGATACGCTTTGACCTCTTATCCGATAAAATATATATATTTAAATTATCACTCACTTGGGGTTCCCACACGAGTCATTACATGTGATCGTTCACTGGCAAAAACAGCTAGCGTTCCCTGGAGATCGAGTGACAACAACTCTTTTCATATTTCTAGTACTCTCCGCTTCCTTCAATCACTTTTCAAATCACTGCCATCTCGCAACAGTCGTTCACCATTGAGTCCTCATTGGTAACGGTTCTTGGCCTTTTCTGAAATTTGAGTGACAAAATCCCCTCCCCCTCAGAATTCCGTTACATTCCATGCCCAGTCAATGGGGGGGGGGGCTGGATTGTTTTCTTCCTCGTTCTTTCTATCATCTTAGACACTTCACGAACATTTTCTATAGCATCAACCGATGTTGATGCCACTTATTGCTTTAGGGGTGGGGTGCGATTGTTCTTAAAATATCTACCCTGGAATTATCTGTTCCCTTGGGTTCGTCTAAATCTGTTCTATATATATTTCTAGATTTGCTTACGTACTGCAATTCTATTACAACTTATATGTGGTTTGTCGGGATCACCTCGCTATGTGTGTTGGTTTCGCATTCTAAGATGTTTCTTAATATATCGGCTGTTGTCACCCCCATTTTTGATTTTAATTTCTGCTAAATTTTTTTTTTCAGGATATTAATGCTCCTACTGTTATTAAAGTATATTCCCTAACCAAGTATCCAATTCCTACTATTGTGAAATATTGATGTGGGTGGGTTTACTAGTATCATGGCGTTTATGTTAATAAAAACTGACAGGAGACAAAAAGGAGTCAAATGATAAACTCTGCTGTATCGTGAGAAAAAAGTCGATGATGTTTTGGCGGATATGACGTCCGACACGATAGAATGGCAAGCGTAACTTTATGAAGGCTTGACAGAAGCTTCAATAAGACAAAAATTATTCAGAATTGTGATGTGAAGCGATAATGATTGAACAATGCGCTTAAAACATGAGTAATTATATATATATATATATATATATATATTCATTTCTTGACCCCTCTTTGTACTTTCAGCCACTGGAAGATCCATTTTTTGCGAGAATTTAATACGACACACTTAAGCTCGATCAGTATATCATTGTAAACTTCCTTTTTTTATCTGATTCAGTTTAGATTTTGAATAAATAGTTTTTTTATATTTCCATATTATTCTCTTTTCGTGCGTTAATCGCTAATAACGTGATAAGCAAGTTTATTGGCGTCGTCCCTCAAGACTCATCTTGCTGTTCCTGGGAGAAATTCGAGAAGAAGAAGGACAGCGCCGATGGGGAAATTTGTTGTAAGTTTGATAATGGTAGGAGTGGATTGGCGAATGGAACGAAATTGTCGTTCTGAAGTGCCTAACTAAATCAACCACTCTGATTGGATGACACCGCAGGGAAATTAACCAACAGCATCGTCTGATTCACATTTAAATGTTGCGCCCCTGTTCAGCGGATTGTTTTAATATTATATATGTATGGTTTCTTTATTCGTTCTTTCTTGAAAACCATCTCTGCAATAAATCATTACGACAGAAACAGTTTAGAAGTAATTTTCTTCTCTCTCTCTTTCTCTCTCTCTCTCTCTCTCATATTAGTTTAAGGAGAATAAGCACAAGAGCCTAGTATATTTATTATGTGCAAAAATATACAGTGAAAATTGGATTAAACATTTGTTATCTCCTGAAACCAGCGATGTGTACTAATGTCTAATTGAATTTTTACTATACAGTAGTACTATATATATATATATATATATGATTATTTTTATTCATACAGACATAAACAAAATCTGCGACACTGGCATGTTAGAAACTGAGATCTCATAATGCAGAATGAAAATCCGATCCTTATCTCAGATCATATTTGGAAATAATGAAATGGGAAAGAAAAAAAAAGAAAGGGGCAAAAGAAAATTTAAAATTTTGAAAGTCACGTGGTCAGATTTAAAACCGTTGAAAATCCAATATAATATAAAATAAACTTGTTGAGGATAGAGAATAGAGGGGGAGAGGAGAAAAAAGAAAAAGGGAAAAGGGGTGAGAAAACTCGTGGCCCATGTTTGGATACGTGTTAGTAGTTGCATTGTCGTGTCAATATCATCGTGAATGTGTCGATAGGGAGGGAGGCACAATGTTCTGATATATAAATATGTATATATATATATATATATATATATATATATATATATATTTATATATATATATATATATATATATATATTTATTTTTAAATACAGATTTTAATCAGACATGGACCAGTGGTTTCTGACAAGAAACGGGTTGAATTCCCGATTCCATCGTCTTCAGCATAGTCTGAAATAGTAAATGATGGAATTTCTTCAAAAAACACATCTAACTGTTATGAAACGCTATGTACACAGAATTTTGAAATGGAGAGCCGACGAGAAACGCTTAGGTCAGAAAAAGCCGTTAAAAGATTCTATATTTAGAAGTAAAGCAAGAAAGAAAAGAGAGAAAGAAATGTGTAATGCTGAGAAGTTCCATATTTTTAAGGCCATCATGAACCCAAACACCAGATGTTTAAATGTACGCGATGAGGTTTTTAAGGGCTGTATACATCGTAAACAAGCACTCCTTATCTATTGGATGGATCGAGTGACTTAAGCCTTCCTAGAACCCTACATACATTTTTCAGACACTTACACACTTCCACTGCAGACTTCTCGTTCTACGAACCTGATTACAACCCCTTTTTTCCTTTCTCCATTTTTCCCCTCTTTCTTATTTAAATTTTTTAATTTTTTATATTTTTTTATATTTTTTTATATTTTTTTTTTATATATTTTTATATTTTTTTATATTTTTTTATATTTTTTTATTTTTTTTTTTATATTCTTTTATATTTTTTTATATTTTTATATTTTTTTATATATTTTTTTTACATTTTTTTTTATATATTTTTTATATATTTTTATATTTTTAAATTTTAAATTTTTAAATTTTATTTCTCGAATCTTTATTTATTTATTTATTTATATATTGATTTTTATTTATATATTGATTTTTATTTATATATTCATTTTTTATTTTTTATTTTTTTATTTTTTTTTTTATTTTAATTTCTTTTTAATATATTTTTTATTTATATTTATAAAATGATGATTTTTTATTTACACATGCATGTGTTTGTGTGTGCGTGAGTGTGTATATAATATATATATATATATATATATATATATATGTATATATGTACGTGTGTGTGTGCGTATGTATGTGTGTATGTGTACATGTGTATGTGTATATTTATTTTTGATTTTTATTTTTGATTTTTGATTTATATATTTATTTATATATGGATTGATTATTTATGGTTATATAATGATTTTTGTATTTTTTATTTATATATTGATTTTTTATTTATGTATATGTATATATATTTTTTATCTATATATATATATTTTTTATCTATATATGAATTTTGAATTTTTATTTACATATTTATATATGAATTTTTTTATATATTGATTTTTTATTTATATTTAAATTTTTGAATTTTTATATGATTTTTATTTATTTATATATTGATTTATTTATATTTCGATTTTTATATTTACATTTATTTTTATTTTTATTTTTATTTTTATTTTTATTTATTTTTTTATTTATATATAATTATATATTTATATTTATATTTTTATTTTTATTTATATTTTTATTTACATTTTGACTTTTGATTCTTTATTTACATATTATGATTATATTTATATATTGAATTTTTTATTTATATATTGATTTTTTTATTTTATTTTAATATTTTTTCTATATAGAGATTTTTTATTTTTTTATTTATATATTGATTTTTTTATATATATATATTTTATTATTTATATAGATTTTTTATTTATATTTGTTATCTATATATTGATTTATTTATATATTGATTTTTCATTTATATATTGATATTTTAATTATATATTGTTTGATTTTTTATGTATATATTGATTTTTTATTTATGTATTTATATATTTATCTATATTTATATTATTTATTTATATATTTATCTATATTTATGTTTTTACTTTGAATTGAGAATTATTAATTGAAATGATCGAAATTCATAAAAACATATATATATATTTTATATAATAATAAATAGTTACCTCCCCTTTTTTAGATAATTTAATTAATTAGAGTTGCGTACCTTAATTAATTATTTTCTACATATATATATGTTAAAATAATATATATAAATATAAAAGTAATATTTTATTATTATAAATTTAATTTTTTTATTTTTCCCCTCCTTTCTTTCTTTCTTTCTTTCTCTCTTTTCTTTCTTGCTTTACTTCTAAATATAGAATCTTTTAACGGCTTTTTCTGACCTAAGCGTTTCTCGTCGGCTCTCCATTTCAAAATTCTGTGTACATAGCGTTTCATAACAGTTAGATGTGTTTTTTGAAGAAATTCCATCATTTACTATTTCAGACTATGCTGAAGACGACGGAATCGGGAATTCAACCCGTTTCTTGTCAGAAACCACTGGTCCATGTCTGATTAAAATCTGTATTTAAAAATAAAAATATTACGCTCTTAATTTAATTTAATTGAGCACTCTACTGGTATTTCCCTTTTATTCTTTATTGAGTATATCTTTATTGAGTATACCTTTATACTTTATACTTTATATATATATATATATATATATATATATATATATATATATATATATATATATATATATATATATATATATATATATAGTAATCCAGGTAGGATAAAAATCCACAGGGTAGAAATCCAAAGGGAATCAAACCAGGCTTATAAAAAAGTGCTCAATAAGAATATAGAGCTGTATTATCTGTTTCGGAAATGTGAAGTCACGTGTCACTCTCGTTTGAACGCGTTATTTGCTTAGAGTGTTGTGTATATTTGTTTAAATTTAGTGTAAGGGAGGTTTAATAAGGTTTCAAAAAAAGAGGAGGGGTAAAAAGTAACAGTTGAGATTTTAAAATGAAAAAGATTTAAGAATATAAAAATATAAAAGAATTAAAAGCATAAAAAAGATTTCTATATAAATCCCGTGAGTCAATGTTTATAAGTAACGTATAGTTGGCCGTTACTGTTTAGAGGGTTAATAATGTGTCTTCTAGAGAAATATGGATAGAAAATAGGTTTAAGGATTATACTTATGAAAAGATAAAAAAGTTAAAAAACACACATTAAATTCAAGTTTAAGGCCTGGATTAAATGACTTTAAATCAACCCAAAAGGAATTTAAATAAAGATTTAACCCGTGTCCTGGCAGTTTGTCGATCGGCCAGTAACTATGCAGTGTTCTTGAATGATTTGTATTCGGGATTGAACATTATTAACTAAGGTATAGTGAAGGCTTATAGGAGTAATAATATTGGTATACTGATTAAGACTGGTTTAGAGATAAGAGTAAGGATTGGGTCGGCAAAATTGAATCTGTTTGGGATATATGGGAGGTTAGCATTTTAACTAAGATATAGTGGGGACCTATGGGAGTAATAATAATGTGAAATGGGGGGTTACCCTCTTAATGATTGGAAAACTTATTATTGGAAATCTTATTGTTTCATATTTACGTGGTGTAAATTATTGGTCTGGAGTAGTGGTGTGGATATGGGCCGATTAATGTATTTATTCCTATTTTTTATTTATATTTATGAGGGGTGATGATTGGGAGGATATTCCGGAATAGAAGTCGGCATTTAGTGAGGCAATTATGGGGTTATGTATTAGGCAGAGGGAGGGTGTTGCTAGATTTTTATGTGTATCGGTAAGTCCAATTTATAAGTAGCGTTTGTCTCCTGGGGATGCATCCTTTAAAGATTTCATCTCTGATATTCAAACAGATTGTATTTGGGTCAATGATGGCCCTTAATATATGGTATTTTTCTGCATTGTGTTTCTGATGTGTTTCTGTGATATCGTGTTGATGATTGGAAGGAGGTTGTTAAATATATCAGTAAAAAATGTACATAGAAACTTTACGAGTTACGTAGCTCCCGGTATGAGGGATGAACTTATTTTTTTTAACATAGTTCACCCCCAAACAAGGCAGGTCGCCACTGTAGACGTAAGGGGCTACTGGGAATTCAGGTGTAAGTTTTAGGGGGTCATCCTAAGTTGGGAGCTGTGCAGTGAGATGTCTGTTTACATTAGTTTTAAATTTCTGCATGTCGGTACTGCCAGGGAAATAGGGAACGGGGAGGGATAATGTCAAGTGTGAGAAATTTACTGGCACGGTAGAGGGCTGGATTAAATGACTTTGCAGCAGCCCTGGCAATGTCTTCAATGTATTTATTCCAATTCATGTTATCTGTGAAAGTTAAGCCATTCCGGTTGTTTTCTTTCGTGTCGTGCTTTTGTGAAACAAGAATAGGCACCCTTTTTTCGAAACTGAATATCCCCACATTGAAAGCCGACCTTATGTCTAACTTTACCCTCGTGGGGAGACAAGAAACTAGAGACATCGCTACACCTACCACTAAAGCATTTCGCCAAACAAATTTGTCTTGACTCGGGGCTGTTGAGTGCATCCAAGAGTCAGAATTCCAAAACATCTGCCGGTTGACGCCGGTTTAGTTGATGGAGTACAAGTAACTATTGTTCTTTCTTTCTTCGCCTTTTGGTATCTGTTCATGCATTCCTTCTCTCTCTTTCTTTTTGTTGAATTCTCTCTTTTTCTCCCCCCTCTCCCGCTCTCTCTCTCTTTTTCTCCCCCTCTCTTACTCTCTCTCTCTCTCTCTTTCTCTTTCTATCTTTCTGTGTCGCCACGAGAGAGAAGCAAAGAAGTCATGTCAATTCCTCATACAGGGTAGACGCGTAAATAGCATCGGTGAAACGAATTTTATGTTTTTAGAAATTAAAAAATTCTATTTTTTATATGAAATGCTTTATTAATGTTTTTGCCAAGTATTCACCGGGATAATCAATTCGCCGGAGTGAATTAATGACGCCGTACAACGACTGTGTTATTACTAATTCGGACAGGCAGCAGACCGCAACTTTTGAGGATCTAAACAACGTGAACCCATTAGAAACAATAGTCAATATATATATATATATATATATATATATATATATATATATATATATATATATATATATATATTTGTGTTATAATGGAATAAATCCAGGAGGAAATCCGGTATGAGAGCTCAATGTAGTAAACAGAGCAAGAATAACATAAAATATAATAACACGAAATTACATCATTGTCGATGCAATAATTTATTTCAACCTCGTGGTTTTTTCAAGCATCAATCTAGACAATTACATTTTTGAGTCTCAAAAATGTAATTGTCTAGATTGATGCTTGAAAAAACCACAAGGCTGAAACAAATTTTTGCATCGACAATTATGTAATTTCGTGTTATTATATTTTATGTTATATATATATATATATATATATATATATATATATATATATATATATATATATATATATATAGAGAGAGAGAGAGAGAGAGAGAGAGAGAGAGAGAGAGAGAGAAAGAGGGAGAGAGGGAGAGAGAGACGAGCACTGTAAGTGTAGTATTAACACAGCATGACGTCGCTAGCTATATGTGCATCGTTCCTTTCATTAAGTTGAACGCTTTTATGACGTCAAGCCGCCGGATGAACTGTTAAAATTATCACTGTTTATTCGCTATTCAGCGTTGGCCGAGTGGTTCTAGACGTCAGGATTTGAGTTGAAAAATACTCGGAAATCGGGGATTTTTAATCGCATGACCGGTAGTGAATAGTCATATCTCTATGCAGATGGGTCCCGATTAGAAAAGACGAAACGTATACGCACATAGATAATAAACAAAACAAATATATATATATATATATATATATATATATATATATATAAATCCTACTTTTGAGACATCGGTCTGGGTTCTAAGTAGTTGGATGACTACACCCTTTGTTGAAAAGAGTAGGTATATTCCACAGTCGGCCTTCGCCGTAGTTTGTTTAGTCTGTGTAAGTTAATAGACTTTCTTCTATGTGGTGAGGTAGCTCAGTGGCAGAGTACTCGCCTAACAGCAGGTGACTCGGGTTTCGAATCCTGAGTTCGGATGTGTTCTACTGATGAGCCTAAAGGACGGCGGAAACTGAGTCTACGACTTCCCGTTTGTTTCTTTCATAGATTGTGGGCTTCGACGTTGTCTGATTGTGGAAACAATTATATATATCATCTCACATTAAAATATATATATAGCTTTAAAATTTTATTGCAGTTTCACGGTTTTACCCGGTCATAACAAGTATGTAATTTGATATCAAACAAGATGAGGCAGAAAGAGATGAGGGTTATCTACCCATATTTATTTGTTTATTACTTTTTAAAATTTATTTACTGTTGTTTTTTTATGATTCGATAGACAATTATTTTTATTCTACAATTTTTGTTTCATTTACTTTTGTTTTGTAAATATCAATTGTTAATTATTTGCTCGCTAATTGGCAATTGTTTTGTTGTTTGATATTTTATATTGATTATTAATTATTGGGAAAATTATTTTTATTCTATAACTTTTGTTTCATTTACTTTCGTTTTGTAAATATCAATTGTTAATTATTTGTTCACTAATTGGCAATTGTTTTGTTGTTTGATATTTTATATTGATTATTAATTATTTGGAAAATTATTTTTATTCTACATTTTTGTTTCATTTACTTTCGTTTTGTAAATATTAATTGTTTATTATTTGTTCACTAATTGGCAATTGTTTTGTTGTTTGATATTTTATATTGATTATTAATTATTGGGAAAATTATTTTTATTCTACATTTTTGTAATTTGTGTTTATTTAATTTATTGTTTTATTTATTTATTTGTATTACTTAATGCAAAGCTATTATCTATTTATGTGTTCGTATTTAGCATCAATTGATTTGGGTTTTTTTAAGTTTATGATTTGATATTTTTTCTCTAAGCATAATTTACAGGTTCTACTATTTATGTTGTCTGGAAGGATTTTAAGATTTCCCGACTGATATTAGAGATAATATTTTTCTGTTTTCAACTGATATTAGAGATATTTTTTTTCAGTTTTCGCCCACGTATATATTTAGACAGTGTAGTGTTTTATTCACTCTTGTATCTCATCTCGTAACTATTTTCCGTAACCCCTATGTCTAATTTTTGTTTATTCTAATATTATTAGTAACTATTGCTGTGTATATGACATTAGCTGTTAAATATTTATTGATTAGTGGGCAATTATTTTTATTCTACAATTACATCAGTTGGTATTATTATTAACATCAATATATATATTTATATATTTGGAAAATGTGACAATTTCGAAAACTGATTAAGCTCGGGTTATATTGTTTGACTCATGAGAGTGGGTTTACAACGCCAGTTAAATTTAAATATATAAAAATTAAATACATATATATATATATATATATATATATATATATATATATATATATATATATAAAGACAAAATCCAAAATTTGTTTCAATCTGCTCGCTATATCTTTCTTCTCTCTCTTTTTCTGTTTATTTCTCTTCAGCTAAAAATTAATTTTTTTTTTGTTTATAACGGATTAATATTTTACAGTTAGTTTTATTACAATTGATTGTTAATAAACAGAGAGAGTGACGGAAGTGAGAATGCTAAACACCGTATGAAATAATAAAATAAGAACATGGTAAATTGCAAGAGGGTAAAAGTGAAAGACAAACGTAATAAGAGATAGATCACTTGGTAAGTCAGTTTTGATCTGTGTTTATATTATTCTTTACTGTTGCTTTGCATATGGCATTAACTGTACATCATTTATTAATTAGTGGGCAATTATTTTTTATTCTACAATTACATAAGCGCATACTATTATTATCATTGACTTATTGAAGCATAATTATATCTATATGATAATGATTTGCATAAAATCATGCATACTATTTGATTATATATATATATGTATATATTTATATATATATGTATATATATATATATATATATATATGTATATATATGTATATATATATATATATATATATACACAGAGAGAGAAATTATGAATGACAATATATGTATTAGCATGTACTATCAATGCTCTTTTACTTTACAGTCTCCTTAAAAGATTCGACTCAATGATTGCCAATTAGTGACAACAGAGCAAATATAAGTCAGGTTCATATTAATATTCCAATAACCATGTTTTTATTTTATTTATTTATTTTTATTTTTTTCACATTTCCAAAAAACGTAAGATTTCTGTGAGATATATTTTTTACTGAATCAAAATTTATAAATGTCCACACAACTTTTAGGATGTACTAACTCTGAACGGAAAAATTTAAAAAGGCGTATTAGTGGGTTCCCCCACGTGTGAGTTTGCTCTTTTCTTTGTTTTTTGTTTGGTTTCACTCAAAAATGAACCACTATATAGTGTTGGTTTTTTTCAAGACACTTTAATCCAATAACTTTTTACTCTTTGTGAATTTTTCTGATGTTTTTGTAATGTTGCAGAGACGATATTGACATAAAACTGTTGTTTGGCACAAGACAAATGAAACGGACCGTAAAAATTATATCTCACAGAAATGTCATGTTTTTTGGAAATGTGAAAAAATAAAAATAAAAATAATAAAATAAAAACATGGTTATTGGAATATAATATAGAACCTGACGCGTAATATTTATTTATATATGTATTACAGAAGATCAGAACGATATCGGTACCGTCGGTTTCAAATCCAAACAAAGGGTGCCTATAATTGATCTCTATTACCGGACTGTCTGCCTCCCCTATTTTTTCCGGGCAAGCAGAAATAAACAGAGGTTGAAGAGAGTCCGGTAAAAGAGACCAATTATAGGTCCTCTTTGTTTGGATTTGAAACCGATGGTACCGATATTGTTCTGATCTTCTGTAATATATATATATATATATATATTTATCTTCACATTCTACAATTCATCGGACTTCTTTTCAACGGAAATTTACCACCCGGACAATTTGCATATCTTTTTCACGGAACTTTTCTTTTCATTCACTGCGTTTTTTTTAACAAAAATTATTTTTTAATAATAATTTTCATATTTTTCAAATATTTGAACTTTGTTTTTTTCGAAAGCCAACTTATCCATCTGTATTTCTCCTCTGATGATAAGATTTCGATCTTTGAAAAGCCTTGGCTTAAGGAAAGAATAATAAACACTAGTTTATTACTGAATACACCTTGCATTGAACAATTGAAATTTGAAATAAATTTAGACAATCGTCGCATATTTATCACTCTTTCTTCTTCTATCTCTCTATCTCTCTCTCTCTCTCTCTCTCTCTATATATATATATATATATATATATATATATATATATATATATATATATATAATATGAGACTAAAAGTATCCTTTTAGAGAATTGAACCTATAGTGAAATGATTAAAGCTCAATATACGGGATAGAGCAATTATGTAGATAAATGAAGGAAGAGAGGTAAAGATGTGCGAATGACAAATCTATTTCATCTTAGGTTGTTCAATGTAAGGTGTACTCGATATATACATATATATATATATATATCAAAAGCAATCATTAGTGAAAACAAGATAATTCTAGACACCGGATGATTCCCTGAGCTTCAAATTAAATATCCTTTGGACCCCTTTCTGCTCTTTATTTTCTCTTCTTCTTTTCCAATGCTACTTCTATGTATATTTGATATATATGTATGTATATGTGTTATATATATGTTTCGATCACATTTATGTGCATATATATATATATTTATTTATTTTATTTATTTTATTTTTTTTTGCATACCCTTCATCTCAACATGAACCCAACCACTATATATATATTCCCCATAATTTACAGACTTTCTCGTCTTTTGTCATTTTTGTATTGTTCGTCCGCTCTTGACAAAGCCCACGTGAAATTTGGGCGAAACGTTGAGCGAAAAGGTCTTCCGATTTTCCATTTTTAATTTCATACCGTCGGATTATTTTTGTCCTTTCATATACTCATATATATATATATATATATATATATATATATATATATATATATATATGTGTGTGTGTGTGTGTGTGTGTGTAATTTCATTTTGTTATTCTGTTCCTTATTGATATATTTTATGTTTTGATTGCTTGTATCATTTTGATATTGCTTTGCTTTTCCTGGTCAAATCAAATTATTCGACGGCTGTCCGGCCAAAAGGGATTCGCAGACATCAGCGTGCGGAAATGTTACCGCCCAATTTTCAGCAATTTTTGTCGATATCCAATGAGCTTTCAAAACGAATTATTTCCGTCCCCATCAGGGGGTCCTGCGCGGCGAGGCATTAGTAAAAAGGCAGGCCAAAATGGAGCCGGAGACAGAGAGAGAGAGAGAGGGAGAGAGGGTGAAAGGGGGAATGGGAGATCGTTGATTGCGCTGGCTTCTACTTTATTTCGTTTTCTTCCATTATTCTTACTTCTTTTTTTTTTAGGTATTGGGAGTGATTGGAAGCAAGCTGAACGTGCCTATCCCCAAAGAGACGAATTGCATTAAATTGTCAGCAGTTCTCCTCTCAATTTCTTTCTCATTTCTTCCTCCGCAACTTTTGACAAATTGCAAATATTAGTCTCTGTATGTAAACCTAGAAAGGAAGAGACTCGCGAGTACGAAAGGCCAACAGCTAATTACAATTAGGAAAATAAACAACCAGCTCGAAGAAATAAATGGTACAGCACCTTGAAATAGTACGAATAACCAATTAAAAGAGAAGGCGACTTACAGTCCTTGCTTGTCTAGCCACACTGAAGAGCTATGATACATTAAATCACTCGAACTATGAGTGACTACATATGCTGCCCGTCTTCGTGGTTTGGGCATACTGGTATGGAAGATCTCCAACTGCTATTAGCGATAATGCATAACACTTAGTAAACGAGTAGAGCACTATAGGGTGTTGATAATGTTTAAAATAAGCATTAAGATTTCACTTAATTCGTAGCTTGTGCTGATAGCGCAATAAGTGTTGACAAAAACAGTTTGTTTTCGAATTAAGCTTGAAGTACTTGCTTGTCTATTTACACTGAACAACTGTGATACAGCGAAACAGTCTGATTGTGGATGATTACATATGCTCACTTCACACCTAAGTGGGTTCAGCACTATGGCAAAGATGATAACTAGCTACAATTAACACTAATGCATAGATCTTCGTACGGAGCACTCTAAGCAGTGTATAATGCTTATGCAAGTAATTCATTTACCTCCTTAGACACAAGTTCAGGTGTGGGTTTTCATAAAGGTATTTCTATGGAACGAACTGGATTCGAACCCGGCACACAAGTATTAAGATTTCCATTACTGCGTAGCTTGTGCTGATGGCGTAGTTTGTAAGAAGTCCGGCTGTTGACAAAACGATCCAATTTCGATGTCAGCTTGAAGCACCTGCTCGCCTCGCTAGACTTAGCACTTAACACGTCACAACATCCTGAGAGCAATGGCACTAATACCGGTTTACACAACAGAAAGTGCACACGGAGGGTAGAAATAAAAGGACACAGAGTGTAATGGGATCTTCAAAGTTACTTAAAATTACTTTAAGGTAACTCAGATGGCAAACGGCTGATGCGAGAACGCAAAGTGAGGTGCAATGATGATCAAAAGAAGCTGAGAGTACTGGAAACCCGACCAAACGTGTTATTACCAGTGAGTGATCATTGGCAATGACTTGTGTGAAAACTAGTAAATGAATAATAATAATAATAATAATAATAATAATAATAATAATAATAATAATAATAATAATAATAATAATAATAATAATAATAATAATAATTTCCGTTATTTTTTAAGGGGCAGATAGGCATTTAAAATCGCGAGCGCGCCGATTGAAGATATGTTGGGTAGATATAAAATGTTATATTGTGAATTTTAATGGTAACTAATAACTTACTTCTGAGATGGGAGGTATATATTATTCTATTTTTTATTTGAGTTTTAAGAAATTGAATTACCCCCTAAAAAAGTAATTAGTCACGTGAGAGAAAAGAGTTTCCGTTATTTTTAAAGGCGCCGGTGTAGATTTAAAATCTCGATCGAGCGTCTGATAACTAGTCATCAATTCATCAGACAAACATGGGAGGGGAATCTATCGTCTGTAAATTATTATTTAAGAGTATCCTAGAAAACTTACACTAAGTAATTAGGTACAATATATATATATATATATATATATATATATATATATATATATATATATATATATATATATATATATATATATATAAGTGTTTAAGGTTCATATTTTTTTTAAAGCATCTATTGTTAAATTTAAGAAGGAATAGGTAAAATAAATACCTTTTGAAGCATTAATATGCGATATCAATTTTTTTTTATTTTATAAAAAAGAAAAATAATAAATCGAAACCGATTTTTTTTCCTTTTTCTTTTTTTTATTAAAACTAGCATTTTTTTTTTTTGTTAGTTTAAAGTGATACAGATATTTCGCCAAAACCTGACATCCTCGGTGTGTAATATATCCTGATGTCATCAGATTTGTATTTTTTATCTCTTTACCGGCTTGTTGCTATTACAGCCGGGCCAAATGGGCAAGTTGTTGTTTCCCACCATCAAATATGAAGAACGTGAATGCAGCACGTGATGTGTATAAGTGTTTAAGGTTAAAAAAAAAGGAAAAAAAATCGGTTTCGATTTATTATTTTTCTTTTTTATAAAATAAAAAAATTGATATCGCATCTTAATGCTTCAAAAGGTATTTATTTTACCTATTCCTTCTTATATATATATATATATATATATATATATATATATATATATATATATATATATATATATACACGAGGGCGTTCAATAAGTTATGCCCCTGACCCATTCCCCATAGCAGTAGATTAATGAAACTTGGCACAGTTATTAGTCTTTCTCTACATAGGAACCATCCAGAGTTATGCTTTTCTCCCATCGTTTGATGAAGTTCTGGACACCGTTTTTGCAGAACACTCCAGGTTGGTCCTCCAACCACGTCGTCACTTCAGAAATCAAGGCTGCATCATCTGGGAAACGCTCTCCTTTCAAGAACAACTTTATGGTTGGGAAGAAATGAAAGTCAGAGGGTGCAAGGTCAGGAGAGTAAGGGGATGGGAGAGGATTTCATAGCCACGTGCCCGTGCTTCTGATCTGGCGACATGCGAGTTGTCGACCGGAGCGTTGTCCTGCAGGATACCTTTGCTAATCTTGCCCCGCCTCTTGATTTTGATAGCTTCTCTTAATTTTATCAAAAGTGAAGCGTAATAGGCTACTGTAATTGTGGTACCCTTTGCCAGAAAATCTGTCATCACTACTCCGTCCTGGTCCCAGAAGACTGTGAGCATGACCTTGCCAGCGAAGGGCTGCACCCTTGCCTTATTTGGAGATGGTGAGTCCAAGTGCTTCCACTGCATTGACTGGCCTTTGGTCTCTGGATCATAGTGATGGACCCAAGTTTCATCCTGTGTAATCAGTCTTTTGAAAAACTTTGACTCATCTTCTTGGCACATCTCCAAATTCATCTTTGAGCACTCGACACGTTTTTACTTCTGGAAAGGTGTGAGCAACCTGGAAATCCATCTGGCAGACACCTTATGCATATGCAAATGGTCATGAATGATAGTTTCCACAGACCCTGTACTCATCTTGACCTCTTGGGCTATTTGGCGAATAGTAATGCGTCGATCTTCCAAGATGGCAGCCTCAACTTGACGGACAGATGTCTCATCAATGGCAGAAGAGGGACGACCAGGTCTGGCAGCTGTTTCCATAGACTTCCGACCATAGTTGAATTCACGATGCCAGCGTTTTACAAGGTCATATGATGGGGAATCATCACCATAAGTTTCTTTCATTTCATCAAAAGTTTCCTTTAGTGTTCGTCCTTTCAAATACAAAAATCGGATCACTGCGCAACACTCAACTGGCTCCATTTAACACCTAAGTTCAAACACCTGTAAATCAGAAACCACAATTAGTTCAGAGCTGTTTTTGCAACATAACCCATACATATATAAATCATTATGGCTAAGATCAAAGTGTAGTATCTGTTCCAATGGATACTGCACCCCATAGACTGGTATTGTCTTGGCCTTCGGGGCTTGATTTACGCCGGTCTATGGGTCTGTCCTATGCAGTTCTAAGAGGTCTACCCTCCCAGGCTTTACCTCCCCTCTTTGGGGAGGAGTAAGTTTATTGCTTACTGCCTGAGGCATGCCGGGGAATGCTGACGGGGCTGCCCAGGCATTTTTTAATAGCCAGAGTACTTACCTCTCGGGCGCTGGCTTTTCAAACCCCACTTTCCTGACCCGACCTTGGGTCACATCTTACTTGTGGGAGTAAGATAAAACTGGCCTTGTACCTAACTCTAGGAGAGGAGTAAATAAATTCATGCAAAATTTCATCAAGATCAGACAACTGGAAGTGCGTCACGGGCCTTACTTATTGAACGCCCCTCGTATATATATATATATATATATATTAGTAGTAAGTTTTTGAAAGGCTGTGGGCAATGCAATTCCGGGTAAGATGCAAGTTGAAAGGAAAGGAACAAAAACAATAAAAATAAATCGAATACGATATAAGACTTACTATTTATTTTTCCTTTTTTTTCCTTTTTTTTTTTTTTTTCTTACATAACAGCAAGAGTGTTTTAGCTGTCCGGGTGATTAAAAATCACTATTTGATATTTCGGGAAAAGACATCCCTTTTTCAAAAATAATTAGACCAGAAGAAGAAGAATATTTTATTCTTCTCCGACTGTGTAGAGAATAATACAAAACAAAATGGCTGCCAGATATAGACCGCAGCAAAAAAAAAAAAAAAAAAAAAAAAAAAAAAAAAACAAACAAACAAATATGTAAAGAAATTGATGAATATATATAGATAAACAATTGAACAAACAATAATACATAGATATGTATATATATATGTATATATGCATTTGTGTATATATGTTGTATATATATACTAATATTGTTATACAGATCTCCACCAAAAAAAAAGATTATAAAAAATTTAAAAAAACAACAAAAAAAACAAACAAACAAATATGTAAAGAAATTGATGAATATATATAGATAAACAATTAAACAAACAATAATACATAGATATGTATATATATATGTATATATGCATTTGTGTATATATGTTGTATATATATACTAATATTGTTATACAGATCTCCACCAAAAAAAAAGATTTTATAAAATTTAAAAAAAAAAAAAAAAAAATTAAAAAAATTAATTATAAAAAAAAAATATTTTAAAAAATCCAGAGTTACTCCCCTTTATCTTATGATAAATATATCAAGTTAATAAGTTAATTCGTTAATCTAATTTGACGAAACTCACAATTAGTAATTAATAACACTTCTTTAATAGATGATAATCGAAATCGATAAGTAGATAGATCTAGAATATTTAAAATATGAGACTAATTACTTTAATTTATATTAAAATTCTTAAATTACGATAGAAAGATAAACAAATTAAAAATACGAAGATAAAACAAAGTAAATATTCAAATATAAAAAAAAAAAAAAAATAAATAAAATAAAAAAATGATATATATATATTATCAAAAATAACAGTTTATCGAACACCATACACCTAACCAACATTACACTAATATTCTAAACACCAATCATATATTTAACATAATATTAAAATAAAACTTAACTTAATTTATATTCCCTGTGAAACTGTTTTTTTTTTTTTTTTTTTTTTTTTTTTTTTGCTGCGGTCTATATCTGGCAGCCATTTTGTTTTGTATTATTCTCTACACAGTCGGAGAAGAATAAAATATTCTTCTTCTTCTGGTCTAATTATTTTTGAAAAAGGGATGTCTTTTCCCGAAATATCAAATAGTGATTTTTAATCACCCGGACAGCTAAAACACTCTTGCTGTTATGTAAGAAAAAAAAAAAAAAAAGGAAAAAAAAGGAAAAATAAATAGTAAGTCTTATATCGTATTCGATTTATTTTTATTGTTTTTGTTCCTTTCCTTTCAACTTGCATCTTACCCGGAATTGCATTGCCCACAGCCTTTCAAAAACTTACTACTACTATACCCAGCAATGCTTCAAGCAAACTACCATTCTCTCTCTCTCTCTCTCTCTATATATATATATATATATATATATATATGAATTTTTTGCATAACTGTCTACATGTATGTGTGATAGTACATATTGATCTTCATGAAAATGAGAGAAACACTATCATTGTGACAAGATCACAGGTAAAATAATCCTAGGCCTGGTGTTGCCACAAACACCAAACTATGACAGATGTCTACAAATACAAATAAACGCCGCGGGACGAAAGATCTGATGGGCAGGTGCTCCCTAGATGGCCAACATGGGGGACCCGATCCGCATCCTGCGAATGTTCGCTCCTTT